>BCLF01000017.1:515523-568711 GCA_001602275.1 Zoysia japonica
GAGAGGGCGGCGCGGAAGGCGAGGAGCGCCGCGCGGTCGGTGGACGCGGGCGCCGCGGGGCGCGGCGCGGAGGCCAGGACGAGGACGAGGAGGGCCAGGATGTGATTTGGGAGGGAAGCAGGCGGCATGGCGGTGGTGGTGGACGGTGACCGGTGCGGGGCTGGGCGGTTTAGGGTTTTGCCGGGGTTCGGGCGCGGCCGCGGAGGAAGGTGGTCGGGCCTCGGGTCAGGTGAGCAACTGAGCACTGGAAGCTCAGTGCGAGACCGAGCGTGGAGTGGAGGGAGGAGCCCTGGACCTCCTGGTGCCCGGGTGGATTGCAGTGGTTTTTGGGGAAAAGGCTGCGTGGGAACTGGGAAGAGCAAGAATTCTGGTGTTTTCTGGGGGCCGGAGTCGC
Organism: Zoysia japonica; assembly: GCA_001602275.1. Classification (NCBI taxonomy): domain Eukaryota; kingdom Viridiplantae; phylum Streptophyta; class Magnoliopsida; order Poales; family Poaceae; genus Zoysia; species Zoysia japonica. The sequence goes on from BCLF01000017.1 coordinate 515,918, forward strand.
CGGACGGGAATTTTTGGCTGCGGGCAGCAGACGCAATGCTGCCGGCTAGTGGACGACGGCGACGGGCAAAATCGAGCTTTTGCATCGATTCTTTGCTCAAGATTTTCCCTGGTTCGGCTCTCGACGCTGCGCTTCGCCTGATCGAACGCGTCGTATTTTTACTATTGGAAACGATATCGCCATATGCCTGCGTAGCTGCTTACATACTCCTTTCGCATAAAAACTGCAGAGATTTTCGCCGACCCTTTTTCAGTGACATGTGATCTAATGTTGCAACGACTTCGGCTGAACAGTTTATGGAATTTTACATGTAACCATTTCCTGGTGAATAGGCATATTTGTACGTGCAACTCAGGACTAACAACACGTACCTACACCTTGTAACGCTTTATGTCTTTTCATTGGGATTCCCTGCGGGGATGCTTAAGGAGGCACGGGCCTTTCGTCGGCCGTGATATGGGCCTTCACGTCTTTGTGCGAATTACGATGGGCCAGAATTTGTTTTGGACGCGAAACAGTGGGCTCTCTGTGGAAACCGAGGCCTCCAAAAGCCCGACGCTTACGAGCAAGAGAAAACAATTACTAGTGAACAAGACAACTTGTACTGCATCATCTAAACACTAGTACGATAAGTAGTACGATGTACTAGCAAACGATGAACAGCGAACAGAGAACTGCGCCAATCGACAGTACGCTTTGACGCTCGTAATCTGTTCGTAGTGCTCGTTCGTATTATTCTTTCTTTCGTCTTCCTCGTGTCCCCAAAGCACGCAAGAGCGGCATTGCAGGCAACGGCTCAGCTCAGGCATCCACCGCGGCGGCCACGACCGCGGACCGCGCGCGCACGAATCCGCAGGTCGTCATCCTCGCATCTCCGTCAAGATGTCGCGCGCGCACGCGAGCTCGGCCACCGTTTCGTCTCGCGGCGGCGACGACGGCGCGGGCCCCCGGTGTTTCAAGCGGAACCGGTTTCGCGGTTTTGGGTTCGTCCGACGTCACGAGCTGGGGATAGATGAAAGTGTCGGGCAACTTGCCGATAAACTAATCTGGCACGACCCGTCGGCGGCGTTGCGGGGTGGTGGTGGCGGCGAGTCAGGTGCATGCACCCAGCCCCCCGGGCATCTTTCTGGAGTGCAGCGCTCAGCAGGCATGCGCACATACATGTGATGTGGCTCGATCGACGACTATTCTCTCCCCGCGGCCTGATGCATGGAAAAATAAGACTTTTTGGGGGGTGTGAGACGTTCCCAGTTGGCACAGTTGCGTCCTACGTATCGACGAGTCGACCCAGTTGATGATGTGCTGCCGACTAGGTAGCTAGTTAATCCTACGTTAGTGCTACGTGCTCTGGAGTCTTAAACAACCTGTGTGTTAAGCATCTCAGGGGCGCGCGATCGACCATGGCCGTGTCCATTTTGGCAAAATGCTGAAAGGGACGGTAGGTGTTACGCGCTCCACTCCGTCGTCGTACGAACCACAGCGCAGACAGCTTACCTTCGCTTGAGAACTATATAGTAAAGCCTTGGCGAAAACTATCGTAAAGCTCGTCTCGTGGAGCATCTATATCAGCAGGACCACAAAACGGGATCGAATCCATGAGCTAGTGCAATCTTCCCTACACCTACTTGGCTACTTGTACCTGAGAGCCTAAATTTTCTCCGCAAATCGAACACGGAACGTGCATTTCTCAACAGTGGAGTATGTGTAATCCCTTTTTCATTTGGACAAAATTATATGGCTACGATCGAACCTGCCTTCGCCTTCAAATAAAAAAAAGAAAAGAAAAGTTGAGTGTTTGTCTAGGTACTGTTTCTTAATCGAACATCAGAAGTCGATTTTGGCACGGTTTCAGAAGGACAAATTTGCTGTCGTTGAACCTGATCAATTCACACTCCCATCAGTGAAAGGCAAAACCTTTTTTCACGTCCACTCAGGACCGGAGGGGCAATTCCCTCTTTGAGCAACCCCCGCACGAACCGAGCCCTCAAGAGATGCCGGCGTCTTTCCCCTTGCAGCGCGGCACCAGCGACCCTACTAGCCTGGTCGAGCCAGGCGGGTCCCCGCGGCGCGCCACACGCCCCGAGAACCAATCACGGGCCATCGCCCTCCCTCAGTCCCTCCCTCTCTTTTGCTCCCTCCCCCGCTCGCCTCGGCTCTTTTAAGCCCACCACCACGCCGCGCAGCTCCCACTTGCGCCAACACCCCCCCGCCCCCCCACCCAATTTGCCGTGCTTCTACGCGTCACGCGCGCACCAGCAGCCCAAACTCACGTCGTCCCGCCCAGGCGCCCACCGCGCGCGCCTTCCCGGCCGGCGGCTAGTGAACTTCACGCCCGCACAGCGGCCAGAGGGAGCTGTCGGCATGAGGCGGTTTATGCCGGGCAGCGGAGGGGTGGAGCCATCCTCCTCGCCTTCGTCAGGCGGGCAGCAGCGCCATCACCAGCACGGCGAGCGCGGGGGTGACACGGCTGCGGCTGGTGGCCTGCGGTACGGAGGAGGTGACATCTCGCTGGGCCACGGGCACGACGGACGACTCCCTCAGCTCGGCGTCGACAGCGCCGGCCGCAACGAGGACAGGCAGCAGGACGGGTCAATGGACATGCTGGCCCGCCACAGCAGCTCGCCGGCCGGCTTCTTCTCCAACCTCGTCATGGACAACGGTGAGCTATACACCTCTACTGCGGCCTGATTCCTCGCCGTACTCCCTCCAGCTTTAACTGATTCCCGAAATCCAAATGCGCGTCGTTATTTTCCGGCCTTTTGTCAAACCTGGCTTTTGGGCATTCCCGAAATCCAGCTCTGATTTCTTGGGCGTATTTCTGACGCGGAAAACGTTGGCGAGGATGCGTTTTTTGCAAACAAGAGGAGGCGCGCGCCGCAAAGGAAACCTACTGTAGTAGTGCACCGGCCACTACCCACTAGCCGATCGATCAGTTCCTGCAATTTGTTCCATGTCGCGCACTGGCCAACTTTACCTGCCGGTTCTGGTTAAAGTTGGGGCAGGTACAAAAAAAAAGATTTGCTACATGAGGCCAAGGAGATATACATAAACACATGCGCGGCCTTTTAGGGGCTGCTTGCTGACCGCAGCCGGGAATCTTTTGGAACAAGTTTTTGCATCTAATCTCAATTTATGTGATTTGGCTATCTATTGATTATACAAGAAAAAATACCACCCTTTCTTTTTATATATTACTATGAATATGGCTCTTCGATGCAGGGGTGGTAATTGGGGACTTGGATTTGGGTTTCCATCGAATATGTTGTCAGGTGTGGATGTGGGTCTATTTCTGTGCCTGCAAGCGTATCCCAATAGAGTCAGGTTTAGAGCGGGCTTTTTTCTCAACCATTGATGCCTTGTTGGGGCCTGAAACAAACAATAATTTAATTTAGCTCACTCACTTTCAATGGCACACCTCTCATCCTTCCCTAACCCTAAAGGAGCTCTATTCCACCCATTCTTGTGTCACCACCTCCAGTCCTCCACCTCCCATTTAGACAGGCGGCAGCTCACCACCTCCTCGCGTCCGACTCCCTTAGTAGCCCGTGTACTAGAATGGGGAGGAGATCAATTCCAGCAGTAGGTGTTATGGGAGTAAAATCTGAAGGTGTTAATTCCTCTTCCATCATAAAGTGATATGAACCCGATGAGCATCCAAGACCCTATGGGTGCGGGCTTGAGTCTCATTAATTTTTTAGCCATGGGTGTGGTGTGGGTCTTATTTTTCACCGCTATCTTTCACATCTCAAGCAGGGTGGGTTTTTGCTCTATATGACCTAAATCCGACCCATTACCATCCATACTTCTATACATGCCCCCCGCTAAGCTATGGGAGGCTATAGCGTGGCGGTTTTCTCTGTTAGGATCGCGTCTACAACGATAGGTGAGGCCTTATGTTTTGGGAAACACACATTTAATATTTTTGTATACTTTTCTATTCATATGTCTATAGTTTGTCTCATTTTCTAATCCTGCTTGCAACTACTAATTACTTTTGGTTTGCAACTTGCACTATTCACTGATGTGGCGTCTATCGTTACCTTTCATTTTACTAATTTCTATTAAAAGGCTTCTCTACATGTACAATCTATCTTTGTCTAGGGAGTACTATACATGGAAACCATATATGATGATCTTAAAGAAAACTAGTACATGGCAGCATAATTTGATCGATGTTAACCGCTCTTTATTCGTATCCTTCTCCCCATTAGTGCAGGATAAGAAAACCATCCATTTGCTGCATTTGAGTAGAGTCAAGCGTACATAAACAATTTTTAGGTTCCCCTAACCTACCATAGTTTCCATTTAAAATAATACCTACGTGCTAATATTCATTTCATCTAGCGTGTTGCTGAGCTATCTTTACAAGGCATGCATGATGGGAAGCTTTTCAAACAAGAGTGCTATTATATGTGGAACAATGGATTTAAAAATATCCTAGTGTAGAGAGCCAGAGTTGCTGTTGGACTGGCCTTATTTTATTTCATCATTTCTTCGTTCTCCGTTAGGTGGATGACCATCCAATTGCTACGACCAAACAACCGTAAAAAAAAATTTTGGAAAAATAACGCAGGCACGTAAACATAGATTGGCTTGGTTTGTAAGGTATTTTATTTGATCATTTCTTTACTTATGCTAATTAAGGCGGCGGCAGTCCATTAGAAACAATGGTTAAAAATTATTTCTTTGTTCTTAATGTTTCTTTCCATAAAACTTAATTAGGAGCAACTTTCACAAGAAAAATGTTGCAATGTTTTTTGAACACACACAAAATCTTATCTGTGCCTTGTACCCAGCGGAATCTTATGGATATGTATGCATAGTGCATTTGTTCGTACCAAATGTTGTTCGTGCAATTTTGTTCTTAATGGCTGGTAATCGATCGAGAGGTAGGCAGCCTCGATCGCTCGATCGCTACGGTCTCCTCTTCATTCAGAATGGCCAATGCTGTTCATGGGGGGATCACATGGCAGGTTGCCCCTACTGTTCCCGGAGAGGCAGCCTATAGATTCTGGTCTAGATTGGCTGGTTGCGAATTGCGAGCCATTCCTAACAGGAGTGGTAGGAGTAGATCTTAAACTGGTTCATCAAACCCTAAGCACGATCACATTGATTAAAACCTCCACTTGCCTTTAATCTGTGGCGAGACCACATGGCAGCCCACTTGGCTGCGGTAGGCCCAGAGCTGTCTCCGGTCCAGGTTCAGCTGACGGCTCCACAGTGACGTCACGGCCGTTTTACTAAAAATAGCAACCTATATTGGTGCAACTTGGAATAGCTTTGGCTCCTAGCGCGCACCTCGCGTCCACTCCGGCACGGACGCACGTGCCGGTGGTGGCTTCTTACTGGCTGATAATGTTTTGGTATTCTGAACTCTCACTGTTCAGTTTGGAGCGAATTAGATTCCTTCACTGTCAGAAGAGAACATGTCCATGTATGCATGGAGCACCAGAGATGGTATTCTAATCTGTAGTTCCTGCCCTCTTTTGATCAGTCGGTTTTGTAACTAAATTACTGACTGATGCAGCTCATCAAACGTTTAGCAATTTGACATTTTTTGTACGTGGTTGGTTGTGACAAACAACGCAGGGTACCCGAGCTCAAAAGGCGCTGGAGGCAGCGGTGCCGAACCTCATCACCATCCTTCGAAGGCCAGCAACGTTAATAGTAGGAAGATAAATTTCACCCGGCAGCAGCAGCAGGGCGCAGCGTCCGGCCACCTCTCGCAGATCTCCGAGCTGGACGGCGGTGCCTTCCCGCCCGGCCTCAGCGCCGGGGGCCGCAGCTCCGGCGAGAGCAGCGGCGCCGCGTCGCGGTCCTTCTCCGGCGGGTTCTCCATCGTCGGGCCGTGGGAGGAGTCCAGGGAGATCATTGCCACCCTCGGCGCCTACGACCCTCAGGTATAGAGGTCGATGCGCATGCGCAGATGAACGAGTCGATCGTCATCACGTGTTTGCTCGATCGATAATAATAATGTTGTGCGCGCCCGTGGTCGTTGCAGTTCAGCGGCGCCATGGCTGGCTCGGCGCTGGAGATGGCGGGCATGGACAGGTACCTGCAGCTGCAGCAGGACCAGGTGCCGTTCAAAGTGCGAGCCAAGCGAGGGTGCGCCACGCATCCCCGGAGCATCGCTGAGAGGGTGCGTTTTGTTTCTGTACTGGACTACTGGGTAGTTATATTCGGAGACACGGTGCAACCAAGCATATATGGGACTGTATTCCTCTGACGTGATTACGCGTTCGTTGTTCATGGTGCAGGAGCGGAGGACGAGGATCAGCGAGAAGCTCAGGAAGCTGCAAGAGCTAGTGCCCAACATGGACAAGGTACGTACGACGTAATTAGCACACCACGATACATATGTGAGCAGCCGCCGAACAAATTGAGCACGGCTAACCAGAGGAATGTTCCTGATGGAACAGCAAACGAGCACAGCGGACATGTTGGACCTTGCAGTGGAGCACATCAAGGGTCTGCAGAGCGAGCTGCAGGTACGCGTGCGATGGAAACTTTTTCACAAAAAATATATAGTGAACTATATCTCCTCCTGACCCAAGTATAGACGGGGCAATCACATAATACTTGTAGCGCGAACCTTTCAAGTGTTGACAAAATCATTTATATATAGGAGTATCACATAAGGAGTAGCTGTAGCTGGCATTTGGATCCATTGTTCCTTTCGTAGTACTCTAATTCATAAGGCAGAGCGTGTAGATGTGTTAATAAGTGCAAATCGTGAGAAAAACAAACTTTTGCATGTGATGCGTTGCTGAACTTAATTTCTGTCTGCAGACTCTGAAGCACGAGCAAGAGAAGTGTACCTGCTGCAGAAAGCGATGACAGTGGCAACTTATTGATCAATGGACTCAAGAACTGAGAAAGCGTCATCCTCATCATGGAAATGTACCTTAATTTATGCATTTCCAAATTGTGGATGCCCTAATGAACGGAACGGGCGACACTTCACGAGAGGAAATGTACATGGATGTGGGCGATGGAATCGAATCTCTATTGGAATCCTAAATTTTAATTAGTTAGGCGCGGTTTTGCTTGAACACAAATGTATCGATTGTGTGTGCATCGATCTGCCATTTCCAAAAAAAAAAACACACACACAGAGATTTAACCAACGAGGCTAGCTTCGCCAAAATGGCAGCCCTTCAGGTCTGATCTGATAAACTGTTTCTTCTGTTTGTAGTTGGTATTTAACTTGTAGCATATCTTATGCTGTACTCTCTCCGTTTTTAAATTGATATAGCTATTGTTTTTTATAATTAACTTTAACTATTTATTTTATTTAAAAAATTTGCTCGAATGTGTAAAATTTTAAGTTGTGATTCAAATAACTCTATTGATAAATCAAATTATATCAAAACATATGAAATTTATCAAAAAAATTAAAATAAAACGAATAGTCAAAGTTGAATTTAAAAATTAATGACGACATCGGAGAGAGTATGTGCATTCATCAGCAGCCTAATTTTTCAGTGTTACTGCAAGCAAAAGAAGTGGCCTATGCCCATTGACATCGTAGACGGTGAGGAGTACGTCAATCCATGCACCACGAAGATGGCCAAGCGTGGGGCGCGCGGGGCCTAGAGGCATCATGAATCATACTAGCGCAAGCACCCTTGCAGATGCACAGTTTGAACAGGAACCCATTTAATCCTGAGGCTTGCCTCCGACTCCGTGGAAGCCCAGAGGCGGGCCCTTTATTGGGCTCTAGTTGGGGCAAACCCCAACCCAAAGTCAGTCCCTATTTGACAGCCCGCCATTTGTACATATCTAATCCACACAGGAAAGAAAAGACGCAGCGCTGCCAATCACAACCTCATCATATAGTCACCCAAATGCAACAATCTGCCGGCAGCATAATAAATCGTTATCGACCTCGAATATCGACAAACGGCCTGCCCGGCAGCCGAAATAAGCATCAATAATGGGCTTTTCACTTGTCGGGGTATAAATTAAGCATGGCTGGGCACCACATGCCTTTCGGGTCATGGCTGTGACACGGCTCAAATGGACCTCCCCCTCCACCAAACTCTTTAGCCCTCCTGAAGCTGGAGTAAACAGGCTCGCGCTACCAAGCCCGGCTGGCCGATCGTCCGAGGTGCGAATTTATGCTGGGATTAACAGGTTTGGCAGGCAGTATGGTACTAATTAATCTCGGTGATTGTTTGGTGTGTCGTTCTTCTATTTGTTGCGTTTGCATTGGGCCTAAATCGCTTGCAGCTTGTGTAACCTCAAACCGGCCAGGAAATCAGAGGTGAACACGAACACATGAAGGCTAGCGTCGTGTCCCCGCAGCAGTGTGCAAAGAAGTCGCAAAAAAAAAAAAACAGCAATGTGCAAAGATTGCAGCTTATACAACACACGGTTGGTTTAGATCCAAATCATCAACTCGCTGGCCATTTTATCGCGGCCGGGTCCGCGAGCCCGCGGCGGTACAGCAGCTCGGTCATCACGCCGTACGCGTGCTGCGTCATGTGCACGCCGTCCCAGCTCACGTACTTGGCCGGGTCCGCGCACGCGCTCACCCCGGGCGCGCCGCAAGTCCTGCCCATGTCGAAGTTGTACGCGCCGGTGCCGGAACCGCAGCACGCCGTCCGGGTCCGCGCCGCGTCGAACCCCAGCGCGCGCCCCTCGCGGAGGATCCTCCGGTACGCGCCGAAGTAGTCCGCGTAGGCGATCGTGGCGTTCGGGTACGCCTTCCGCAGGCCCGCGATGGCGGCCCGCAGCCGCGCGTTCTGCAGCTCGGCGAAGGCGTTGAGGACGGTGAGGCAGCCGTCGGCGTCGAACGCGAGCGGCTCCGTCACGTTCATCGCGGCGAGGTAGCTCGGGATGCAGCCGACCGGGAAGTTGCCCGGGATGACCATCCGGACCGCGCCCATGTCGAGCAGCTCCTTGGCCGCGTTGGCGATGGACTCCGCGACTTCGGACACGAGCTCCGTGGCCAGTTTTATGCTTTTGGCCATACGGGCGAGGCTGCCGAGGCCGTGTCCGCCGGACGCTGGCCACGTCTGGAGGAAGGCGTAGTTGTAGTCGTTTCCACCGATCTCCCCCATCATGACCAGTGAACTCGCCAGCTTTTCACGTATCTCTGCGGCACGCGAAAACGATGCACGTATCGGTGGAAAGAACACGGATTGAAGAAGGTACTCCAGAGCTAATTGGGACTGATCGACCATATGAGAATACCTTCCGCAGAGTTTGTGGTGGACGCCATGAAATCTTTGAACCGCTGGAGCTGAACATCGAGGGAGCTGTTTGTGAGGGCGTTGGTGATCCCCTTCTTGGCGAGCGCCGCCGTGCTGAGAGCGGTGGCGCCGGCGACCGCGAAGTTTACGCCATGCGTGAAGTCCGCGCCCTTGTCGAGGTACGGGTTGAGGAGAGGCAGGCCAAGATCTTTGGCTGCAAAAATCACGTTGTTCACTGCTGATCACTCCCTGCACGTACGTGGATGCTCGATGCACATGAACAAACAGATGCCAGCGCGCGGTCACGAGGAATCGTTTACCGAGGAAATCAATCATTAGGTATCCGTCGGAGCAACGCCCGGTCGGCCCGTGGATGTCCATGCCGTAGGGGAGCTTCCCGACGTACTCCAGCAGCCCGGCGGGGTGTTCGCGGACGAGGTTGCCCGTGTCCGATATCGAGTCACCGAAGTTGTAGATGGCCGTGATGCCGTCCACCGGCGTCGTGGTCGCAGCCGCGCCAAGGCAGGTGGAGACCGCGAGGAGGGAGAACAACGCCACGGCGAGCACGCGTCCGAGGAGAAGATCCATGGTGGTCACAGAGGAACACCGATTCCGTTCGTTTCGTTCTGAAAGAGAGAGAGAGAGAGAGAGAGAGAGAGAGAGAGAGAGAACGAGCAGATTTTATTCTGGCCGTCGAGCATAACTCACGGCGAACTATGAATGGGGCGGGGTGGTTTCCATTTGAGGGCGGCAACGTAACCGCGGGAGTTGGCGATGCGTTTGAAGGCTATAGCTATATATGGGAGCGTCCGTTTTGCGATACGGCGCACGCCTAGTACGTGTCGCTACGCGAACGATTTGGAGCAGATCTGCTGGATCTGAAACGAATAGGGCAGTGAAGCGACAGAGACAAGTATAACATGTGTATTTATGCTTAAAAACTTTATCATTATAGATGCGTTTGGTTGAGCGTCGAGAGGGATGTGATAGAGTCATCTGGGATGAATTCATCCCCCATCGTGTTTGATTGGAAGGATGAATTGAAGGGACAAGTTTATCTTTTTTTATGTTTGTTTGAATGGATAACAATGCAAAAGAAGATATGATCATCTTTACAACACTTAGGTGAGGTTATCTCCTTCAGTGATGCACAACACGTAATATGATAATTTTATTAATAATAATAAGTCTAATAATTATATATTAAAAATAATCAAATCTAATAATTAGATATTAAGTAATAGTTATGTTATGGACGGAGTCCCACTCACGGCGATCTGGTCGAATTGAGAGAAGCTGTAGGTATTATTGCGAGTCAATCAATTGGGGAGCCAGAGACTCAACTAACATTAAGAACTTTTCATACTGGTGGAGTATTCACAGGGGTACTGCCGACCTTGTACGATCCCTCTCAATGAAAAAATCCAATTCAATGAGGATTTGGTTCACCCCACACGTAACCGTCATAGGCAGCCTGCTTTTCTATGCTATATAGACTTGCCTGTAACTATTCAGAGTCAAAATATTCTACATAGTGTAAATATTCTGTTAAAAAGCTGATCATACTTTGATCATGCTTAATCAGTCTAACACATGCATAACTAGCGACGTCGAGCTGACCAGCGAAGGGTGTGTCGGGCGGACGGATGGATGGCGGAGGGTTGCGTCGGGCGGACCGGCGGATGGCAGGACTTGTCGGGCGGCGTCAGACGGACTGGCGTCGGGCAGACCGCCATCGAGCGGGGTCACGCGGACCGTCGAAGGGCGGACCGGCGGAGGGCGTCAGCGAGCCAGGGCGAGGTTCAGAGGGCGTCGACGAGGGATGGAGCGGCGGGGGCGGCGCAGGGTAGGGCTCGCGGTCACTAGGAGGAAGAGGCGCGCAATATTCCCGCCATCCTCGATTTCTTGGCGCGGAGAGGGGTGGGGGTCGGGAGAGGATAAGGTTGAGAGGTACTCGCACGCGGCAGGTGACAGGGACGAGCTCGTCCGCTTCTTTTTCGCCGATAGACTTGTCTCGCTTCTTTTTTCAGGATAGACTTCTTTCCAATGACATCGAAGCAAACATCATTAGAAGTGAGATATCACTATCCCATCCTCAGCTATCTATCGAACTAAACATATACTCATTCAAACGGAGAGTGTGTTCTTTCAGAGGGACGGTCCTCTGGTTCACAGATCCGCGCGACATGCAGATGGAGTCACACGAATCTCAAAGGGTCCCGGAAAGGTGTCCCGCGGAGCTGACGCGTGTATATTTGCACGCATCTCCAAGCGACTAGTGAGGGTTAAAGGCCAAGACCGAAATCTGGTTCCCCCCTCTTCCCCTCTTTCCAGCGGCGGCGCCTCGGAGCCCCATCCGCCCGCCGCCATGGCCAAGTACAATGTGGTGCAGAAGAACAGGCGCGAGTGGAACCAGAATCGCATACGCCAGGCCCATGGGGAGCCCGGAAGCGGCAAGCTCAAGCAGCGGACCGCGCCCGTCTCCATGTCCGGCAAGCGCAAGCGCAAGCTCCAGCGCCGACAGAACCGGGTACGACTGAGGGCTTCCTCTATTTGGAGTTTGGGACTCGACTGCTCTTATGGTTCGGCGTTCTGATAATTATGTTATGTTTCCGGCGATGCAGGAGCAGAAAGAGGCTACGATGCTTAAGGCGCTGGAAAACAACGTGGGGGATGTCGACATGGTCTCAGCCGAAGGTGTGATTCATGAGCTTTCTTTGTTATAATTGGGTGGCAGAAAATTCAGGTTCCTTGATCTTCGTTAGGTTGCTATGAGTAGAATTTCATATACTGTAGTAATTTGTTTGGCTGGATTTTCCTAGATTGGTGGTTTGGAGGGGTACTTTCTCAACAGTGAAAGATTGTGTTTAGCATTTTTTGTACTACTTAGGGACGGTAATTTGATGCCATAAAGATATGTTTTTTTCTTTTGACAGTTGGTTGAGCAAGCGAAGCTATTACAACATTTGTACAAAACAACTGGTTATTTTATCGTCTTCCATTGCTTGTTGGTATTCCATTTTGTCGAAATATGGAAATGAGGTGTTTCCTCTGAGATGCAACTGTTGTGCTATTGGTAACCTGTATCCCCATTATCCTGTAAATGGCTAATCTATTGTAAAATCGGTTATGCTAGCAGTGATACCTATTACTGATATATAAACTGTGTAACTTCTGTTGGACATGGAATCGGGGCTGGTTGCAGTTTGACCCATTGGTGGGAGTTTTATCCTGCTCATACGGCTTCAGAGGCGCAACCATGTCCTTCTGGATGACATATATATATCAGACTCCAGAAATCATCGGTTACTCTTTAGTTTAATTGCAAACTGGGATAGTTCCTCCATCTGAAATTATCACGAAGTAAGGTATTGCCAAAATTAATATTCTAATCTAACCCCAGGTATGGAGTGATAAAGTGTAGTGTAGGCTTCTGTTGCCTCTCTATCGTATTGTCTTTGGACTTGTTGTATTGTTTGATGTCATCTCCACATTTGTTTTTGGCACCTTCCACCATGCTTAAGACACCATTGGCTGTCCTTTTGATGTAAATTTGGTTCGGAACCTTCATCTTCTTTTTGAAGTTCAATAAATATTTACCTGTGATACTGGTATACTATTTCTGACATTTGTATTTGAATTTGCAGAACCTTCTGAAGCTGCAAAGGGCAAGCCTCAAGTGAAGTTCAATGTGAAGAAAAACTCAAGGATACAGATCAAAAGATTAAAAGGCAAAGGTAATTTTATCGTTGTTCCAGTTAATAATGCACTGATCACCTCTCTGAAATGTTCGAACAACTTTCATCTGTTCTTCTTTTGTGCGGTAGAAGAGAGATCTAACCTTGCGATGCACTTTGCAGGTAGAAAGAAAGCCAAGAATATAAAGCCGCCTACAAAGGAGAAAGTTGACGCCATGGTAGAATGACAAGCAAGGGTGAATTACTAGGAATGTGGTATGAGCCTTTGTATGTCTGTTGCGTGCACAGGCAACTGTTGATGAACCTGACCTTCCATACCGGAGCGTTAACAATGCTTATCAACCGCTTGAATGTTCGTTAGAAACTACTTAGCTTTGGTGTTGATATATCAAACTTGTAAGACATCAAACAAGACCAAACTAGTTGAATTGAACGTATGGTTTCCTTCATATTCCTGTAAGACAAGACCTGAAACGTCTGTTGAACTCATCGAGTAACTAGACAGCAGTATTCTAAATTTCATTTGGACAAGGCTGCATCACTTGACGTTAGCACATTCTGTCCGCTTCTGTACTTGAGTGCTCAATTCCCTACTGCAATGCAAGTCGGCAGAAATGCAGTCATACCACGCAGATTCTGCATGCAAAATAGAGGCAACTGCCGAATACTGGGGCATGTCGACCAGGAAGTGGCATAGGATGGAAAGCATTATGAGCAAGAGGCTCACAACGACAGCAATGAAGCTGAAGAAAGTTGTAATCGATACGAACACGATGACGGTAAAATAGTTTAGGCAGTTGACATTGTGTTATTTGTGTTGCACATAACATTCCATAATTAAAAAAAGACAATAAAAAATAATAGAAGCTATTTTCTGCGTAGAGATCAAATAGCACAGCACCGATTTATTCAGACACACCACAAGTATATGTTCTCACTTGTTATGAAGCAAAAGCCAAGCTGACTTCATACTGGGAATCAGTTAAGAAATTCAAAATGATAAACGAGTCAAAATCGACAGCCAGAAAATTTGATACAAAAAGAATATCGCATTCACATTGTTCAGTATACAGCTCCATGGAAAAAGTTTGGTTACAAGTATCGTACTTGGGAATCCCTATGGACTTACGTCTATCAAAACGTGTGTATCAACCACCGCCAGCTACAGCTCTCCACCAGCCTCATCCCAAAAATGAAAGAAGAAATGGGAAAGCACAATGATAATTCTTTCTTTGCCTTTACAGTGTACAAATAGTTTATTCAACTCCCAGTGTTACATGAAATAGGCTGCCCCACGGCAAAAAAATAATGCTTCCTATTGTCCTACCTGCAGAAACAAAATAGAAGAGTTCATGGAAGATGCACCAATTTAAGCAAACATCTCATTTTGGGAAAGCCATAGCACCTTTACATTTTATGTAGAGAACACAAAGTATATCTAAAATCATTTACATCTTCGAGCATCAAGGTCTAACCCTGATTTTACATCTTCGAGCATCAAGGTCTAACCCTGATGCCTACCCATAGTTGACACCTTACAGAGAGTACCATATATTTCTCTGTTCTTTTGATGTCGTTGGCTAGCTCAATTTTGAGCTACCAACATCAATAAAATCATAATGGAAAGTGTATCTTCAGACAATTTCAATTTTGGGCCCTACAGTATAATCAGCAAAGCTTTTGTAGAACTTTTTAAAAGTAATGTTGCTAATGAATCCTTACTCACGAATCTAAATAAAATACCAAAATGTAATTTTTTTTCTGATTCCTTTCTTAAAGACTTATCATCCTCCCATCTAAATTCATAAGGGAAGCTGCATGCATATAGCTACCATGACATCAGAAATTTTGGCTAAAAGAAACCATGAATACCTCAAAAAACAGGTTTAAGTTGGCAGCAGAGGTTGCCTCTCATCATTTCCAATTCGATGGCTTGCCTAAAATGATAGCATTACAGCAGCTTAGATGTACAGCTTTCAAAACATGAGGTACAAGTATTTTTCTTCTAAAACAAAAAAAGTTACTTACATCATCAGTAGCTCCAGCAGTCATATTGACAAAAGAAGATTCAGATGAGCTGTGAAAAACAAACACTTTCATAAGACTACTTGCTTAGAAATACTCAGAAAAGCCACTTGCTGCTTGGAAAACAGCTTGCTACTGTCACATGTCAAGGCTACAAATCCAGAAATGATCAAGGCCTCGGTGAAACAACCCTTCAAACAGAATTAAATCTCATATATCTAAAGATGTGAACATTAAGTGAAACCTAAACCAAACATTGCAATAGTGTTATCAAACACTTGAAACATGAGACTTACCGATGATTTTGTGAATCTTCCAACTCTACTAATTCAGTTGGTTTGTCATCTTTGACTTTAGCCATTGGAGAGAAGAACTGAGGATAAATGACAGTATAAGATATATGGAAAAGCAAGGTATGGCTCAATGAAATTAAGAGAAAAGTATGTTCACCTGGTGCATCGAAATAAACACCACTGATATGCCCAGGAGAAAATTAATGGTCAACTTATGTCCCAAAAAGGCAGCAGAAGCAAGGCCAGTGAAAATCGTGGCAACAGTTGATGAATACTTCTTCAAAATTGTGTCTGTACATTAATCATTCAGAGATGTGAATTTACAGAGCAAGATAGAGAGAATTACCAAAGAGTTAGTGAAAGGAAATCAAGAATAAAAACACGATTAATGTATTAGAAAAGTACAACACCCATTACCTGCATACTTAAAGAAGAACGAAGAGAGAATGCCTTGTGCAGCATTATTGCATATGAGAAACATGGTAGCCCTTGAATGTCCTCGAAGGATATTAAAACTCTCCGGCCCTACAAAATAGGATGGACATAAGATAATAAATACTGGGTGTGGACACTGGAGACCACTAAGAATGGAAAATGGAATGGATAATCATATTTAGCCTCAATGTTGCTTATTATCACTTTAGAATTCAAATTCAACATAAAACAAACCAGGTAGTCTCTGCTTCAATTTATAGGCATAGTGGAACTAATTATATTCCTGACCTTTTGGTTGGCACAGCAGTTTGTAAAGCATTAAAATATCAAATAAAATTGTCACATCTCCAGAATTAAACTTATTTGAATGGCCCAGTCATTCAAGAGTACATCATCGATTATAATGGTAAAACTGAACTTCCATCGAAGCTCACCTTGGAATAAGGCAGTCCCAAGGATGCCAAGGAAGTTGAATATCGCGCCATACCCATAAAGAAACAAGTTCTGCAAATTATATGAAAGGCACATTAGAGAAAATAGGTGGAAATAGAACAAAATAAAAACAAGAAAAGCAACTCAATGACTTTCAACTTGAAATTAAGAAATAAAAAAAAACTACCACAAGATAATTAGATGGATAGATGAAAGTAAAATACTAGCTATGCCATAGTAATTTCCAACGCAGAAGTTACTTCACCTGGAGGTAAATGCTAGTATCATATTGGCTCTTCAAGGCATATTCATTGTAGACAGAAGCCATTGATGGAACGGTTACCTACAATTCCCAGTTTTAAACAAATATAGACAGCTTAAAAATCGTTTCTTCTCTGCTGACAGCTTATTATAGAAAGTCAAAGAAGAAGAAAAAAAAGGTGGTGGTTTAGCAGCTTACAAAAATCAATGTATAGATGTATGCAATTGCAGTGACAGGAAGACCAAATGCAGTATTGCCTGCAGGTACAGTCTTCAGTTGATTGATGCTGATTCCAATAAGCAATAAAGCAAGAGCTTCCCACTGCCAACATTTGAATACAAGGAGGAAATATTTTAATATAACTGAAGGTCAGAATTGTTGCACGAGAAATTTGCAAAAGGATCTCTCACTAATTCTCTTGATGCATAGCAAATGTATAACAAAAACTTAACAGACCAGTTCTCATCATTTCAAATAGGAAAAATTTCTTACATGCTACCGCAATTTAGTACAATCCCTTACATGCAGCTGTCAGTCCCACATGACATTGACATATAAATAGCAAATTGGATTGTTGTTTTTCGCAATGCCAAATAAGGATTTGTAAATCATGGCTTTACTTAGAACTATGATAATCCACAGTAAACACAAGACGTTGAAGACAATTTCGGTAAGGTAGGGACACCAATATGATGCAACCTACTTGCAACAGGCCCCCACCTTTCAAAATAAGATGATACTAAGCCCACAATAAAAAGATCAAGTGTTATCAGTTTGCAATTGATAAGCGAGATTAAGCTTATCATTTTGGTCGCAAAAAAAATTCTTGTGCAACAATAATACTCAAACTTAGATTTTGTTTTAATAACTGCAGCGAGCGTTGTAATCAGTTTCTAATAAGTTTCAGTGTTTCATTGTCCATTGATACATCACCATGATGATTGATAAGAAAACACAGAAGAAACGGCACAGGTTATCGTAAAAGAGACAGACATACTTCAAACGTTTAAAATGATGTCGCATATATCCTTAGTAACAACATAATACAGAAATGACTGTAAGATTACCTGAATTACAGAGAATCGTCTTCGCATTATGAGTTTCAGAAGAACAGCTATAACCAGTACCTAGAAAGAGAAGTCCACAAGTATTGTGATATATATGCCTAAAAACTATAACTAAAGAAGCACATCTGCCTATTTACCAATAAAAGAAAAGGTATACCTTTAGGTTGCTTAGCATTTTCACAGTTGAAGGATTGAAGTACAGCTGCACAAATTGGCTCAATATGTCAAATTATATAATATCACTAGGTAATATCAAAATATACTTGTCAGAAAGCAAGGTTCTGCCTATAAACAGAATGAGAATTACCTGCATGATAAATTTTAGGTAGTTATTGATGGCATATAGAAGAGCAGGAACAGCAAGAAGTACATTGTTACGGGCTGCCTACATAACAAATGAGACAATGGTCAAATACTCAGATGTTGTGACAAAGAGTTGAAATGAAGCAATACTGTAATGGCATCTACCAAAGTACAATAAAATGGGGAAAAAATCAGTGGGAGAGAAACCAACAGGATACACAAAATAATGGAATCACTTAGAAAGAGCCTAGCACTACTGCACTAGTCATTCCGAATTGAAGTGGTAGACATATTTCAGATAGAAGCAATAGAGGAAATTCAAACTACTGTTTTGAGACTATAAATCACCTGTATGAAGGTCGAACGTGCCAATAGTGGTTTTTCTCCAACCTTTTG
Organism: Zoysia japonica; assembly: GCA_001602275.1. Classification (NCBI taxonomy): domain Eukaryota; kingdom Viridiplantae; phylum Streptophyta; class Magnoliopsida; order Poales; family Poaceae; genus Zoysia; species Zoysia japonica. The sequence continues at coordinate 534,026 of BCLF01000017.1, forward strand.
CTTTCTAGACTGTTATTAGAGCAGCAGAACAACAAGGTAACAAATAAGATGTTGTAAGTAATGAAAAGGTAAATAGAAAACATTGCAGCATTACATAACTCTCTAAATTGGTGTAGAACCATCAAAGACAATGAAAATCCAAAATTTTGGTGAATACAAAAAGGAAATAGAACACAAACTATAGAAATAGAAAAATAAATCTAGGATGAACACAGAATACACATGCAAGGTTGCCCCTCCACAGTTTAAAGGGAAGTGATTGTGAGCTTATGTTTTGCAGGAGTACCCATTTACCGTATCAATGTTTTCCTGGATGCTTGACAACTGGACAATTTAAACTTTTTGAACAGTTAATACACAAATGAATAGCTACATGATAGAATTTCTCAGACAAAATTTGTGGCATCAGATGATGAGAGGCCAACTTGATTATGTTCCCTGATTCTACAACTCCACACCCAAACTAATTGACTGGACTGTGGGTGCGAATAATTTTGCCCCTATCGAATAGCAGTGCCAAAACTAAACCCACCTCTGTGACTGATTAGGCACCCCTGTTGCCAAGTGAACATGCTGAAACCAAGCAACTAAAACAGTTTTTGGTGAAGTTTGACTGTTTAAACCATTTAGGCCGCGATTGGTTACACACATGGGCGCCAACCTGGCTCACTGCATGCAGGGGACCAACATTTGGTTGACTAAATAGAGGCATGGCCTCTCCTCATGCATAACCAACTGCTGAGGCTGGCTCTGCCGAAACAAAAATGGAATCCATTTCTGCTGGGCCTGGGCCAACAGCATGCACCGACGAGTGTCTGCGCAGCTGAGAGAGGAGCAGTGCAGGACAAACAGCCAATCGAGCAGATACTCTCCCATGCTCGACTGGATGAATATGGCAACCGAACAAACGACTGCTGCATCTGCCAAACCTGGCCACTGCAGGCCTGCAGGGCTTGGACGAGACAGGCTCAGTTGGGAAGAAAACCCAAACCAATCACGCCCTTAGCGGTTTTGTTGTTACCCCTAAAGCTAAACAGGTAGTAACTCATTTCCTAGATGCACAAGAAAATGTTACTTTATGCAAGCATTCCCTATGATTCTACTCTCCAATGACCAATTTGTAACAATGCTTTCAGTGAGCTACTTAGTATTTGAAAGTGATACATGTGATGAATTAATTTTCAATTCTTAAGTCATTTCAATAACATGGATGTCAAGGGCAAAACTGAAAAAATCAGCAAAAATAACGAACGGACCTGAATAATTAGCATCACAATTGCAAAGATAACTTTCATAACCTCCGTCAGAAAGTTAACACTGATGGGACTGAACTGAAACTTCCCATCAACCTTTGACATAAACACTAGGATGGGCTGCACAAAACAAAGGCAGGCATTAGTAGGAATATGAAACTTTAGCAATCACCAAAGCCTCCGTGTCACACTGCAGCAAGTGCCAACCAAGTAAAGCACTCAAACATAGCATAAGTCGTGCTCGTTGCATTACTTGTGTACCAGACACCGGCACTCATAGTCATACAAGCAATTGCACTTGCGCGTGGGGATTCAAATATCAAGCTCTTGTACACGCACCTGGAGCCCAACGAGGATGCAGTCGCCGACGACGAGGAGGACGTTGCGCGCGCGGAACTTGGACGATATCTTGCTGCGGTGCTTGTCATAGGCCCTGGACACGCTCCGCGGGCTCGGCACCACCAGCCGGGAGCGGCACACGCTGCATTCCACCACCCCGTTCCGCTGCATCTCCGCCGAGCACAAGCTAGAGATACCACGCCACGCCGGCCCGACCGAGATGCCGATCAGCTGCCGCGGCCACCGACGGATCTCGGGGGCATTCACCTACAACCAACCACCATCATTTTCAGCAAAGTAAACCAGCTGCCGCGTGTCAGAGATGAGAGGGTACGCAAGTGGATCTGAGGGGTTCGGACTGGTCTCCGTACCTCCGGGAAGGCGCGGCGGGGTCGGTGCGGATCTCGCAGATCTGGCGGGAACGTGGGCACCACGCGCGCGGCGGATCGGGCCCGGTCAGCTGGGCCTCGGGCGGGTGTTCCGGCGGGTGCGAGGCGGCGTGATCCGGCGAGGTGAGAGGAGTCGCGCGTGGTAGGCACGTTGCGGGATCTCGGATTCCGGCTGGAGTCAGGGGCAAGGGAGACAGGTGTGATGCGAGGGAAGAAGAGGAAGAAGGTGGGGAAGTCTGGGAGAGTAGGGGGAACGCGAAAGGAAGGCGCGGGTGTTTCGGCCTATTTATATTTTGCTCGTGTCAAAGTTTTGATCGGGTTTTGTTTTTATGTACTGCTCGTGTCAAATACGGAGTCCTCCAGTCCTCAAAATTATGGTACGACCCTTATGCTCGTGTCGAGATTTTTTTTCTTAAAAAGGAAAGTGTCGAGATTTGTGTGTCAGTTTGTATGTGTATGTGCTTTTTTCTGCACTCCATTCAACCAAAACTCTAGTTCCTCCGTTCCAAGTTTACCTTTTAATTCCATGTCATCTAACTTTGATCAGTAGTTTCTGTAGATTCAATTAATTTTAAAATTTTAGATTTGAAATTGTAAATTCATATACCGATCTAGCTGTGTGCGCGTCGGAGTGAGTCTGTGCGAAGCGGCGCTCTGAGGTAACGCACAGCCATGAAGCGAGAAATCATGTGAGTAATGACGGAACCGAGGGAGGACAACAGGGGCCATGGCCCCCCTATGTTTTGAAATTGCACATAGAAACTCTTAGTTTGGCCTCTTCTAATATATTTATCCTACTAATAATATAAGATGCATTATAAGAAAATAGATTTTTAACTAAGTTTTAAAGATAAAAATTTGGTCATTAAATATTGATAAATAGTGATGAAGATTTTATTTTTTATAGCAACTGGTGTGACGTGAGCGTTGGTTGATGACCACCGCAGCCTGACTCTATGCTAAGAGCTGCATTTTATCTGGAGGAAGTGCTAAAAATAGGTGTAGTTGTTTGGCAGTGAAGAATATATTGTGGCTTTGTCAAACTTCAACATCAACTGCCCAATCTCTTGCAAAAGTAGGGAGGGTTAAGACGAGCGTGCAGACATGAGTATGTTATTGTCAAAACATCCTCATGAATACATATGGGAAACTTTTAGGATATACAACCCCGGCGCTAAAACGTTAGTTATCATACATAATTCTATTCAACTGAGAGTTGGTCAGAATGTCAAGATCCATAATTTTGGGTACAGCACGATGTGCTAGCCAATCTGCAAAATGAGGCCATTTTATTCATATATGGCACATTATTGCAGTTAAATTGGATAGCCTCTCAAGACTCTGCGCAAAGATCCATATCAGATTATTACACAAGGAGCACAAGAATAATTTTCTTTCTTCAATGAACCATAATAAGGAGAATCATCTGAAAGTTCTAGAACAAATTTGTCAACAATCTTTGCTCCCCTTCCTTTGGCCATGTAAAGACCCATATGATGCATAAGGTTCTACAACAATAGAAGGGTAAATTAACCGGTTCCTAGCATGTTACTGAAGGAGCTATGGAATTTATGACTGAAGAATTTGAAATGCAGACACAGCGATTCAATACCTGTGTATGGGAAAGAGCTCCTTTAATATTCATAGCAACCTCAATAGGGAGGTTGTATGTAGCACACCCCTCCGAATATAAAACGACATCTTGTAAAGGAGGTACATGACCGATATTTCTAGCAGCTAGAGTTGAGCTTGCAAAATCCAAAACACAGATGTCTGTGCATATTCCAAGCACCAGAACCTGCATCAAGCCCATGCATAAGTTGCATACTAAAAAAATTATTTCTGAAAACTAAAATCCTTTTGTGGTAGGACAACTAACGGTTTTGATCTAATGTTTTTCAATCCAATTAGCAAAAACACTGGATCCATCCTTCTCTATGCAGCTGATGTAACCGTCAATACAATTTTTTCTTTTTACCGTCACAGTTGGCTCCTTTTCCAGCCACTCCAGAGCTGCACGTTGCCGAACAAAATTTTGTAAAACACTAAAAGATAGCTGTATTTTATAGTTAATCTTCTCCTGTAGTGTCAAGATAAATCATAAAGTGAAGATCCAAATCAAACAGGTCGGGACAATCTGAGCACATTCTTCAAAATATAAAAGGTTTGATTTGGTTTACCACTAGCCTGGAACAAAATTTTCCTCCCCGGTGCCAATGATACAATGAGGTGGATATGGCGGTTCAGGCTTATCCTTGTGGGTATCAAGAAGTGCAAAAATTGGCCACCCTTTTTGACAGAACAGCTTGCGCGAGCCTAGAGGCCTCCTCCTCCATTTTTTCTATCTGTTTATTTGGTGCAACAGGAGCCTACAAAGGAAAAAAAGACAAGCCATTGATAACAGTTGATTAGTACTCCAGTAAATAAAGATTTGTGACTATAAAGACCCTACACAGGTAAGGCTGAGTGTCACAGACGAAATTCCACAGTAAGCAAGGAGAAACTGATTTAACATATCACTTTGAGTATCACAGCATGCGTTCTCACAATTTCTAGAGTAATAAAATGATCTGAGATTTAATTTTGGGAGCCTTCATTACAACTAATTCGAACGTCACTGGGACACTGCGCACGGATATGCAAGCACTGGATAACAGCAGTAACAACGAGCTAACTGCTCACCTCTCTGCTCAGGAAGCACTGCATCATAGTTCTTGTTTTGTTTGGGATCATCTCCCTGTATTTCTTTTGAACTGTCTCAAACATGATTGTAATCCCTCTGATTAATAAAATTGTTCCTTGATTCCAAAAAAAAAACAACAAGAAAACATATTTTTAATTAGAGATTGGAGAGCAGAACAAGGGAAACAGCGGTACAACCAAGGAAGAAGACAAATCGACAAGAAGGTGGCTGTTTCACTTCTATTCCTGTCCCAGAACTAGATTCTTACGTTGCGCATACTTCAAGGTTCCCATAAAACGGACAGATGTTTACTGTAGAATTCACGGTCCAGCCAAGGGCCCAAGGACCGAACGACACCCAACCCTACCGATGGTTCGAACGGGAGCTTCAGCAATCATCAGGGAAGGCAGTGGCACAGGAGAACCCAGCTAGATCGGTATATGATGAAGTAAACTCGAAAGTAGAGGGGGGTCAGGAGGAGGCCGTCGATCGACTCACGAGGTTCCCAGCGCCGACGGTGCAGAAGCCGTTGTTGATGTCGACGAGGACGAGCCCCACGCCGCCGCGCGACGGGAGGACGAGCTCCCCGTCGGTTTGGAGCAGGACCTGCGAGCGGAGGAGGTCCACCGCGGCGGCTGCAGCCTCTCCGACCCCATTCAACTCGATCGCGTAGCGCTTGTTCGACCTACTCACGCGCTTCGTGTTCTGGTAATCCAGCTGATCTCGCGATCGCGAAGGCCGGGGTCAGTGGAGCATATGCCAGGGTGAAGGGAAGGAAGGGGAGACGCGTCTCAAAATTATTCGCGGGGCCATGCGTATGTCCACACCTCGTAGGCCGGCGGCGGCCGAATCACAAAATAAATATCCACAGAATACGGTGTAAATGTGCAAAATATAAGATACCGTTTGGATAATGAGAAATAGAGAGTGAGATCAGAAATGAAAAATTAATGAAAAATTAAAATTTAATAAGATGAAGAAATAAATAGTTCAAATCTCCTCTTTTCTTTTTCTTTTCCATATTCCAATCTCAATTCCATAAATCCAAACGGCACCTTAGTATTAACGTGTCTCGACGAACCAGCAGTGACCTCGTGTGCAGCCTGTCTACATCATGAAAACCTAGTAGATAAGCAGGTCATCGCTTAAGTATTATCCATATTCCAAAGAATATAATTAAGCTGCTTCTGAGTATCATAATCAGCTACTAAAAAAGAGAACTATACATCCATAATGGGAATTCGAACAAGGTTTCTCTATTTCTTGTCCGGACGAAATAGACACCATCACTGCATCACATAAACAGGGATATGGAATAGGAGTATTTCAGCAAGGATAACAAAAAGGAAGCGTTGTCACTTCCACAAAAACAGCTACTGAAAGTGTGAATCCTTGACCATTCACATCCATCAGAACAAATTGGAACATCAGATGAACTACATCTACTAGCACCTAAACACTATATTGCGCGTCAGAAAAGCAAGATTAATAAGTATTCAAGACTTTCTCTCAAAAAGCCAAAAAAAATTAAAAAAATATTACCATACATATGGGAAACTTTTAGGATATACAGCCCCATCGCTAAAACGTTAGCTATCACACATAATTCTATTCAATTGAAAGTTGGCCAGGATGCCAGGATCCATAAATTTGGGTACAATATCATTACTATACAACATGATATGCAGCAAATCTAAAAAATAAGGCCATGTATTCATACATGGCACATCATTGAAGTTAAATTGGATAGCCTCTCATAACTCTGTTCAAAGATTACCCAGGGAGGACAAGGAGAATTTATTTCTTCGAGGAACCATAATTAGAAGTGAAAACATTAGCAACATTAAAGACAAGGAGAATCTTCTCTGGTCACTCTGAACGTTCTAGAACAACTCTGTCAACAATCTTTGCTCCCCTTCCTTTGGCCATGTAAAGACCCATATGATGCATAAGGTCCTACAACAACAGAAGGGTAAATCAACCAGTTCCTAGCACGTTCCTGAAGGAGCTACAGACTGTATGACTTAGGGATTTGAAATGCAGAGCCACAGCAACTCAATACCTGTGGATGGGAAAGAGCTCCTTTAATATTCATAGCAACCTCAATAGGGAGGTCGTATGTAGCACACCCCTCTGAATAGATAACGACATCCTGTAATGGAGGTACACGGCCAATATTTCTAGCAGCTAGAGTTGAGCTTGCAAAATCCAAAACACAGATGTCTGTGCATATTCCAAGCACCAGAACCTGCGTCAAGCCAATGCCTAAGTTACATACTAAAAAATCTATTTCTAAAAACTAAAATCATTTTGTGGTAGGACAACTAACGGTTTTGATCTGATGTTTTCCAATCCAATTAGCAAAAACACTGGATCCATCCTTCTCTATGCAGCTGATGTAACCGTCAATACAATCCTTTCTCTTTACCGTCACAGTTGGCTCCTTTTCTAACCACTCCAGAGCTGCAAATCGCAGAGTGAAATTTTGTAAGACACTAAAAGATAGCTGTATTTATAGTTAATCTTCTCCTGTATTGTCAGGATAAATCATAAAGTGAAGATCCAAATCAAACACATTGGGACAATCTGAGCACATGCCTTGAAAAATATAAAAGGTTTGATTTGGTTTACCACTAACCTGGAACAAAATTTTCCTCCCCGGTGCCAATGATACAGTGAGGTGGATATGGCGGTTCAGGCTTATCCTCATAGTGGGTATCAAGAAGTGCAAAAATTGGCCACCCTTTTTGACAGAACAGCTTGGCGAGCCTAGAGGCCTCCTCCACCATTTTTTCTATCTGTTTATTTGGTGCAACAGGAGCCTACAAATGAAAAACACAAGCCATTGATAACAGTTGATTAGTACTCCAGTAAATAAAGACCTGTGCCTACAAAGACCCTACTACACACGTAAGGCTGACTGTCACAGATGGAATTCCACAGTAAGCAAGGAGAAACTGAATTAATATATCACTTTGAACATCACAGCATGTGTTTTTCACTATTTCTAGAGTAATAAAATGGTCTGAGATTTAACTTTGGGAAGCCTTCATTCTAACTAACTCGAACGTCACTGGGACACTGGGCACGGATATGCAAGCACTGCATAACAGCAGTATCAACGAGCAAACATATTTTTAATAAGAGATTGGAGAACAAAACAAGAAGATATGGAAACAGCGGTACAACCAAGGAGGAAGACAAATCGACAAGAAGTGGCTGTTTCACTTCTGTCCCTGTCCCAGAACTAGATTCTTACGTTGTGCACACTTCAATGTCCCCATAAAACAGACAGATGTTTGCTGTAGAGTCCACGGTCCAGCCAAGGGCCCAAGGACCGAACGACACTCAACCCTACCAATTGTCGAGCTTCATCATCAGGGAAGGCGGTGAGCACAGGAGAACCCAGCTAGATCGGTAATTCGGTATATGATGAAGTAAACCCGAAAGTAGGGGGGGGGGGGGGGTCAGGAGGAGGCCGTCGATCGACTCACGAGGTTCCCAGCGCCGACGGTGCAGAAGCCGTTGTTGATATCGACGAGGACGAGCCCCACGCCGCCGCGCGACGGGAGGACGACCTCCCCGTCGGTCTGGAGCGGGACCTGCGAGCGGAGGAGGTCCACCGCGGCGGCTGCAGCCTCCGACCCCATTCGCCTCGCCTCGCGCTTGTTCGACCTACTCACGCGCTTCGTGTTCTGGTAAATCCAGCTGATCTCACGATCGCGAAGGCCGGGGTCAGTGGAGCATATGCCAGGGTGAAGGGAAGGAAGGGGAGACGCGTCTCAATATTATTCGCGGTCACATGCGTGTCCACACCTCGTAGGCCGGCGGCGGCCGAATCACGTCTCTTTGCGGCCCCATTCCGGGAGCGGGATCGTCTAACGCTCGTTAGACGGACGAAGGCGCGTCTGTTGCCGTCCTTTTGGCATCGAACGATCGCAAGGACACGAAGCGTCTGCTGCGCTGCGGCCTCAGTTGCACGGCACAGTGTTCCGGTGTTGGAAATTTTTTTTCTGAGAGCTATTAAAAAACTAAAAGACTTTATCAGCCGTTTAAAATTTTTAAAATCCTTATCAATCACCAATGTTAACTTTCTTTTCTTATTAAAAATATTTTCAAAAAATCTTCTTTGAACACTAAATCTTAGAAAATATTAAGGAATATTTTTAGTTTTGATTTTTTAATGGTTAATCAAAGAAAATTCAAAGAAGTACCTTCAGTTTCAAAAATTTCACAAAGTTGTTCGTCAGTTCCTGAAGTTTCCAAAGTTATTATATTAGTTTCTAAAAGTTTTATAAAGTTGTTCCACTCCTCCTACTGGCTTTGCTGAATTTGAATCAGTACTCCCTTCCTCCAGAATGTGTTCATCTAAGTTTAGTTAAATCAATGATTTTTATAAATATACATTATTTTTAATATATATAAAATATATATTATGAAAAAAATTCTTATGAAGAATTTAAAAATACAAATACTAAATTTTTAAAGTTAATCAAATCTATAGAAATCGTTGGTCAAAACTCAACACTTATTTTGAGACGGAGATAGTAAAATTTAGCGAACATTTTTCGAAGCGATTCTGTTTCTAACTAAAAACATTTCTGATTTTTGAAAAATCTGAAACCGTATCAAACACACTCTTAGCGACTCAAAAAAAGTCCCAAAAATTAGAAACATTTCTAGGTCAAAAACATAATTATTTCGAAAATCATTTATTATATTTTAATCATTCAGATTCAGCAGCGAGTAGAAAGATTGGAACAACTTTATAAAATTTTAGAAACTAATAGAACAACTTTGAGAATAACTTGGAGGGCACTTATATGAAACCTCGATCAGTCGAACTTAACGCAATAATTTTGTGAAACTTGAAGGAACTTCTTTGAATTTTTCCAATATTAACAGTTCAAACGAATTTCAAAACTGATAATTCTTAATATTTCCTAAAATTTAGTGTTCAAAAAGATTTTCTAACAATATTCTTAATAAAGAAAGAAAATTAACATTGGTGATGGATAAGGATTTAAAAAATTTTAAGTGATTGATAAAATCTTTTAATTTTTTAATAGTTATAAGAAAGAATTTTTTTTCCTCCGCCGAAACACCGCGTCGAGCAACTGAGGCGCTGCAGGTGCCCTCGCGATCGTTCGATGCCAAAAGAACGGCAACAGACGCGCTTTCGTCCGTCTAACGAGAGTTAGACGATCCTGCTCCCCCATTCCACTATTTGGCTCCCGAACTCTGAATATCCCGGATCAAAAAACAAAAAACTGTGAATATTCACAGAAGGCCTTGTTCGGTAGTGAGTGGAATAATTCCGAGTGTGATTGTTTTCGATCTTACTGCTATCTCATCCTTAGTTTTGGTAGTACATGTTCTAAAAGAGTAATGTTTGATAGGATACCAATCAGCTTATAACACCGTGGTGAAGTTAGGATTCGGTTTGATTCTAAAACTCTTAAGGTGCGGTTTGCTTTCTGGTCGAATAGGGGACAAATGCTTAGATTTGAGTCCCAATTCAATTTACAAGTTGCATAAATAAATTGGCACATAATTTAAATGAGAATAGGATTCATTAAACTTAGAATCAATCCGATCGAAACTAATCCAACGTGACCGAACAAGGCAGACACATGGTGTAGATGCGCGAAACCTTAAGGATTGGTTTTACTGTTAACGTGTCTCGACGAACCAGCAGTGACTTCACGTGCAGCCTGTCTATATCATGAAATCCTAGTAGATAAGCAGGTCATCGCTAAGTATTATCAAGCTAAAAAAAAGAGAGACAACTCCAGCAAATATCCATAAAGGACATTTGGATCCCTTTATTTCAGAGGAATTGAAATCTACATAATGAGTTATCCTATTTAGTTTGGAATTTGAGATTACGCAACTTTTTCAAGCTTACAAATAAGTCTATCTCAAATTCATAAGGTAAGAGATGAAAATAGATTCTATAGATTATTATACTACAATTCTATTATTCAACTTATAACACACTCTTTAAACTCACTTCTCTGCAACAAAAATACAACATACAAGTATGTCTGTTATATGTCTAACAATAAATATATAAATATATTTCGTATATAACTATATTAGCTTAATTAATCTATGTCTAAATTGTAATTCTCAAAACGAATTCAATTCCAAAATCCAAACAGGCCCTAATGGGAATTCGAACAAGGTTTCTCAATTTCTTGTCCGGATAAACTAGACACCATCACATACACAGGGATATGGAATAGGAGTATTTCAGCAAGTATAACAAACAGGAAGCGTTGTCACTTCCACAAAAACAGCTACTGAAAGTGTGAATCCTGAACCATTCACATCCATCAGAACAAATTGGAACATCAGATGAACTACATCTACTAGCACCTACTACACACTATATATAATGCACCTCCGCAAAGCAGGATTGCTGAAGACAGTAGAAACCGAGCTTCGGTCTGAGCCTTAGCAAAAGCAGGATAGCTATAAATGATTCTTCAATTGACTCCTATCCCCAGGATCCCTGGCTCATCTCTCAGCTGAAACTCAACAGGCTTGTCCAGAAATGGGTACTGGTCAAGCTCATCTTCATTCAGCTTTGCTTTGTTGCCTATATGAAAAACTGCATGTCATTACGCAAGCAAACTGAAATATTTAGAAGAGAAGATTGAAAGGATACGAGACTCTGGGAGGATTGTAAAACCCAGCTGATAAAACACAGTACCAGAGAGAAGACAAACCTGAGTTAGCGAGATGGCTTATCATGTCTGGCAGAATCTCTGGTTCCAGCTCCAGCCCGTTCACTTCTTCAAAAAACTTGCCAACTTCCTAAAAAATAAAGAAACAGATGCAATGCTATAATAATATGTCAGGAAAGAGAGCAGAAAGAAGTATGAAATGCAGTTACCTCGAATTTTTATATTCTAGTCTCATGTTCTTAGCTTAAACTTACTACTACAACAAATAGAGCTATGCACGACAAAAGCAAAGATGATTGATGGCATGAGTTTAAACAGACACTGGCTATTTCGTAGATGCAAGCAACCACTAAAACACTAAGTCAGAGGTTTTCGCTGAATCTTAGACAAAACAGGGGTACAAAAACATAACGAGTGGGACAAGTATTACGATGTCTAGGTCCATTAACAGCTGTCATAGACAAGTTTTGTTTGTCTCGTTCCCAAGTTTGCATGATCAGCAGAAAAAGAAACAGAGATATGACACAAATATTCATTGCATGCCATATATAGAAAAGTAGTTAAACTTTACAAGCAATTCATGAAAACAGTTTAAATCTTGATAAGGTGTGTACCTTAGGTGGAAACATCACAGGAGCAAATACCACATCTGCCCAGCTTTGCACTGATGAGATTACTTTCTCCACTTTCTTCTTGACCCCTGTACAAAATATACAGTCAGCCATATGAGATCACATACACTCGAAGAAACAAAAAAAAAAAGAACAATTAGAAGACTAGAATTCTTACGTTTGTCCTGCACATCCTTATCAAACTTTTGCGATTCATTCGCGGTAAATTGAGCGCCCTCCACTCCATCTTTCGCCCATTCATGACACTTTTTGGTATCTTCATCTGCAAATATGAAGGTCTTTGGCAAAGCAGACTTCTCTTTCAGACTGGGCTTCTCCTTTAAAGCAGCGACTTTACTGTTGGTAATGTTCTGGAGAGGCTTCCGTTCAGAAATATTGGACAGATCCTTGAGAGGCCTCCGTTCAGAAATGTTGGACACATCCTTCGGAGCCTTCCGTTCAGAAATGTTAGACACATCCTTGAGAGCCTTCCGTTCTGGAAGCCTTGATGATGGCTTCAGTGGTTTAGTCCTTGGTGCATCAGCCCTCCTGCCTGTGCGTGTGGATCAAACAAGTTGTTCATTTACAACGAAAATTAACTATCGCAAATATGAGAAGAAAAAAGTAGTCTCACCCATAACTAGCTGTGGCTTCTCATCAAGAAAAAGAGCTGATCGACTTGGGAAAGCCATGACAGAACAGAAACTTTTTTTCTCTATTTTATGAAGGGAAGTTTATCTGCTGGATGAAGGGACATTAATCAGAATATTGAAACAATATAGATGACATTCTATTTGTTTCATATAGGAACTGATCAATACTAAAATTTGAATAACCAGGGGCAGAATGACCTATGAACTATGCAGGTGCTAATTTACAATAGACTGAAAGAATTCACTAGATTTCAAAAGAATTAAATCCGAGGAAAAGTTCATAACTGGTAGTAAGAAGAGGAGGCATGACAGGTTTCATGTCGTTTAATAGCAATAGATTTGTTTTTCTCATTTTTTTCTTTCCTTGAAAACGTGAAGCCGAGGCAGAGCACGTAGAGAGTGCTTATGTAGATGCTAGATGATGCGCTACTATACTGTCTTTACACGAGCACTATATAATAGACCTCCAAAAGCAGTAATAGCACTCCTCCAAAAAACTGTACTACTAGCAACTTTTTCCCAAAACGGTAATAACACTCCAATTGGACATAGCCTCACGGCCAGGCCAGAACCAGGGCGTTCTCACCTCTGAAATGTTCTTTTCCAAATCTTAAAACCAAGACATATTTCCTTTTCCACATCCCAAATCTACAAAAACTCATAATCCACAACTATCCCAACGTAATGGAGCATCCAAACACCATTTTTACATAATCAAGCAAAATCTCAAGAGATCTCACAGAAACGTACGATTCTCTTATTCGTGTTTTCCTAGCTTGACAGTAGAGTATTCATGCGTATGCAACCATCCTATGTGGGGTCACAAGCTGATATGGGAAATATTGTGCGCGCGCACAAGAAACGAGCCATATGAATGTAATAGATCTAGCAGCAGCGAAAAGCGAACAGATCCCCAAAGGAGTACATTCCCTATCGCGCGAGTTCACAAGAACGGGGCGGGATATCGCGGCAATTACAGAGGGAGCTATGGTTTTACCAGCACAGGAAGAACCAATCAGCCCGGCCGTTCTCCGCTCTGGGGCACTGCAGCAAGGCGAACGCGTACGGGAGAGGATGGGAGAAGAGCTCGCGGCGGCGGCCCGCACCGGCGGAGTGGTCGCGCGAGAGGAGAGCTTCTCTGTTGCGTGAGAATTGCGTCGCAGATGACTCTGGGGATTTGGCGGTCGGAGCTTGGAAGCGTTTTGGTTGAGCGATGCGACGAGGGGAAAGGGGAAAGCGGAGCGGAGCGCAACGGTCGGATTATGACGTTGGGGCCTTTAGACGGTTTGCTAGATTGGGCCGGCCCAGGATGACACGCAAACCCTAATCAGTCGGAACCCCTCGTGGCGGCTGCGCTGTATAAATCCACACGCTTGGACGACTCCCTTCTGCGCCGCCATGCCTGCGTTCGCTGCCAGGTTTCCTCCCCGTTGTTCGACTCCCATGGCTTTGCCCTCTGTTTTTCCTCGCGCTTCTCCGCCAGCTCGTTCGCGTTTGATTATGCTTGTGATTAGTTTTTCTGCCTGTTTCATGTTGTTGATTTCTATACAAAAATACTTTCTGTTGCGTTTCGTTTTCTGCAAGATCAGCTTCTTGTTTGGACCTCGAACCTGAAACCGGTCCAGGCAATCGGCAATATCAGCCTGCCATCTTGCTAGACTGAACCTGAGCCAGCTTTAACTCACCTGGATCTGAACCCTCGGTGATTTTCTGGGCCCTTACGGCTGGCACACTCCGTTCTTCGTTCAGTGACTGTCTTTCCGTTCCGTGGTTCTTGAGATGCGCTGTTTCCTGCAGGTGGTAATAAGCAAACGCACTCTGTCCCAAAACCTCGCCGTGTTTTGTGGCAATTTCTTCGTTTGCGACATGGATGATTCCGATCCGAAACTCTCGTCCGCCTGTGAGGATCGCTGTGATCTCGCGGAGGTGTTTTGGAAGCATTCGGATCAAACATGATACGCAACTTTTGTTGTGTAAATGGTTATTGTGCCGGCAGCAGCTGATATTGTGGATTGCTCTATTCGTCACATCTGCTTCAGTGTGGATCTACAGTTCGATGCTAAGAATGGAATCAGCTTACTCGTTAAGATCTCTATGAAAATGCCACGATTAAGAACCGGATCCGACTATTTTTTTTTAAAAAAAAACCAACCGGATTCGACCATGGTTCACAAAACTGCGGTTTTTACTGTTGACGGGATTTCGTTTTAAAAATTTAAAAAAATTTTGAAAATTTGAAAATTCGAAAACCGCTCAAACCGAGCGGTTTACGGCAAAAACCGTTGGAAAATCATTCAAACTGATTTGATTTTAAATTTAAAAACGGTAAACCGTAAAAACCACTCGATTTTTTTTCAAAAATTTGATTTTTGAATTTGTTCGTTTTTTGTAACTGTTTTTACGGTTTTTGTTAAATCGCTTTCGAGCGGTTTCCGTGGTTCAAACAGTTTTTTAAACCTTGGATCCGACTAAAAACATGAACCGGCCAAGTGAATGCAGAATCGTCGTTTTCAACCAAATGGTTTTACTACGGAGGAGCTCATCTAGGGAACGCTCTCAAAGATTTCTCTTAGTTGCCGGCGTCGCGTCGTCTCCGACCCTGGATTCTTCCACTGCTTCGGTCCTCACTCCTCACCACGAGAAGCCTCCCTCAATGCCTTCTTCGCCCAGGACACGTTTTACGTCATGTGCTTCACTCTCGCACTGACCGGCCCAATCGCATCCCTGCAGCAGCTTCTCCCTGCCGCAGCCGAGTGGCGAACATTCTTGGGACGCGAAGTCAGGGGAGCCCCGGTCGGATCCGTCATGGTCAACATCATCGACGGAATTGTTTGGGTTTGTACTTATCCTGTAGCTGGAGACAAGCGCTGGATGCCCTTCTCGACGATGGAACGGAATGATTCGGCTGTTGATGCTTGTCGGGATCGCGTACTTCGGTTACATGTTGGTCGAGTTCACACGTACAAGGTCAAGGTCGGCGATCTCAGGTTCCGACCCTTCAACTGCGATCTACGGCGGTCATGTCTTAGCCGCGTGGGCACGCGAAGACTACGGCCTCCGAAGGCCGAGCGCCTCGGTGTTGCGTTATGTTACATTTACTCAGATGACCAACTGTCATCCGTTCTGACGAGACGGGACGAGATTCACCGCGGCGACACTCCAGCAGAAAGCTGCGACGGCTGCCGGATAAGACATGACAGCACTGTAGCCGGCACAGTGGCGCCGGACGAGCATCACAGTACGTGCCGCTGCACACGATGCGACGGGTCACGACCATGTCTGCATAAAGCGAAATGATGAAAGCGAAATGATGACGACAAAGACGGAAGGGCCCACCTGTCGACGAGATGGCAGGATCGTATAAGACCCACTATTTGTAACCCCAAGGCCCCCTCCTGTATAAGAGAGGCTCGGGAAGCGATAGAGACAACCCAACAACATCACCGCGAACAAAAGAACAAACACATGAAAGACAACCACGAACTCCATTGGAGCTCAGGGTCTTTGCATCCTTTCGAGCAAACACCCTCACTCGCTCACATTCCGGATCCTCCCGCGAAGAGAGAATCTCGTTTTTGTAACATTATCATCGAGATAATTCGCTCCTTGTATATAGGGTATTACACCGTTCGAGGTGGCTCGAACCAGGTAAAAAAATTTTTAAGTCTTTCTTAGACAGAGCCATATCGAATCCGAAAGCACATCACCCTCATGATCGTATATTTACTTACTGTGCCGGTGGTCAGAACGTCGACAATGCTATCATTATCCATAGAGCTCGTTCAGTTTAGGGTGGATTAGAGTAGAATGAAATGAACATGGACTTTCTTTGTTCTTTAATTATTATCGTCGTTCACTTTTAACTTTAACTTTGACTTATTCAGCTTATTAAAAAAAATTAATAAATACTTTTATTTATCATTAGAGGTAATTACAACTTAAAATTTTACACATTTAAACTAATTTTTTAAATAAAATAAATAATTAAAATTAATGTTGAAATTTAACGACGATATTAATTAAAGAACGGGGAGAGTACTTCGGAGTGAAGTTGTGATAAGCCACAATTGTGGCAGACAAACAAATATTAACTGTGCTAAGCTCAGGCTGACGGCCACGGTTATTAGCCAGCTACGAGCGCGTAGTAATACACAGCGTTTGATCAACGGTCCTCTTAACGTTGTTGCTGGACAGACCATAGTAGGGCGAAAAAGGATTCATCAAGGCCGCTCTGGCTCTATTGCTGCTCATCTCATCCATGGAAGCTGGAAGCCGTGAAGATGCGTGCTGGGTTTCCCATTTTCTTTTACTTGGCGCGTCTTGGAATCCAATTTTTTGTTAATTCAGAAATAGCTAAATTTTGTTTTGTTAATAACTAATTAATAAAAAAGATACTTACTTTATATCCAGGAATAGCACCCAAAAAAAAACAACTCGAATTGTGTATTACCCATGACTAAATTAAATTGAGACCTTTGAATTGCAATAGGATTTGTGACATTTTTTTGTTCGACATTGGTCGCAGGCTATGTTTTGTTAAAGTTTCAAGCTACCCATGGAGTATCTTAAAGAGGACACTAGAAATCAGAGTCGAACAGGTACCCGGTAAACCTTGCCATATAATACTGCTGAAGTTGCACATGTTTTGCTTGCAGTTTTGGAACTTTTAAGGGCTCTTTTTGAATGCAGAAGTGAAAAAACACAGAATAGAAAAATATAGAAACAGAATAATGTAACAGATGTAAAATAGAGTATTGAAAAATATAGAAACATTGTAGAGAAAGTTGTTTGGATGAGTCATAGAAAAAAGCGCAGGAATCTTTTCTCCCATTATTCACTGGCATGTGGGCCCATAGATAAATGCATGAACGCATAGAAGGTAACCTGGTGTAGTTTCTTCGTACTTCGTGCATAAGAAAAATAAAAAAAGGTTCGAGTGGATGTTAAATTTCCTATCAAATGAGCATGGAAAGGAAGTGGACAGCTGGGGATTTCTAAGGGTTTTTTTTTTCTTGAGTGACAAATCCGGGTCAAAAGTCTCGACTTTCTAGCCATGTAAAATATTTCTGGTGCACTTGAAATGATTTTTCCACATCAAGAGCACATGGTTTTATTCATGATTAAGAATGATTATGGTCAAAATTTTTGTAGTCGCAACGTTCATTTTCACAGGCGACCTAACTATATATTTTGGAGTCAAATTAAATCCTGTACAAAACATACCATCAATCTGGCTATCAAATTAACATACCAGTAAAGTAGCTCAGAATATTATATGTTCACAGACAGTCATTACCACAGGGCACAAGCTTGTCCACACTCCACAGTAGACAGATCCTCTCATGTTTTGATAAAGTACATAGCAAAGCACGAGAGAGAAACAAAACTCTTATTTAACCAAGATCAGGGACGATGAGGTAGTCGTCCTCGTCGTCGGGCAGCTCGATCCGGGCCTTCTTGCTCTGGCGCACGCCGGCGGTGGGTTTGCCCGGTCTGTAGTACGCCGCGTCGTTAACGGCCCGGGAGCCAAACAGTTCGGGGACCTCGGCCGCCGTCCTGCCGGCCTTGGGCGCCTGGTCTTGGAAGAGGTCGATGTCGGCGAACCAGTCCAGCTCCTTGAACCCGAGCGGCGACTCCTTCTGCATCTGCAAATACACACAAGAAAAAGCATCCGCACCGTGAGCAGAATGGGAGAGAAGCGAAGGTTTTCGTACAAGAACCGGCAGTAGTTTGGGCTGGCGTCTTACCTTGTCGACGGACTCGTAGTCGGAGAACTGCAGGAGCTCGTCGACGGCCCAGCTCTGCGGCAGGAACTGCGGCGGCGAGGGCACCTGCTGCTCCTCGGCGGAGCCAGTGGCGTTGGTGGCCGTCTGAGACGAAGGCGCCTGCTCGGCGGCGGCTTTGGGCGGGGCTTGGTGCTCCGCGTCGTGAGAGCCGCCGCTATCGGCGCCGTTGCACCCGGAGGCGGCGCCGAAGCCGACGCGGATGCCGGTGGCGAGGTAGCGCTGGTGGTTGCCGGAGAGCGTGCCGGGGACGTGGATGGGCTCGTCGCAGTCCCGGCACAAGAGCGCTCGGTCCTCCACGCAGAAGATGAAGGCCGCCTTCTCCTGCACCAGCGCGCGCGCGTGACGTGTCAGCTACTACGTTAATCACTGGCGGGCAAGCAGATTGTAACGTGTGCGTTCGCGGCGTGACGTACCTGGCAGACGTCGCAGCGCGGTAGCCTGGCGGAGAGCGCCTCGAGCGGGAGGCGCTGGTGCTTGCTGGCGAGCTTGTTGGCGGCGTGGATCTCCACGTCGCAGCGCGCGCACAGCGCCGCCTCGTCGGCGCAGCACACCACCGTGGCCGCCGCGCCCTCGCACGCGTCGCACTGGATCTTCATCTTCTATCTAGTAGTATCTAGCTCCCTCCACCTCTCCAGCTGAGCTTTTCTTACCGTCTCACAAAACACTGGAACACGGACGAGAAGATAAGGCTGGACGGAACCGGAGGGGGAAGACGAAGGGAGGGGAGGAAGATTCGAGCGGTCGAGCGGTGCATATAAGCCGCGGGCGCGAGCACGCAACCGGACCGGAGCAATCAGTGAGCTTGTGGTGGAGACGAGGCCGGGGAGACTTGTGGCCACGGGCTCTCCTCTCCGTCCCCCTCCTCGTCGTGCAGCCCGCATGGACGCGCGGATTTTGATCTGCGGCCTCGGCGACCGGGCGTTATCTGACATTTGGAGAAAAAAATCCGGGAGGAACTCATGGTCGACGGAGCTTCTCCCAGCGTATGCTGCATGGACGTTCACGAAAATCACCTTTTTGGTGGAGTACTTCGTTTCTTAGGACCAGAAGAATTTGTTAGGAGTAGGTCATGTGGGATTCTGCTGGTTCTCTAGCTAGGTGGACAGAAATAGCTCCGCCACAGCAACCATATTCTGTGCTAAAAAATCTGTTCCAGTTTGCTTAAAAATCTCTGGTGCTGTGCGTCAACGTATGGACAAATTAGCTGTCTTTTCTTCCTGCGTGCATACGTTTTTCAAATGAACGGGCGCGTACAGCGTACGTGAACTCAGCGTATATTCCTTCTCTTGTTTTATGTACTCCTATACGTATATCTGTTCTCGGCATTTCTCCTGACATGGATGCTGAATGGATAAGAAAGTACATATACCTTTTTATCTCTATCAAAACGAACGCAGCGTATATATATCCACTACTGTATATTTTCTTTGTTCTTTAATTGATATCATTGTTGATTTTTAAATTCAACTTTGATCATTCGTCTTATTCAAAAAAAATTTGATAAATTTTATATATTTTGATATAATTTGATTTATCATTTGAGTTATTTAAATCACAACTTAAAATTTTACAAATTCAATCAAATTTTTTAATAAAATGAATGGTTTAAAATTAATTGTAAAAGTCAACGGCAATATCAATTAAAAAAAAAAGTATATCTCCATAAAGGTTATACAGGAAACACCAGCCGTCAATAAGGCCAATCATCGCCAGCTTAAGCGAAGCGATTATCTAGATAAAGTACTCTCGTCAAAGCCAACAGGAAAAGAGAAAGGAAAAGGTCCCGTTCTCCCCGGGAAAAGTCCATGAGTGATGACGCGCCATCATTCCGCAATGACAAGTTGCTCGTAGCTTGTGGATGGGGTTTCTTTCCTTTCCAGGCGGGACAGGGGGATCCTGGAGAGAGGGTGTTACTCCTATAATTCGGTAACAGTACCGGCTGTGGCTGCGCCACACCGTCGAAGTGCCTATTCTGTTGCGACGCCCTGGGTTTCAGTTCGGGCATTGTATTGTGGTGTCTCCTGCTTCAGAGATCACAGGGTTGTTACCTGGAATGAGTCCTTCGCCGTATGTCGCCAACTCCTTCGTGCTCCTCCGTTCTACGAAACTGAACGGGCGCTGCCACGGCACCGGGCCGTAGTATCATCCAAGGGCCAACGCCACTAGAGACGCAGCAGTCGAGCCTGAGACCGACGCCGCCGAGCCTAACCAAACAACTCACGGGGACGACACGACCTTCGCGGGCGCCACCAACAGTCTCGCTCACTCAACCGGCCGTGTGCACCGCCCCTGCACGGCTGCACTGGTGTACCAGGGAATGGACCCCGGAGCCCGGACAGGGCGGGCTGCCTC
Source organism: Zoysia japonica (assembly GCA_001602275.1). Taxonomy (NCBI): domain Eukaryota; kingdom Viridiplantae; phylum Streptophyta; class Magnoliopsida; order Poales; family Poaceae; genus Zoysia; species Zoysia japonica. The sequence goes on from BCLF01000017.1 coordinate 554,784, forward strand.
CGCCGCTCGGCGCCGGGGCCGGGGGCGCTGTGCGATGCATGGTTGGTGGCTTCCATCGTCCCATCGATCTGGACGGGCGCTGTGGCAAGTTGGTTCGCAGCCTTGTGGCCGAGGCAGCCCGGCGAGTCCGTTTCCCCCTGGCTACAACGCATTCAAGAGCAGAGGTCGACATAATACGGCTACGCGTGAAGCACGGGCAGATACTGTATATCCTCCGGGCGGCGCTGTGTTGGGCTGTGACTTGGCGTCTTGGATGGACAGGGGCCATGAAAAAGTGACCAGCGTCTTTTGTTGCCGGGCTATGCTAATTCTGATGTTGAAATGGAATGTTGACCGTTGATCTAGCCTCTGCCATCGTTTCTTGGATTTCTCGTTTATACGCTTGCTTCCATCTGGTTTATCTCCAAGTGTACCATCGTGCCCGGAGAACTTGCACACGGAAGTTGCCAGTGTGCTATACTCTCTATCGGTAGCTTTGTTATGTGCAGACTATGCCTGGGAACCGAAAGCGCGTTAGTAGGGGAACCTCCTTCGAAAAGCCAAACTATAATTTTGATAGTTTTGTACGACGACCTTATTGGAATAAACTGTAAACAAAAGGGGTCATTTGCTGGATACAACGAGTTGAAGACTTGCAATTTTAAAGCCGTTGGATTAGCAGACCATGCAGTATGAAAAGTTGCACAAAATAATTCCCTCAGACATGGTTGGTAGAATTATAATAATATAAAAATATTACAAAGGTGAGCACCTTCTAATATTTATATTTCTGACAGCGGTCACCAGTATCTACACGCATGTCCGTCATATACGGTTTTTACTATTTCGATTCTGTTCACAAGAAGCCACAGGCTATGATCAACCTATGTTTGGCAGCAGCAAAGCAGTCTCTTCAACTACAAAATCGGCGACACCCTTAAACCCGATACTTAACCAGAGAAAAGACATGCATTTATGAACCAAAAAGAGAGGGAAAAAGGAAAAAAGAAATGAAACAAACTGCTCAAGGCACTAGCCCACCAGGCCGTCTTCTAACTCACTGCACCGCCATACAATCAGTACTCATCCATGCTCTTCAAGGGTTCAAAAACCATAAATAAGACACCTGAACTTAAGACTCCTGGGGATGTGGGCGCCAGTTTCCTCTGCAAAGTTCCTGCATAAGATGAACGAACTTTTGTGGCTGTTGCCACCATGTAGGCGTTGACGCCTCCGGTCTCTCATATCGGTCTTCTGAGCCCTCCCTTTGCATGAAGCTCTCTGAGAAATTACGCCATTGTTGCATTGCACGCTTCAGCCGAGCAGTCCTCTTACCTGTGACAAGATATCTCGTGTAGTCCCTGGCAAGGCGGTACAGCTCCTCACCTCTGATTATATGGATGTACTGCACCATTATACAGATATATGATGATTTAGATAAAGACATGGATGGCTAATGTCAGAAGTGAACAGATTATCTATTTGATCCATAATAGACTCATATTTTATAAGAACTGTTTGTGTATAAACTAGGAGCTAATTCATGTCAGAAAAGGGCATATTAAAGCAACTCGGCCTAAGAGCATGTAAGTAATTACCACAAGCAAGAAGAAGCAGGATAACTAATCAATGAGTTCTCAAGGAAAGGAGAATAAGCAAGGAGACATAAATAATTACCACAAGTACAAACCCAACAGTGGCTAAGATAACTTGAACAATTTCATCAAATGTTTCCTTGAACGATTCATCTTCTGGGCCACCAGAACCACCACTGCCTCCACGACCATTTCTATTCCCTCCACCTCCGCCGTAACCTTGTTCCCTCAGCTTGGCTACCTGCTCTTTAAACAAATCTCGCATGGGTCGTGGTTTTTTTGCATCAGCCATAGCTTTCTTTAAAGATTCCATTAAAGGCTGCAAAAAAGCAATATACAAGTTCATCAAGCCATTCCAAAACTATTGTTTCTGGAACTAAAACAAAATGTCCCTATTTGTTCCATTCCTTCACCACGCCAACTTTGTCCTTACAACTATCCTGCAACTGTTGGGATATGATCTATTCCCTAAAAAGACAGGAAACTGAATAACTTTTACATATTTCCTATAAAATTGAACTGATTCATGTGAAATTCCTGCGCTCTAAACGGGGCCTTAGTGTTGCAAGAGATTTTCCAAAGGCACAGTTCCATTGAATATCATTTGCGTCACATAAACTCCACAAATTAACCCTCTCAATTCACCATGCATAATCATTGTAGAGATAGAAAAGCATGTAGTCTGGTCAATTCACCATGCAAATGTTTCCTTAATCTAACAGTGGCCAAGTGAACTAAACTCAGTAGTAAATTACTGGGGCATTTACTTCATCTATACCAAACAGATGCTTTGAACAAAGACAATTTAATTCATGTATCAACATAATCCAAACATCCATGTTTCCTTTTTATAACCCAACTAATCCAACCCAAAAAAGAAAAAAGATCTCGTACAAGGACTGGCCATGGCAAAAATCTTGATGTTTTAATGGCAAGTAATGCATCAGTAACATCATTATCATGCAACACTTTCGCATAATAAGCACTATCAAGCATACAAGCATATCATACAAACTACTTACATCATCAGCAGTTCCAAAGTTTCTCTTTCCGCTTGACGCCCATACAGGAGTAAGCCTTTTGTGGCTAGCAACAATGAGAATCAATCTTGGGTACACTTTCTGCTGCAGCTTGTGAAAGCCAAGAGCATTTGAACGTAATGGATACTGACTGGTGCTCCCGAGACCTGCTATAGGCCTGTTCACAATGAGCCCATTGCGAGGCTTGCAAGTTGTAGCCTGGAAGCAGCTCATTCTTGCGTGTTCTTGTACAGTGAAATTACCTGTAACCAAACATGCAGACTCATAAAACAAAAAAATTGACCAAATTACGCCAAAATAGTCAAAAGCCTCAAAGCAATAAACTACTAATAATAATATTAATAGAATCCAAAACATGCGTAACAATCTAACAATGTCAACCTAACTAGAACCCAATATATATTCAAATTCGACCAATCAAGATTTTTAAACCATTTTCCATTGTCCCTATATTTTGGAAATATAAGTAACAAAATGTATGTGAACCGATATTGTTTCCTATCTCCCTCAAGAGAGAAAAGGGACCGTTCCTGCATCAAAAGTAGAAAGTTTTCCTTGCATCGAGCCTTAGAAGAAGACATTTTCATCTGCTACTAAACTCACAGCTGAAGCCAGTTTACCCATCATCAACAGAATCATACAATACTATGCATCACTAATTCATGTATGTGTAATAAAACTCAGCACTTGGCATTTCAGCATTAGAGTGAATTAATGCTAGCTTCCACAAGATGGATCACTGCATTACTTTGTCATCTCTGAGAAAAAAATAGCCAGGAAGTTTAAAGATAAATTTGTGTATTGGAAACGTTGGCCAGGAAGTTAAGGCAAGTTTTAGCTAACCCAATGATTCTACCGTTTCACCTCAATGAGATGCTGTTGAGAACCATTTAACTACAAACAATTCCATACGGGTATGACTGGTGCATCAATACGAATTTCTAGAACGTGGCTACAGAATGCCTCATCAGACAAAACAATGGCACAAGGTTTCGCCTGCGTCGCAGCATGAATCACAATAAGAGCCGGATCTACCAATAGGGAGAGGTAGGGCGGCCGCCCTACCAAAGCTCACTGTTTTACCTCGAGTCGGCGCACGGGGCAGAGCGTTTCGTGACGGCGAGAGGGGCGGAGTGGTGGCGGGCGGGGGTGGGTGGCGGCGCGAAGCAGGTCGGGGCGGCGGCGTGGGGGCGGCCGGCTGGGGCTAGGGGTGCGTTCGGTTTCTTACCAACGAGGATGGAGGCCGGTGCACCCGCGGCGAGCGACGGGGAGGAAGGGGAGCGGCCGCGGCCGCGGCAGAAAGGAGGACGGGGACGGGTCGGGGGCTCGAGGAGAGTTGGGCGCGCCGGGGGAGGAGGATAAGGCTGCGGCACGTACGGCCACGATCGGGGTGGGAGAGAAGGAACGGCTGAGATGGATCACCACGAGAGCAGTGTCATCAGAAAATGAGTTTTCTCACGTATATAGGGCTTGTTCCATCCCATTTTAACAGCTGTGCCTGTTGAGTTTGACCAGTGCAGTAGCAACAGTCAACAGCTGCGGCTGCGGCTGCTGCTGTTTGAGTTATATAACTGGCGCAGAAAATAATAATAAAAAAGTACTCCGCACAGTTATTACAGACAGGACTAGAAGCTCTTCATTTTGAAACGACAATGATACATCTTAAGTTTAAGCTACTCAAATTTGATAAACAGGCATTTTTCCACTTGTTTCTTTTAAACTAATTAAGCATCGTGATCCTGCAAATAATACTAGCAAAAAATCACTTCTATCTTATACAATTTTCCAGGTCAATTGCACCACCAGCTCCAATCTACGTAAGCTAGGTTCGGTAGACCTCTGAGTAATCCAAACTGTAGCCACCAAAAAGCAATCTGATCATTAAAAAATAGTTACAAATTAACAATTGCAAAATATGTAACTGAAAAATGAATGTAACCTAGTACTACGTGATGACAAAAATATTTTTTTGCACCAAAGATGTTCGTAATAGAGAAATATTTAAAGGAGAAGCATTTATACCTCAAAGGCACAGTACAACCCATCCCCTTGTACCTGAAAGTTGACTTTAACTAATAATTAATAACAACACCATTAACCCAAAATTAAATAACAACATAATTTAACAAGAACACCATTAACCAACAATTCATACTTGGTCCTCTTTCATATCAGACAATAGAGACCAGCAGCAATCCAATCTCGAACGGTTCTAATATCATCACCATCCATTACTGTTATCCATTCGTTTGCAGGACCAGTTGGTGCACCCATGCCTTGAAGATATATGTCCACATCCATGTCAGGTTCGCTATTGTCTAGAAAAAAATTATGAAGCGCGAAACAAGCAACAATAATCTTTGATTGTTTCTCTGCTGAAAACAATGGAATCTCTTTTAAGTTCTGCCACTTGTTTTTAGAACCCCAAAAGATCGTTCCACAACATTCCGCAAAGAAGAATGGTGATAGTTAAAAAGCTCATAAACATTTTCTGGATCTTTTTCTTCAAACTCGCCCAAATGATACCTGTTCTTGCGATATGGGGTCATATATCCCTCACGTAGGGGTAGCCAGAATCTACCAAATAATACTTACCTACAAAACAGTTGTAGACAGATTCAGTATATTAACTGCAAATGTAATATATATATGTATGCTTTAGTTTCAGTTATTATACCTAATGGTGGGTGAGGAAAATGATTTGACTTGTTCGCTGCCTCTCTGAAAACAGCCGTATCATGAGCAGAACCTCTCTTGCCTGTTGCAACAAATGTAAACCTCATATCCATGTCACATACAGCTAGGACGTTCTGGCTAGTGAACCCTTTTCTGTTTATAAAACTATCATGTGTTGGCTCAGGGACCATCACTGGAATGTGGGTTCCATCTATAGCTCCTATACACCCATCAAAGTAAAGTGAGAACTTGCGCAATTTAAGATGTACAGATCTGAGGCTACAATCCCTTGGCTTAATAATTGTCTGTCCAAAAGATACCATAGCCTCTAGCACCTCTCCAAACTTCCTACTCACAGTGTCCATTGACCTAGCAAATCTTTCAGACATCTGTCTTGTACATTGTCTTGTGCCACATGCCCACAAGAACATTCCCAAAGCTTTAATTGATTCACATTGACTTGTTGATTTCAATCCATGGTTTGTCACTAGTATGGCATGCAACTTGTAGAATGCAGTGGGATGAAGGTGAAAGTTTAAGTAGCACCTCTTGCTATTACAGAGATTAAGAGCTACCCACTGTCGACCTGTCAACTCTTGTATGGGCACTGCAACATCTTGATTTTTATATTCACATGAACTTGTCGATGCTAGCGCTGCTAATACACCAACCGTAGCACCCATATCCCACCAGGAAGAGGAATCATCATCAAGGTAGCCTACCGTCGAACTTGTATTGCTTGATGTTTCGGAACTTGACATCTGTCATCAAATAAAAAAGTGTGATACAAATAAAAATATGGCATTGTATAAAATCTACAGAATTATACCTGTATGAGACCTCCCAAATCAGTTATGACGCAGTTACTCCTTGCAAATAGCCTCGAGTTCATAAGATAGGTAACATTTCCGACCATAATGTCTTAGCAACATGTAAGTAAAAAAAGTTGTGACACTAAAAGACATATAGAATCATACATAATTATATAAAGTACTACTGGGCACATAGTTCATAACAAGATAGACATAAAGCAGATGTCATACTACTGGGCAACACTGATACACACTCCGAAACAGTTGCCTACATATAAAATAAACATGTCTACATCACTTCTTTCTAGTGTTTTCCCATGTCCATCGAAGCCATGATATGCGAGCTTCTGGAGTACGCAATGTTTGAAATGATGCACGTCTTGCTGCTGACCTAAACAACTCAGTAGCTATGAAAAATAGCTCAGTCTCTTGATCCACACCATCTTCTTCAACAACATGCAGTAGCTGTTTAATTTTATCTTGTTCTCTAGTCATTGCACTAGTTTCATTCCTACTCCTTTCTAGCATGCTCTCCGATATGCGTTCTACATAATACTCCATACTTTTAGTCCTCTTCAATGGCGGGCTGTCGACCACTTGATCCTTTGAGCCCTTACAGGAGGCACGACCAACACTAGAACGACCCACGTTGTCATCAGATGGTGGAGTATGGTTATCATCACTTCTAGCACGAGATGTTTCATTTCCGAAACCACCAACACATATCATGTTTCTAGCTTCGGTGTCCATACTTCCAAATAGAATAGTCAATTCATGCTCATGCAAAAGTGGTTTCCTTCGAAATAGTTCTGCTAGCTGGTCCTCCTACAAGGAACAAATTAATAATATGTGACATGTATATCGAACACCATACTTTTTTGTAGTTACAAAGCAAATTAAAAAACAAAATCAGTACCGCAATTCGGTCGTTCCACCATTCATCATCCATTGTTATGGTCCTAGTTGTACTGTTCCAGCCGCCTCCACTAGCGTTCTTTAATTTTGTCCATACCTTGAAGAGTCTTTTGAGACTGTTAAATTTATTTTGCAAATGTTTGCAGTCAAAAGACCTTCCTGTTTGTTGTTGAAAATTCTGATACACATTCTTCCATCCTATTTTAGTAAGCCCTTTTTTATAATTGTAGTTGAGCTTTTCCTTCTCGGCAATACATAAGTCCAAGAATATCTTTGTAAGAGTATTGTCCCATTCCGCACGTCGACCAGCCATCTATGTGCAGAGATGAGTATAGGACACCATGTCGAAATTGAACTGCTACATTGTTCATATAAAAAATAACTAGACTAATGCTAAATTCTACCTGCTGTAAGATTATTTTTCCACAATGCAGCACATGCGGACATGCTAAATCCTACACAGAAATATTAACCAGGCATAGACTGTACCTTGAAGTTGCAAGTGGAAGCCTTCTTGACCCACCTTGGTACCTCGCCTCAACTGTAGGATGTGGCCACCAACACACGTATGATAGGGATCTACTGCAAGACAAGAGCAAGGCAAAAGAAATTAAATTAATCAACATACGAATGATGCAGATCTGCTGCAGGACGAGAGCAAGAGAAAAGAAGAAAATAATCAAACTCGCCACCAAGCTTCAGACTTAAGTAAAATGAAGAAAAATAGAGGAAGAGACACAGCAGAATCATCATGTGAACCAACAGACCTCCACTGCTGATGATGAATCGTACCTGTTCTAATGCCTGGTCAAAGAAGCTGAGTGGTTGCGAGAGGCCAAGAGCAACGGCAGCAAGCACCACCAAGTTCGACGCACATGTACACGCACATGTCGGAAACAGCAGCGCCCCGCCGCCCCTTTCGTGCTCGTCCCTATTCCAGCACGTCGTCGGAGGTCGCTGCAGTATACTGGAATGCCGGATACCTCGTGAGGTGCGGCTGGATCTGGGATGCGAAGCACTTCACCTGAAATCGCTGCTTTGAACGGGAGGACGGAGGAGCCGAAAGGGTCTTTGAACGAGAGGACAGTACGAGTGGAATGGATAAGTTTCACCAATTCTTTCTTTTTATTAAAAAGAAGAACAGACACTGTACACCAGCTGTTGCGTCGAACGGCGGATACGCTTTAAAACATCGCAGCCCGCCGAAAGTAGCTGATCCGAACAGGCCCATAGTGAGCCAGGCTGACCAACCGTAAATGCATAAAGCGGATTTTGTGACGGGGCAGGGGCTGTTGTGCCGTCTGTTCCGTTGTCTGGACGGCCTCCGCGCGCCCCTTTTTTAGGGGGCACTTTTTAGCTCTTTTTGTCAATCAACCCGAGAGAAGCCCCCGCACAGCAGACCTTCGTAGCTCTTTTTTAAGTCCCGCAAATTTATGAGTGGAGCCACGCTTCGGCTGCAACGCAGCCAACCAATTGCTGGTTAGCTGCACCCGCTCCGCTTGACCAGCCTTCGTACCAGTATTCAAACGTCCATTAATATTCTGTAATTGGAGAAGTATTGCAACTGAAAAATAGTGGACTTGTTTGATATCACTAACTGCGGCTGTAGCTTCTCGTGCGATTGTGACGAGTACAATAAAATGACTTGCGACTACAATGCATGCAACAACAGCCATCAAATAATTTTTTTTTTCGAATAGGCCCTTGGGCGGAAGTAAAGATCATGCATCACTTTCTAAAATTTGGCTACCATTTAAGTGTTTAATCTACAGTACCAGCTAAAAATAAATTTTCTACAGTATTAATTCATGAAACTGTTTACTCAATCATATTTTGTTGTAGCTCACACTACAGTACCTGAATTGGTCACTCCGATTCAGGGACCTGGATCCAGGTTTCAAAAACCGTTTGAACCGCGGAAACCGCTCGAGAGCGGTTTAACGAAAACCGTAAAAACCGCGAAAACCGTTACAAAAATCGAATAAATTCAAAAATCAAATTTTTGAGAGAAAACCGAACGGTTTTTACGGTTTACCGAGCGGTTTTTACGGTTTACCGAGCGGTTTTTACAGTTTACCGTTTCTGAATTTGAAATCAAATCAGTTTGAGCGGTTTTTCAACGGTTTTTGCGGTAAACTGCTCGGTTTGAGCGGTTTTTGAATTTTCAAATTTTTTCAAATTTTCAAAAAAATTTTAAAATTTTAAAACGAAAACCGGTCAACCGTAAAAACCGAGCCGCAACGGTTTGGTCGAAAACCGCGATTTACCGCGGTTTTCGAGCGGTTTTGTGAACCATGACCTAGATCCATTGCTAGTACTCCGTACTTGCTTAATCAATGGAAAATTTGATGTGTCTATATACGTTAAATAGAAAAATTATGTGGAAAATTTGATGTGTCTATATACATTAAATAGAAAAAACTATGTGTCATGTAGCATCGGTGCTGCATAATTTTTAAGATCTTACTTGACTATACTTAATGTTTAAAATATTATTATAACATGGGGGACACATATCATACTTATAATAACTTTGGCAACTAAAGCTATCGAAGCAATCCAAAAATTATTTTTTGCCACAAATTATACGTATAATGATTGTTGAAGTAAGTACACTAAGTTCTTAAATAATTGTTGTAATAGTCTAATTTTTTATCATGATTGAATTATAACATCATCTTTGATTATTTTTCACTTTGGTTTTAAAATATTGATATTGTTGACTTTTAATGTTACTTTTAACTATTCATCTTATTAAAAATATGATAATTATTATATCTTTTGTTATAATTTCAATTATCACAAAAGGTATTTAAAATACGACTCAAAATTTTACACATTTGAGTACAATTTTTAAATAAGACGAATGGTAAAAGACGATGTCAAAAATCAATATTGTATAATTTAATATCAGAGGGAATATATATTTTCTCATAATTTACTTTATCATTAAAAGTTATTTAAAACTTAGTAACCTATAATTTTACATAATTTCAACTAAAATTTAAAATAAAATGAATGAATGATTAAAGATGATACTAAAAGTTAACATCATCAACAATTGAATGGACAGAGTAGTTATTAACATAGAGAATATTTCACCCTATTCAAGGCCCGCGAGACAAAAATAGTGAACCTTCACCTGATTCTTCGCCGGAACATTTGGAATTTTCACTGCTTTGCACCTATTGAGCAATTCTTGGGTGAAATTGAACCGACTCAGCCAAATGCACCCTTAAAATCACAAAAAGTCAAAACGGAACCAAATTGTTTGAGCCGACTTTTTCCGTATATATTTCTGAAACTTCTCTACTCTAGATGAATATAAAAGTCAGCAAACTAAATCTTTTTATGTTCCAAGAATAACAAAGGATAGAAAGCAGTACAGAAGAAACCGGCCGGCCGCCGCTCTGACCGTTTCAAGTCCATGTTGGCGTGCGTCAGCGATGCAGAGCAGCAGAAACGGACCATGGGTCCGTATTGCTCTCCGAAAGTCGCAGCGCCGCTGGCGGAGTCAAAGACATCGACGGGCCAGGCAGCGCGGAGAGGCCATTGCTGGAACACATGTTAATCACCTTCAACAGCGCTTCTCCAAAGGAACAAGATCGTCTGCCACTCATCACTCTACCAGCATACATCGGCGACGCTCGTTAGAGGGATGAACATCATCCGATCCTGTTCGTTCTCCAAAATACTCAGCCGATCCCGTTCCTCGTCCAAAGCCATCGCCTGAATAATCACCGACGGTCCTGATACCAGGCTCCACATTTCCTCCCTCTCATTTTACAATTCGCCAAGGCGGCAACGCACTCGTCGCTACCGCATATTACAATTCGCCACGGCGGCCACGGAGTTGTCGCTACGCCACGCCGATCGTTTTCTGGATACGAACGAGCGCGAGAACCGCACGCTGTCGATCACCTACCTCGAAGTGGGGCAACGGCAACGGCAGCGGCAGGCACTCGCTCGCTCGAGCGCACACACAGGTCGACGCAGTTCACACCGATTCACAACGTGCAGAGATGCCGACTTCCCCTAATATGGCTGGCCTTTGCATTGACGCCCCGTCGTTGGCCATAACAAATCTTCAAGAAAAATCTCGAAAGGATCTACCGGTTGGACTCGGCCCTCGTTGGACGACCGGGAACGGCGACAGCGACTAGTCCACGCCAACCCCTCTCTCCGCGCTGAACTCCGAACCAATCCAACCCATGCAACGCGTCGTCAAACCTCGGCTCTATATAACCCCAGGGCCCAGACCAAAACGAAAATCATCAGCATCACGACGGGTACAGCAAGCGAGTGATCGAGCGAGCCATCGCAACCACCATGGCAAGAACGCTCTCGCCACCGACGGCCCTGCTCCTGGTGCTCGCCCTCTCGGCGGCGGCGACCGCGGCGGCGCAGAACTGCGGGTGCGCGTCGGGGCTGTGCTGCAGCCGGTTCGGGTTCTGCGGCACCAGCGCGGACTACTGCAGCACGGGGTGCCAGGCGGGGCCCTGCGACGTGCCGCAGACCAACGACGTGTCGGTGGCCAGCATCGTGACGCCGGCCTTCTTCGACGCGCTCACCGCGCAGGCCGCCGACGGCTGCGAGGCCAAGGGGTTCTACACCCGCGACGCCTTCCTCGCCGCCGCGGGGTACTACCCGGAGTTCGGCCGCGTCGGCACCGAGGACGACTCCAAGCGCGAGATCGCCGCCTTCTTCGCCAACGCCAACCATGAGACCATAAGTAAGCTCGATCGACAAGCTAGATGTTGGCGGCCGCACATGATGAATAAAGAAAAAAAGAATTAACACGTGTGTAATTAACCGTTGCGCAGAGTTCTGCTACATCAACGAGATCGACGGTCCGAGCAAGAACTACTGCGACCCGAACAACACGCAGTGGCCGTGCCAGGCGGGGAAGGGCTACTACGGGCGCGGCCCGCTGCAGATCTCGTGGAACTTCAACTACGGGCCGGCGGGGCAGAGCATCGGATTCGACGGGCTGGGCGACCCCGACGCGGTGGCGCGCAGCGCCGTGGTGGCGTTCCGGTCCGCACTATGGTACTGGATGAACAACGTGCACGCGGGGCTCGCCGCCGGGCAGGGGTTCGGCAGCACCATCCGGAACATCAACGGCGCGCTCGAGTGCGACGGCAAGAACCCCAACGCCGTCAACAGCCGCGTCGGGTACTACCTCCAGTTCTGCCAGCAGCTCGGCGTCGACCCGGGCAGCAATCTCACCTGCTAAGCACCACATCGATCATCACTAGCCGTGCGGAGAGGAGGTTTGAGTAAGTGGGTGTGATTTGCGTCTGTTGTGGAGATGACGGGAGATGACACGACATGTAACAATGCACTAATGTATGGGTTCAAATTCATGGGAAATTAGAATAATGATTTGCATTTCTTTATGTACTTTTTCTTATGTATGCTATTGCAGATAAGACCCTAGCTTGATCATTTTTAGTAAAAGCATTGGAATGTATTTCCTCCATTTTTAAATTGATGTCGTTGTTCATTTTTAACATCAATTTTGATCAATCGTTTTATTAAAAAAAAATTAGTTTAAATGCGTAAAATTTTAAGTTGTGATTCAAATAACTATAATGATAAATCAAATTATAACAAAATATATGATATTTATTAATTTTTTAGTAAAATAAATAATCAAAATTGATACTACTTTTAAAAGTTAATGGCGTCATCAATTTAAGAACGAAGAGAGTACATGCAAACTCTGCAGCTATGTTGCTTAAGCCCTGTTTGGAACGCGGGATTTATTTTCGTTTCTGTGTTTTTGTGAAATTGAACTGATTTCTGTGAAATTTTTATAAAATTTTTATGAAATTCCTGCGTTTCAAACGGGGCCTAGCAAATGACCACCGAACAAAACATACCTCTGCACCACAGATAAGTATGCTTTGTGGCTCTGTTTACTGCCAAGCTGCCATGGCAATCGTGGTCATGAACAGGGTTTTAGAAACCGCAAAGTTTTTTTAACAGGTGAAAAACCGGCTAGCCAGTACAAACTTTGGGTTTTCACCAAAAATTGAATCGTCCTCGGCAGTTGGCACCTTGGCAAACCGCCGACAGGTCATGCTATTTCAAGGCCGATGCTCAACTTGAGAAGTTGAGGCGTGCTCACACGACCCTGTTATTTTCATTTATGAAAAATATTGTTCTCCCCATAAATTTCTATTTTTGCAGTTTTTATTAAAGCTTATAAATACGACATCCATCAAAATATTTAGGAAATCTTATTTTTATTACTAAACAATTGATTTTAGTATTACAACAATTGTCTTTTAATGTTGAAATGATTTATTTTTACTAGAAAATTGAATCTTACTACTGTAACATTTATCTATTGAAACTGAAAATTCCTATATTGAAAAATTTAAATTGAAAAATATTTTAAAATTTTCATATTTTAAAATCAATTATAAAAAGTAATATGGCTCAAACATATTTAATAAATAGTTTACAATTCAAGAGAAAATCCGATTTAAAGTTTTAAATACCATCTAAAAAGTACTTACTACCTTACCTGGACCGGGAACGGTCCCCTCGGGGCCTTCCCCGGGCGTCGAACAGTCAACTCAAAACAAAGGAAATCCGACAGTTTAATTAAAACAAAGCATTGCGATGGGTTGTTGGGCTCAGTAGGCGCGGCCCACTGGCGCGCGCGAGCAGCCAAATTGGCCCTACCGGCTTGCGATATAGGCGGGGTAGGTGAGTTCGGCCAGCAATGCGAGAGGGGAGGGTGTGCGGTATCAGCCTGCAAAATGGCCCAGGCGGAACGTAAGAGGACCTCCGCCGCCAACAGAAAGTTATACAGAACACCCGCCGCCGTCCGCTGGAGCCGCCCGCCCGCCCGCCGTCCGCTGCTCCGGTCGCGCTGCACCGCAGCCGCTCGGGCCGCG
>BCLF01000017.1:569819-606290 GCA_001602275.1 Zoysia japonica
TCCCGGGACAATTCATCAGACGCCACGGGTAAGCGACGCCGTCCGGATAAAGCCATCAGTAACCATCGCATCCAAAGAACGCCACTCCTGAAGCTTGCCGTCCCTGCCGCATAGCACGATGGGACTCGATGGTCCTTTTCTTTTTCTTTTAGCCGAATCTCAACAATGAATGGACGTCCCTGCCCTCCGTCTCCAAGTGCTCAGACGCTGCCGCTCGACGCCAGACTTGAAATTTGAAAAATTATCAAATTAAAGATTTGAACAGCCTATAAAATTTTAGAGTTAACAGAATAAATTAAGAAAACTTAGAGAATAACTCAAAATAACTTTAGAAAACTTTGGAAACTTTGGAAACTAATGAAATAACTTTGAAAACTTTGGAAACTAACGAAATAACTTAAAAAATTTTAGGAATAACTCAAAGGGCACCTACACAAGGAGCTCAACGAGACGAACCTAACGGAGCAACTTTGAAAAACTTGGAAAATTAACAGAACAAATTTAGTTTCCAAAGTTTTCAAAGTTACTTCATTAGTTTCCAAAGTTTTCTAATTTTTTTTAAAAAATTTAAATTTATTCTGCTAGTTTCCAAAGTTTTCTAAAGTTATTTTGAGTTATTCTCTAAGTTTTCTTAATTTATTCTGTTAACTCTAAAATTTTATAGGCTGTTCAAATCTTTAATTTGATAATTTTTCAAATTTCAAGTCTGGCGTCGAGCGGCAGCGTCTGAGCACTTGGAGACGGAGGGCAGGGACGTCCATTCATTGTTGAGATTCGGCTAAAAGAAAAAGAAAAGTACCATCGAGTCCCATCGTGCTATGCGGCAGGCAGGGACGGCAAGCTTCAGGAGTGGCGTTCTTTGGATGCGATGGTTACTGATGGCTTTATCCGGACGGCGTCGCTTACCCGTGGCGTCTGATGAATTGTCCCCCCCCCCCCCCCCCCCCCCCCCCCCCCCCCGGGCGTACCTCTGGACGGTTAGCTGATGCTGTCCTCGAATGCAATTCCTTGTTCCGCCCTATGACTAGCTACAGTTCGTCCGGGGCCTATTGCTTTGTAGGTGGCTGGCGTCGATGATCCCCCAAAAGGACGGCCGCAACAAGAAAGTGAAGCGCCCCAAGTTTTTGCGTGATGCGTAAGTGGCCTCGGCCTACCTCCTCTCCACACCCAACTCCTGGGAACGTTGATAGTGGAGTATGAGGAGTTAGCTTGTCCCCTTGTTTTGTGTCCACTGGATGTATCGTTATGGCTCCTAGCCTCCAACCGAGCTGGAGATTTATCATAGTGTTCGTTATTGATTTGGTATATGCTCTCCGCACTCTTAAATTATTATTGTGTTGACTTTTAATGCCATCTTCAATGCAAAATTATTACACTTTTTGATACTTATATCATACTTTTTTTGAATAAGATGAATAGTCAAATATGATGTTTAAGTCCATGGCAACAAGAATTTAAGAACGGAGGGATTACATTCCTTCGTAATGATGGAATGCGGCAAATAGGACGGGTTTTATTTAATTCATTGTTTAGAAGGTTGTCTGTTTCTTCAAAGTTCCAGGTGTTCCATTACTGGGCATGCTGGTCAGTGGCGGAGCTAGACACAAAGTGTCGAGGGGGCCAATAGAGAATAGAATAGCACTTGAAATTTATGTTGCAAAAATTTAAGATTTAAATCATAACATCAGTATTTTCTTTGGCAAATGATGGAGATTGGGGACACCACACCATATCAGATTGATAAGTTGCATATCTGTCGGCACCTATATGGGATCTGACATATGTAGAACTGTTAACCATACAAGAAGGGGCATTTCATGGGAAGCTTATCTCTGAACTTGGTGCGTATGAGTGTCTAATGATTCTTAATCACTCCCTGCACCATGCATGCAGTAAAAATGCTTTGATGTTTGCTAAAATTGATTTCGAAAAATGCTAACTGCAATGTAATGGCATCAGGTTATATCCACTTTGAAATGTTTTCACACACAAAGCTCTCTCCACCCGTTTCATTCTTCCAAAAAGCTACAATTTATTGTATATTTAATAAATAAATATTGTAATTATTATCTTTCTCTGCTTATGCAGGTACTTGCCTGAATTTTACATCAGGAGTGAAGAGGTAATTGCTTGATCCACTAGCAAGTACTATAGTTTATGGTTTCTTCTCAATTTGTGCTTAGCCAGAACTGTGTTTTTATTATTATTATTATTATTGCTATCATCAGCTCATTGCTTATGTACAAAGTGTACATGCAGTCTCTCCCTTTGAGTACATGAGCTGCCCACTTGTCCAGTTCCCTTCAATAGTATATGCGTGGCTTATGTGTAACCATCTGTGGGCTTTAGGTAGTTAGCAATGTTAAGCACATAAATGCTCCTTTTATTCTTGCATACTTATTAATCGATAACAAGTTAGGAGTACATCAAATGAGTTCATTTTGATAAATATAGTGCTGTTTATAGCTTAACTACCTATTGAAGAGCATGTTCTATTGTATTGTCTAGTTTGGAACGTATGTGCATGCTATGTCTTGTGCCCTCTGTGGTCTATTCTTAATTGTAAATATAGTTCCATTTCATTGTATTGCTTATGTATTTTTTTGTCACCTTGAGGGCTTTACTTTTACAATGCACGAATGCTTAGGTATATGCTTAAGGAGAGAAAACAATGAATTGTTTTCATAAGAGCTTCAACCTAGAATGGCACTAGTTGTTTTGAGATGCTTAGATGTTTTGAAAAATCAACCGTCTGTTTAAGCATCTATAACTACAATGCTGAAACTTGAGTTCCAGCAATTTTTTTCCACTGGATTGGAGTGCCTGGCGCATGTGCCCAGGCCCTGGCATTGAACTCCCTAGTGAGCGGCTATGCCTTCACTGTGTCAAGAAATTGTACCGGCTCCCTTGAAGCGCGATACAGTCTAGGAGTGTTGTGCGTGGCCTGACAGGATTGATCTAGGGTTAATTTTGTATTGATTTTCTTTACTTTGCAATGTACCTACAATTATGCTGAGAAACCATTTCTCAGTCCCTGGCTTTCCAGCTATACATAATGGCATTTCCTGTTCTGTATAATCCTATTCCATGTGCTCATAACTAAAATGAACTTTGTGGGGTCCTTGGTTTTCTCTATTTTCAGGCATCTTGCAAGAAAGTGAGAGCTGTTATTGAAAAAAGTTTCTGTTCAGAGCGCAATGACTATACCCATCACGTAGTCAAGGATGGTCTCCAGCTTTTTAACTTAAAGGAAAAAGGAAAGGTAGTACTTGATCCAGAATATCTGGGTATCATGGATCGAATAGTCAGCAAATTAAGTTATGAAGCACTTCAATCAGTTGCTTGTATTGTCAGTCATAACAAGTTTAGTTTTGACAACCCAAGGCGGGAAATGGAAATGATGGTAAAATCTAACCTTCCGAGGTACCTAACCAACTTGGACAATGAAGATATCACAAGCCAGCTGTTCAATATCTTAAGAAATCCGTACAGCTACCGAGCTGCTGTGAGACTTGTCACACCTGTTTCATCAAAATTTTTGTCCACTATCAATCATGCTTTGGCTGGACTTGATGGAATGCCCGCACAAGTTCTTCTTGCAATGAACAGGAAGCTCAGAGAAAAATCTTTTGCTCCAAAATTTGGGGAAGTGGCTCGCTTTTCTAAAAAGGGGCATGTTGTCGAAGCTGTGAGGGGAAAATGCAACAAGATCTTAGAAGGATGTGATTACCTGCCAGAGAGATTAGCAAAGGCAATGTCAGTGATGAACCTATATCAGAAACAAAAGTCAGGAAGCATTGATATTTCACAATCCGAGTTCTTCCCCTTTCCAAAAGAAACTTTATCTAAGCAGAATGATATCCTGAATGCTATTTGGGCACTTCAAAAACTCAGGCATGACAAGTTGAAACTGGTACGTCCCATTCTGGATCAAGATTCTATGGTTCAAAATATGCATTTTAAAGTAGCTTTGAGGAATTACTTGACAGAATGTTTGTTTGAATGTGATGAAGCTGATTTACCTGATGAGGCGCTTCGAGCCATATCCTTTATAAATCAGATTTCTCGTCGTAAATTTACAAATCAAATTTCTCGTCATCAACAAGCTATGTTCACAGAGGAGAGAACTGAGGCAGAGGTAGATGCTGTCTTGAACTTAAGTAGTCACCTCAGAGCTTTAGCGCATTGTTGTACAGCAGAATGTTCATGTGATGAAGAGTTTATTGTCTTAGGAAATGGTAGCTGCAATGAGGGTAATGATTTTGTGCTCTCGGAGACCAACTACTTAAAACTGAGCCCTGAGCAGCCGCAGATGCCCGAACTTTGTTGCTCCAATAATATATCTGACACAGATGTTATGAGAGAGTGTTTTGAGGGTTCAACTGTTGGAGCTACACATAATGTTTCTAGATCTGAAGACCGTGATTCTTATTCAGCAGAGTTGGTTAAGAAACCATGCGAAAGGATTGAAAATGTTGCAGGCCCTGGGATGCAGCCTGACACACAGTCTGGCGATGCCAGCCACTTGAAAAAGTCAAGATGTTCAAATATAAATGAAATTTGTGATGAAACTTCAATAGTGGCTCATAATCTTATAGGTCACATGTTGGATACATGGCTTTTCGTGGAGAACAACGGGGTGGATGAATTCACTAAAGATCGTCTTGGAGGGGGTTCGGTCTCTCAGGGTCTGCAAGGTACACTGTGAATTCCATTGAACCATTTTGTTTTATTTCATGGATTTTACACTTTGCTGTCCATTTCTAAGTTGATAGGTTTCTTATCCCATTTGCTAGATGATAATGTGTCTCCGAATCCAGTAGAGAACCTGGAACGTGATATTCTGATTCATTCCGTGAAAAGCATCTTGCCTAATCTGTCAAAAAGGTTTGCTCCTTCCTTTTCCCTACTCTTGCGCAGACACATCCTAAATTACCTTTTGTTTGTGCAGCTGCATAGACAAAGTCAAGAGGATAATGAACCAGCAAGCCATGTGGCTGGGTTAGCTGCTTTTTACGCTTCACGCCTGCAAATGTACCATGAGGACAGGTAGTCATGGGATTTCTTCGTAGCGAAAGACGAAGCTCGAAACAGAGAAGTTGTTTCCTTTAAATCTGCCATGTGAGTTCAGTACTAGAATATCGCTTGAAGGATGTACTAAACTCTTAAGAAAATTCTGGCAAAACTCCTGCTCGTTCTTTTGAGATGCTCACGGATGTGTACATTGGATCGAGGCCTAATGGTAGGGATATAAAAACGAACGTGAAATATTACCCTCTGAACCTCTTTATTTTTTTTTTTTAAAAATAATTTGGTTTTTTCAAAAGCAGTAAAACTAGATAGGTTTAGAGGGTATCCTTATGGTTACTCTTTTACAGCCCTAGGTCTCATTTTAATATCTAACTGAGCATTTATATGCCTGAGTCAGATCATTTTATGAAGCTCCACATGTAACGGTTCTTTATCCGTCCGGACGTAACATTTTTTCAAACATGAACAGAACTTGAGAAGGTCCACAGGAGCATAACTGAGCCCGGAAAATTTCAGCATTCCCAATCCATTCTGAATGCCTAGTCGTCTATTCCGTAACTTCCGTTAAACACACCTATAGGCTATATAGCCCGAAGCGTCACAACAATGTGACGAAAATGAATCATGCACGCCCCGAAGTATTGCTTGCCACAGCTCATAACAAACAAAGGAACGGATCGACTTGTAGTTGTAATGCAGTCGAATAACTTTGAATGGGCACTGGAACATGAGAAATGGAAACTCATGTCATATCCTATCCCTTAGTTACATACTCCAGGAAGAAGCATGTGCCTCCTAAAAGTCCAAGGTAGTCACCTTGAGAATTCCTGCGCTACACAACAAGATGATACAGCGCATGCTAAAACCTCAAACTTCACCAGGAGAACAAGCCTTGCTTGATATTCAAGCCTGGCTTGAATCTAGTAGCGATCCGGACGGTCATGGCGTCTGCATAGAGATACATAAAACTTTAACCTTTCATTTACATTTAGTTACCTTGAATAAACCACAGTAGTGGACTAAACCATTTAAGTTACACTTTCATTTAATATATACTGGTTTAAAAACAGATAAAAAGCAGTATTTTTTATCTGAGAATTCACAGTTTGAAGTTATTAGTATTATTATAGTAGAGAATAAAAATTCAAATTTGTATCCTTACAATAGGACATAATAGAAGAGAAAATGTATATTGGAAAATTTTCAGTTTCATATGATAAATAGAGTAGAAGTTTATTACCACAGCAAGAGTCTTTCTTGCTGTATTTTCCTCCAAAAATAATAGAGTAGAAGTTAACATACCCATATCGATCATAATCCCTATCACGCCCCCTTGGAGAAAGTGATCTGCGGTGGCTCCTTGAATCATAACTACGAGATCTCCCTGATTCTCTCTCTCTTTCCCTGTCATGGCTCCTTCTGCGGTCATAATCTCTGTCCCTGTCACGGCTGCCACCCCGGTCTCCTCTATGGCGGTCCCTGCTTGATGATCTCTCATGTTCCAGACTCCTTTCCCTAGACCTGATGTCACAGTATATAATGTAGTTTAAAACTATTATAATAAATGTAAATAAAAAAAATGGTGCTAATGATTATGTCACCTTCTATTGTACTCAACTCGGTCTAACTTCCGTCTTTTGTTCTTTTCTTCCTATAAAAAAAAAGGTACACAAATAGGATCACTCACAATTTCCAATACAAACACGAAGTAATAACTAATAATACAACAGGCCGAAATCAAACTGTAATTGGAATCCTCCAAGGAGATCCTTCTCATAAAATGTAAATCCACATGACTAACCTGTAGTTCAGACAATCTCTCACGAATAAGCATATAACCCATATGAAGTTTCCCTCCAAAATGATCTGCTAGACGACGGTCACTGTTTGACAGAAAAAAATGTTAGCTATGCTAGTTATTGTAAATTCTATGATGTCATGACACAGAAATTTGCGTTAATTATTATAACCCTTAGCAATTAAGTCCACATGATAAAAATATGTATACATATCACGCACATTCTTTAGCTGCAAAAGTAATCCTCGTAAAAGTGGGCCCAAAACCCTGTTGGTGACAAAGGAGGTACAGGTGTCCGTCAAAAGCTGAAGAACAGAAAATTCCATATTCTGCTATATTCATGGCCCCAAATGGCAGAAAATAGTATACAGGCTAAAGATGAGAACTTTACCTGTCATACACGCTCAAGAATGCTCCACATATGTCGCACAGGCGCAATTTTTGATCAGTCTAACAGAAACATAAAAAATGGGTCACTAAAGTAAACAACAAAATAACAAAGCTGGAGCAATTCTATGACTCCAGGTCTATATTTATATTCACACACACAAAAAAGAAAATTTAAGAAGAAATAAAACAGTTTAAACTCTTCATCAGGTAACAGTATGCTACAAATGAATTTACCGTTACATAGTACAATTAAAGAAGAGGATATAAGAATTCCGAACATAAACTACTAAGAAAATAATGTCCTTTTTCCACACATAGCGCAAAAGGAAACGACACCAAACTTACAATCTGAACATGAGTTGTCATTTTTGCAGAGTCTGGGACAGGCTGTGGTCGGGCACTCAGCTGGTTTGAAATTACAAAAACAAGTCATAGTCAGTTGAGCTAAATAGTTAACACAATCTCAGTCAGTTCAGCAACGTTATTAAAAGCAAACACCAACCTTCTTCAGAGCTTCTGCCTCATCCAGCAATTTTTGAGCTTCATCAATCATCCCATTTTCACCTGTTCAACATTAATTTGTGATACTATTATGTACTTCGTCAAATGCCTAAGGAGATAAACAGAGGATCTGCGTTTTAGCAGTTCAGGCCCACTTCAGGGAAAAGACTACAAGAGTACAAAAAACAATAAAGCTTTTAGTCCCATGCAAATTGTGGCAGGCTAGATAAAACCTATAAGAAATACTCCCTCCGGTTTTAAAATATTGACACTGTTGACTTCTAACATCAACTTTGACTATTCGTCTTATTCAAAAAATTTGTTCAAATGTGTAAAATTTTGTTATTATTTGGTTTATCATTAGTGGAATTTAAATCACGACTAATGATTTTACACATTTGAACAAATTTTTTAAATAAGACGAATAGTCAAAGTTGATGTTAGAAGTCAGCAGTGTCAATAATTTAAAACCGGAGTAGTAGTAAGAGACTACCAGACGTATAGTAGATAAAAAAACATACCCAGTTCTTCTGCCTTTTTCAGTTTCTCATTTATCATTTCTTGTGTCCGCGCATCTGGAGGAGCAGGAGCTGGTGTAGTTGGCTGGGTTGCATTTTGGAGGGAATTCATCAAAGAAACACGGTCTTTGTTGAAAGCTTCAAGCAACAGTTTGGCCTGAAATTAGTTTAATAAGAAATATGATCCCTGATACAGGTGTTACGAAAGAAATTAAGCAGAGCCATCTAAATACCTGCTCTTCAGCCCTCTGTTCCTTGAGCTTGTCAACTTCTTCAGTGGCACGTATTTTTCCCTCAGTGTTACCTCCAATATCTATTCATGTGGTGAATGTTGACAAAGTAAGAATACACAACACATCGATCAGAAATGATTCAAAGAAAAACCAGGATAAGGAAGACTAAGAAAAACACACGCTTATGCAATTAACAACTTCATTATACCATTACGCTATAGGGGCAATCACAAATAAATTATTGGATCAGAAAATGTATTGGTTCAAAACATTAATGGAATTTTACTGATGAAATCGAACTTCTATATTTACAATGTGGGTTTGGATATTCAAGGAGGCAGCACATGTACATAAGGTCGTTATTTGCTTGTTTATTTTAGTAAGACAACTTTCATTATAAAATGAGATAAGTCTCAACCTTTTTTTTTTGGCTATTCCCAAAAAAAAAAAAGATTCTATCAGACTGCTATCAGAGACCTGCCTATCTCCAAACTGTATGAAACATATGGCAGGTCTGCTGAAATTTACAGGCAAAGATATAACTTTTAATTACTATGTACTCCGTATGGGGAAAACACATGCTTACTCAATTAAATAATATTGTTGAGTGTAGTTGTAAGTTGTAACTATAAAACAGATAAAAAGATATAAAAAAGGCATGATAAAACTCACTGAAAGCGTCTATCTCCATCATCTTCTGTCTAATTTGTTTGGATAACTCCATTACTTCTTTGGTCTGTAACCACAAGTTAAAATCCAACGCTTCAATTTTATAAGCTACTTGAAAACTAAAGTTACTTGGTAGGAGCAAAGGAGGCATAGCATAATACCTGTGTAACCTCAGAAACAGAAATTGCAATGGCTGCTTTTGCGTCTTCCTCCTCCAAACGCTTAAGAGCTCTTTGAATTTTCCTTTCACACTCAACTATTAATCTTTCTATTGTATCTTCCAGTTCACGGTCATAGTTGTCTGTACCTTTGGCTTTGGCTTCCTCATATCTATTATGATGCTCAGGAATACAGAAAAAAGTAACTAGAGACACAAAATAAACAACAAAGCCTAAGAGAACAAAATATGAGAGTCGCAAGATCTGAATAATTTGCTGAAGGCATTGTGCGTCTAGCAATCTAGTCACTCAAGCAACCAGAAAGAAAAACACATGATAGCATCTAATCTATGAGGCATGTCTTATCCATTTCACTATCATTTCCGGCCACCAATCAATCATTCTAACTTCCGACTCAAACCATCAGCGGGAACTAAACATTATGAAATAGCAGTAATAAGTTCACAGATCAAAACTCACTAACAAAATAACTTGAAATAATTGTGGGCTCTTAAGGATACTCCTTGCGCAGTTGAAGCGAGTGCAGCTTCGGGCACGGCCCCATGTCCATTTTCTGCGATTAAGAACCACAAAAAGTTCACTGGAACCGCGAGAATCGAACTTAATCGAACATTTCAGACCAGCCGAAGCAATAGAATCGAGCCTGGGAATGGGGGATCGGCACTCACCGTGAGCTGGAAGAGGTCGTGGGGGCAGAAGCCGGCGAGGTAGAGGCGGCAGACGTCGCGGTCGTAGTACTTGCGTCTGACCTCCTGTACGTCGCCGTTGCGGTTGGCGCCCATGAGCTGGTCGAGCTGCTTCCGGATGGCATCCATGATGCCGCGCGAGGTGGGGCTCCAGTCCCCTAACCTAGGGTTTCACTTGCGTGGGAGGCGAGGCCAGGCAAGGTGGCGGAGGGCGGAGGTGAGGGAGAGATGGCTGTGGATGTAATGGAATGTACTGGATGCCTCTGGAACGAGGTAGCGGGTTCTACATCGGGGAAGAAAAATGCTACAGTACGACGACAATCCTGTTGGCTCCAAAGCCGTGGCCCGCTGATGAGTGATACACCATGTAGGATTTTGTATTTTCATTAATCAATGTTATTATGTTAATTCATTTAAAAAATAGAGTACCACTAATCAAACATTGTGGTCGTGCCGGAGTGGTTATCGGGCATGACTAGAAATCATGTGGGCTCTGCCCGCGCAGGTTCGAATCCTGCCGACCACGTTTTTTTTTTTCTTTTCTGTCGTTTTGCCTTACCCCGTTTTAGAAACATACTCCTCTGTTCTTTAATTGATCTCATTAACTTTAATCATTCATTTTATTCACAAAATTTTGATAAATTTCATATATTTTGATATAATTTAATTTATTATTAGAGTTATTTGAATCACAGCTTGAGGAAGTGTCAAACCTATTTGTACTTTTCAATTCATCAAAAAAGTAGTTTTATAATATATATATTAAAATTATTAATTAAAGTCGTAGTCAACAAAATCTAAAAATAAACTTGTATTAGGAAAAGGGATTATCTAACATCTGCCTCCACGACTTTTGTGAGTTCCAAAATCGCTGGTGAAACTTTTTTTTTTTTTGACATGATAAGGTTACTAGCAAAGGAGACGGAGTGTTAGAGGTATCGATATAATTCACCGCTAGACACGACTATAATACCTTAAAACGTCAATAATATATGCAACCTTTTTTTTTTAGGTCAGGTCATTTAGACTTACACATGCCTTTTGGCAAACCAAATTGCACAATCTATATGTAATGGAGATGCGTTATTTAGATTATTAGAGGATCAAACATATCTCATATTTTAGTCGCCGTCATACATTGCATGCGTCGTGTTCGGCCTGCTGGTTGTAAGAAACATGCAACAATTTAGGTGCGTTTGTTACGGTTTCCATTGTTCGAAGAATCAAAAATGTTTTTAGTTACAAATTTTTAGTGATTCAGTAAAGCAAACAGTAAGATTGAAATAACTAATATACCTTTCTTTATTAATTTTAAAAATATCGAAACAACTTTAAAAAATTTTGAGAACTAATAAAACAATTTTAGAAAACTTTAAAAATTTGAGTGAACTTTTTTTACAAAATTTTCAAAACAATGGCAGCGAGTGATTCGCCGGCGAAACACCTCTTTGGCCGTAGAGCACAACGATAAACATTGGCATATCGACTCTCAGATTGCGAGAGAAAAAAAAGGCTTCCAGGCTATCATCACACAAAAACAAATTTTGAACCGCAAGTTAACTGTTGGGATGACATGTACAGATGTACTAGGCTACTAGCCAGCAACATGTATCTCGTCCACAGTCCGTGCTCATGCTCGAATCGTTCTGCTGGAAGTTACATTCTCAAACCTTCCATTGTTGTAACTTTGTTGATCAAGAACACCTGAAATTTTCTTGCAATCTGTATCTTTCAACAAAAAGGTGCTAGTTGGAAGGTTATCAATTCTTTCATTTATCTGGGAGCAGCAACTTACCCATAGGGGACGATAGCTGAAAATCAATAACGTGAAAGAAAGTTTTTTATCATTGCAAACATGATCTAGCTAGACAGTACTAACAAAGTTATATTTGATTATCTGATTAATAATTATGACAACGAACTTGACGACATATATGTCGTATGCAAAGCACCAAGATCGATCATGCTAATAATTGATTAAAATTATAACACACCCTAACTAATCGAAAGGAAGCCTAAACCTAATTAATCTGCTATATGCCTAACAAAGCACAAAGATTGATCGATCATGCTAATGAAAACCCTAATTGATCCCAGAGGAGGCTTAAACCTATCTAGCTAGTAATTAATCTGCTAGGAGTACCCTGCTAGTATATGCCTAAGAAATCCTTGATGGGGTCATCCAGGGTTTGCATGACGGCCTTCCATGCGGCCTGCGTTGGGTGCCAGAAATCCCAGTAGAAGAAGTTGGCCGGGTTGGGGCAGAGGGTGTACTGCTGGTTGCCGCTGCCGTCCACTCGGCCACAGAAGCCGCTCTCTGGGTCTGCTGAGTCGCAGCATGGCGTCAACTTGCGGTGGAACTGCTGTGACAGATCCGTGCCTGTGAATAAATAATCACGAATACATTCATCCAGCGATCGGTCAAAACAGATATAATAGTTATATATATATATACATGAACTAAACAAGTACTCCGAAGATGCAATGAAGAGAAGACGCTGTTGAAGATGCCCTCGAGGTCCAGCAGGAGGACGTCGTCCAATTCAGCCAGCTTCTGCCTGAGAGCTTCGTTGTGCATGCTGGAGACCACGTTGCCGCGGCTGTCGCAGCTGGCGAAGTTGTTGTTCAAGCTCCGCCACGGCGTGCACCCGAACGGCGGCACCAAGTCCACAAGCACCTTGGACAGGCCCAGCCTCCGTAGAAGCCTCACGCCCTCCACGATCTTGTCTGTCACCTCGTTCGCGAACGCCTGAAACTGCAATGCGATCGATCGATCGATCCACCAGGAGAAGGATTAATTAAAATATCTGATAATCATCGATCTGCCCAATTCTGATCTCAACGTGAATGCAGGACTGAACGTAAGCTAGTATATATAGGATATACTAAGTATATAACTGGAATCACGTCGTCGTCGCTGTTCCCAGTTCTGAGTCGTGCATAGTCGTGCATGACGGAGACGGCGACGAATGCAACCTAGTAGTCGAGATCCTGTTCCTGGTCGATGTCTCCGGCGCGTACCAGGCTCGTCAACTGGTCGATCTGGTTGCGCAGCGAAGGCACCGCCTCCGACCCGTCGAACACGCTGGAGCCGGCTACAGCGAAGTTGACGCCAGCAAACTGGCTGCCGTCGTCGTTCTCGTCAACCCAACGCTTGTATGGTGGAGGGGACTCGTCACGCCCAAGAATCTGGCCTGCAATATATATAGTTCACGAATCATGAAAGAACTAATTAAACTAGGACTGCAGCAGCTAGCCTCTACCAGTGCCGGCTCTAATGTTTCGAGTAGCACTCTAAAAGTCAGTCATATGATTTCGTCAAAAAAAAATCACGATTTTTAAGAGCAAAAACTTCAACAAAATTCTTAACTCTCATCGATAAGCAATAATTTTAGGCATTAGATTTTGTTAGTCAGTTTTAGATTGAAAGTCATTTTTGAGTTTGTAAGTTCAACTTTTTTAAAATAGTAAACTACAATATACAGTTTAAAATTAGATTAATTTGATACATGTCATTACAATTTTATGAAATTTAAAATATGTTATTTAGATTCACATATCATTTTTATATAGATAACATATTTTAAAGTTTGTAAAATTGTAATGGTATGAATGGCTCAAAATTTGAGGCCCTTTTTAGACTGTGCCCTAGACCGGTGCGGCCATGCGCCGGCCCTGGCCTCTACACCTACCGAGGAAATCCGACTGCACCAAGCCATCGGAGAAGCGGCCGGTCGGACGATATCCGTGCTCTGAGTCTGACATGCCGTAGGGCGTGTACCACTGACGAGAGATCTCGGGTCTATCTGATTCCGGCAGCCGGTTGCCGATGTCGACGAACGAGTCGCCGAACACGTAGAGCTTGTAGCTGCGCCGACGGTCGGGGCGCCCGGGGTGGCGCCGGGCCTCGGCCACATGAGCACCTGCAATCAAATTGTAATTGCAATTGCATGCGAGAAAAGAAAACGGGGATCTAGTCTAGAGAGAGATCAAAAGAAAGCCGCCCATGCACGAACCGGTGAGAAGAAGGAAGAGGCACCAGCAGGCCAAAGCAGCGATGCTGATCTTCTTCATTGTTGCTGCTGTGTGGATCTGCGAGCTACAGCTCGGTCGATCTCAAGGATGAATGGTGCGAGATGGGGGGCATGCTCCTTCGCCATTTATATTGGTTTCATTAAGAGATGGGATCAAGAGCAAACGAACCAACGTCCCTCGAGCAACAAAATCCCAAGGAACAACCCTCCTGGACGCCGGCACCTCCGTCTCGATCGGAACAGAGATGACGCAGACGAAGCAAACAGAACAACGAAACAACCTAAACAGCCTCCGGAGATGGCGCGCCTCCTGCATTCTCCAGAAGCCGCTGATGATGGGAAAGATATATACGCTGCGTATATGATACTCACCGTTTCTAAATATCAACTGTCGTTGATTTTTAATATTAATTTTAATAATTTATTTTACTTAAAAAATTGATAAATATTATATATTTTAATATAATTTGATTTATCATTAGAGTTATTTGAATCACAACTTAAAATTTTACATATTTGAGTTATTTTTTAAATAAAATAAATGTTCAAAGTTAATATTAAAAGTTAACAATAAAATCAATTTAAAAACGGAGACTATGCACCAGTGATGACCATAGGGAGAGATAATGACAGACAGTCAAAACAATACACCAAAATCTGCCTGCTGCTTCTGATGGTTGTGTTGTTCATCTTTGGTGGGAGCACACGCAGGAAACTATCGCTGCGTCGAGATTCACAAGAGCACATTTGTGGATGTACAGTAGTAGTCGTCATTTGTTCATCCCCGAGATGACATGTTCCAAGTGCCACACGTACCGGAACTTTAGTTTTCCAGCAAGGTCCACCCTAGATGGCACACCTTATGCATGCTACAGTACAGCCAATGGTACACACAATATATCAGTACAATACTTCAGATGCCATTCCTCAGGTGATCATACCGTGATTGCTTCCTCTAGTGCAACCATCAGCAGAAAAAGAAAATTCCCTGCGTAACATCATTGTTTTCTCTTCATCGAAAAGATCCAACAGACATGCCTCCGGAACCAATTCGAGTAGTCGAAGTCCCAGAGCTTCCTGAACCAATGCTTCTCCACATCTTGTCTCGACTTCCCACTCATCTTTCCCTAGTGATCTCTCAAGTCATTGCTTCTGCTCACTTAAGTAGAGTTAGTTTTTTTGTATTAAGTTAGCGAAAATAGCACAGCGCAAGTCAATGGAGAACCTTTTGTTACACAACAAACATTCCGGTGAACACTATTTTTTTTTCTTTCTAAAATATCATACAGTTTAAACACTACTGGTCAGCTGAGTTTCTTGATCATCACCCCCAACGGTGGTTGTTTTCCCTAGTGATCTCTGGCTAAGCATTCGGACAATACCACTTCTCATCTTTCGCACTTGAGATCCATTTGCAGGCTGACAGTCACCCATTGTCCTCGCGAGCTCTTCAGAAAGTGCCTTCACAAGCGCGTCAAAACGGCGCTTGGCTGTAGGATACCGTGATATTGACTTTGTGATTCCTTGCAATCTGGTGAAGGATCGAAAGAAATCAGAAAGGAATAACTTTACAAATTGACGGGTGGTGAATACAAGTACCTTCGAGCAAATGCATCTATTTCTGCTTGCTTTTGCTCATTCAATGATGGCGGATGATGAAGATTCTCCTTGAGACGCTGCGGATCACTGATCAAGAGTACATGCTTTCCAAGGTATGCTTCCTCTTCTTCTGTAAATTTCTCAGCTTTAATCTGCTCTTTGATGACCATCAGAGGGTCAAAAAACCAATCAAAAATTTTACTTTTAGGCCTATTCTCAGATGTTATCACAGAGCCAGCACCTGCATATTTCACAGGCAAATCAATCAGAGTCATAAAAAAACCTCTTTTAGCTGTAAATAAAACGTTTTTCACTCACTTAAAATTAGACCATCAGAATTGGCTTTTGCAGATCGGAGAAGTGCCTTAAAGATAACATAGGCTGGTAAACCGACATTAAGTATCCCACCGCTGACTTTGCCTGACTTTGTCGCTTCTATATCTTTAGGGGTTATCACTCCTTCAGCTACTAGATCCTTGCCATGGTGCTTACACTCTGCGAATAGGTGATCTAGCAACTAAACAACATTACAACAATCTAAATAAGTTATACTGTACAAATTGCAAATATAAAATAACCATATTTTTTTACTATTAAATAGATGGTACATATCAAGTAATATTATCTGAATAATATAGAAGTACCACTTCACCATTGAAAGAGACACTTTTAAGTAATCTGTATTGACCAAATGGCAGTATTAAGACTTCCTATTTTTCTGCAATTGCATGTTTTAGCAGTTTTGCCAGGAAAATCACCTTAAATGGATTGAATTCATCAAAGCTACTTTTAAATGATATAACACGTTGTGGAGTTCTCTTAACATCAGGCTTCTCCTTGAATGAAGTGGGCCTCGAGAGTGAACCACCATGTGAGGAAGCTTCATCTTTCTGATATTTGAGCCTAGATATGGAAAAATGTATATGTAATAACCTGCTTTGTTCATAAGGTTAAATTCAAGGACAACAGTCTATAATACGCAAATTATACCTGGGAAAACAAGATCCTGGCGCCATGTCAAGTACATCATTTGTATATTCATCAAAGATGGATACTGATGATACTACATAACATAGTCCAAATAAAAGTGAGGATTCCTGACACATGAACAAGATTGCCAAAATAAGCTTCGTGCCTTTAAAGAGAACAATCTGATCAGACAATATATGGTCATAATAAGACTTTTATGCTACAAATGAAATTTTTTGTTCCCAGTCCAAAATGGTTTGCTGATACCTGATAAACCACAACAGCAGCATATGCACCAAAAGGAATACTGCAAATGATGGAAGCAAGAAAAGCTCCTAGAACTGCAAATGGCCAGAGAAGGATAGCGAGACCCGCGAAAGGCACACAAGCTGTCTCAAGAAAAGGTCCTTCTCTACCAACAAGATCTTCTATTAAACGTTTCCATCCTTTGAAAAGCATCACAGGGAACTTGTACAAGGCAATTAGTGTGAACATTATTGAATCTACTACAAGTCCACAAACAGCAGCGAATATGGCACCAGGAATGTGAAGCAGCCTGGAAATGTAAAGTTTATTAATCTTCTATTGTTATAAAAAACTTTTCAACTGAAAAAAAATTATTAGGGTGCATAAATATGTAGAAACTTTATCAGAGTTTATGGCCCAACAAAAAATCATTTTTCAAAGGGAATTACATATATCTTTTTCTTTGATCGGATTTTCGTCTGAAAATTTTCTGAATTTCTATACTCTTTTTCTGGTGAGAATTCTACTGTTTACAGTTTTATGGCCTAAAAGAAAAAGGATGCCCAAGATTAATATTGATTAATTTAGCTACTAAATAAGTCCCATTATTAGACAGTTACAGTGACTCATTTAATACAATTCAGCTAGTATGTAGTAAGGTGCTGTGCTGCTAAGGAAATAAAAAAGCGTTTAGTGTAAGCACACTAATGAAAAGCTAAAGAAACCAAGTTGCGATATGATTGGGAAAAAAATTAACAGAGTGCACACTTTATCTCATATGGTTTTCCATCTGGAGGTGCATGAAGACGAATCTCATCCATAATAGAAAAATACGAGTACAGCAGCATGTCTTTCATGTCCCGGACTACCGTACAGCTTCCTGTGATTGTGCTCCATGTGCCATCCTGTATTTGAGTCAGCTAACAATGTTCAACTATGACAAAAGCAGATATTAGGGTAAAAATATCGTAAAAACAGAATAAGTAAGCTGTACCAGAAAACAGTGAATGAGTGGCTTTTCTTTCCCTTCACCAACGGCATCAAATGTGGCCATTACTGGTGCTAGAAATCCATAGCCTAAACCAGCAAGGACGCTTCCAACGATGCCAACTATTAGCCATAGAACTAAAAGCACAGTTACAGCAATAAGAAGCAGCAGCTTTACAACTGGTCCCACCACCTTGGTTCTGCTTTCATAAAGAAATGATTATAAGATATAAAAGATACACCAAATTACATTATATTTCCTTTTTGAACTGAATTGCATAAAACTGCAGACACTACCTGATTATGCAGTAATATGTCCAAATCACATGCATAGGCCACAACCCCAAAATGAGTGCAGAAATTCCAATTGTCATGACAAGCCATGCCCACGGGCCAAACAGAACACCTGTATAGGCAAGGTTAACACAAATCTAGTATCCAATGAAAACTGGGATGAATGAGAAATGCAAAGCAGTCAACAACTTGAAAATACAGCAAAGGTAAGAATGTCTACCAAGAGCACAACATGGAACTTCTAGCTAACAGACACAACTCTCAACAGAATTGTTACCCTTGTCAACATGAACTGGTATGTTTGGATTGCTACCATCATGCACCTCACCAAATATTGGTGAGCCTAAGAAATTTGGAAGTTATTTGGTTGTTGATCAAATTTTGGAGTGCCAACGAAAATTTGGCAACGCCCTCGTTCTAACGCAGCCAATGTTGGCGTCTTCGGCCGCGGCAAAAATGCTCGCCATTGCCCTGGCTAGGTGGCCAAAATTGACTATGATGACGTGGCGTGTAGTAAGAGGTGGCACAGATTTCAAAACTTTTGGATTCAAATACTTCAAACGATTATATCTATATCCGATTTATGATCTGTTTTCACCGTTGTACTCCTTATAATTAAATCTATAAAACAAGATCTAACTTGACTATATTTTGATGTAAGAAAATTTAATAATTTTTGAAGCCCCATATGTCATATTAATATCGTTACCAAATATTGGTAAGGTTACGATCCAAACAATAGTTACTTGCTTGTTACCATCAATTTGGTAAGGTAATAATCCAAACGTTTTTTTCATTACCAACGATTTGGAGTTACCATCAAGTTGGTAACGCCAAACTTTGGAAAGGTTAGTATGGGACATGAACCAAACAGCCCCTAGTACCAAAATCATAGGTAAAGATTTCTTTTCACATCACTCAAAATTGCAATTACAAATGGTATCGCGATCAATTTACATCCCACATAAAGAATAACAACACAAATATGATGTCTAACTAAAATGACATGAATGAATCTGTAAATGCAGAAATGAACCGGGCAGATTGTGTAGCGTCCATAAAGTCCATACTCTTTGAAAATTATAGAAGCAAATATTTTCGCTGACAAAAGAATTTAAAAAAATCTTCTAAATTTGTTTTATCATTGAGCTAATAAAATAAAATGTACAGTTTTGGTTCCATTATTGTTAAAGAATACTATACATCAACTTCATTGATGATTCGAGCATTTATGCAAGCCTAATCAAAGCAACATTCATCATTGCTGAAATTTGAATCCTGTACAACAATTGAATGAAGCAATCAAGCGTTGTTAAGATCATAACGAGAATGGGTCGCACAGATAGCTACTCAATAGACAATTGTTCCTCACATGCCAGTACATTGTAGTAAATCGTAAAGTAGGCTGGTTGGATTCATGAAACAAGAAACCGTCCTCCAATGCAATTCCAATCTACACTAAAAGAAAAAGGAAAGAAAAGAAAAGAAACTGAGAAGCAACCAAGCAAAATGGAGGAATGGACCAACGCAGCAGGAGTGCAGTTCACCTTTAATGATCCCCAAGAGGAGAAGCCCAAAGAAGAACGGCAGGAACTTGAAGAAGCTCCAAACAGATGTCCAAAACCCAGTCTCCATTGACAACTTTGACCAAGGACTATTTGCACAATCTCAGTCCCGTCCTTCAGCCCAACCAAGGCATTCCATCCAACTGAAAAACGGGAACAGAAAATTTAGTTATTGAACTTCTCTCCTACAGCACAAACTGCATTACAGCAAGATTTTTCAAGAACTCACCAGTCCCTCGTCAAACCAGAGCCGAGAGAGGAAATCTGGAAGACTGGAACTGCATTCACCACGAACTAGGTTGTTGGGCTATGTTGTTGGTTGGTGCTTGACAAGAACTAGGATGGCGGTGGTTATGGGCAGTAAATTAAACAAAAACATATAATAGCGGCAAAAAGGTTACGACCACCAGGAAAAGTGAGACTGGCTTTGCAAGCGTCCTCTGCTGTAACTGCTGCAGTGCCATGCGAGAAGGATCTGATGCTGAATGGAGAGCATTGGGGGTAAAGCAGCGGAGAAGTCGCCTGAGTGGCAGTTTAATCGGGGATTTGGGGGAGAAAAGAAGCTCGCTTTACAGTTTGCCCTGCTGGTGGAGTGGAGGTTGGTGGCGGCCCTGCGGCGGCGGCAGAGGCAGAGCCGGGGGCTATGCAGTTACTGGAGTAGTACAATTGCAGCAGCCGGAGGCGCAGGCCATGGACGAGGAGGAGGCGGGGTTCGGAAGGAAGGAAATCGGCCAGATGCGTTCTTCATGGGTAAACGAAAACTATAAGCTCTAAGCACATGGCAACGTGATTTTCAAAGGCGGAAAAACATGGTAACGGGAAGATTGAAGGAGATGGCGTGGCTGGTCAAATGACCAAACATTGTACAGTACCCGTACTGGTTCGAGCTTTTCTAGATTTGGAGTGGTTCAGTCGTTCAGAAGCGCAAATTTGGAAAGAATTTAGAAATCGTATCGATTCAAACTTATTTAGGATCCTTTGGAAGGAGCGGCACCGGAAGAAGAAGAAACATGATAATATATTAATTTTATGTTATTCTAACAAATTGTTTTTTTGATAGAGCAGCCAGCAATTTCTTAAATTTGTATTTCAAATATTATTCACATGAATGTGATGGAAGCAAAATTAGTGACTAGATACAGAAGAGAGGAAAACTTGAGAGCCTCCATCAACTAAGGCTTTGTTTCAGCAAAGCTGAAAACTGAGAAGCTGAAAAAAACAAGGTTCTAAAAAGCTAGCTTTTACAGAAATAAACTAAAAGTTAAAAAGCTCATTGAGGACTGTTTTTTCTGTTTTTATGTACAGAGAAAATAAATATATATTATAAAAATCAACATTTAAATTTCACTCGTCAACTTTTCAATTAGACACTAGTTAACTTTTTTAAAAGCTCAAAAACTCAGAGACTAAATTTGCCTGTATGAAGTGTATGAATGGTAGAAGCATTAATAATTGCGATGGACCAAAATTGAGCCTGTCTGGCCAAGGCCTAACACCACATGCCTTTGCAACCTAGTCAGTAATGGCCTGCCTTGCTGCTTCTCTTGTCAAAAATTTGCTGCTCACCTTCGGACCTTTGCTGTTGGGTGAATTACTAAGTTTGAGCCAATCACTATTGGATCAATTTCAAAAATTGACTCTAGAGATAACTCGAAGATTGTGATGCCGCATCATGCCGGGTGCGCAGCTCACGATGAACCCCACAAGAAAGAGACGATCCCATGTCTGGTGCTAGGATCTCGACGCTGAGTGCACGCGTCATGGATCAACATCCCCGCAAAAGTTAAGTCTTTGTTTCCACATATGGGCTTTTGTTTGAGCTGAAGTTTTTAAATTTTTAAAAAAGTTGGCTAGTGGCTAAGTTAAAAAGCTAGCTTATATAGTAGTGACTGTTAGCTTTTTGCAATATATACTTTACTTTTCTGCACATTAAAAACTAAAAAAACAGTTCTGAGTGACTTTTTAACGTTTTAAAAGCTAATATTTCAAAATCTTATTTATTTCAGCTTTTTAGATTTTAACTTTTTAGCTGAAAAAATAAACAAAAAGCTGAATCAAACGGGGCAGTCTTTCTCCGTTCCCCGCGCCATGGAGAACCCTGCCCAAGAAAACCATGCACACGCACAACGACCTCGAAAGGTCAGCCAAAGGCAAGCATCACATTGAGTCGCTTTCTCCATGTAGACACAGCATCTTTAAAGATCAACGAAAGGAGAGAACTTTCAACATGGACATGAACACAAACATTAGATTCATTCATGGGAACAGGAATTGATACAAGATACATACAATCTTCTCGTTCCTATTCACAACCACATGAAGGAACGAGAGATGACCAAAGTAATAGGGATCGTAAAAAAAGCCCAACACCAGGCCTAACATCACAAGTTCACAGCCACCATGGCTGACACTTCGCAACTAACTGAGTACAAGATTAAAAGGCTCTCTCACTCTCCCATGTTCAGGGGCCCTTTTCCCCTTTCCATGGAGAGGTGATGAGTAACAACCGGAGGTTTAGATATCACCCCATTGGATTCTGGACATAAAACTTTCCAGAAATTAAATGTTTGTGACTAAATAGCACAACTCTGAAGAGTGATAATAGTTAGCGGCGATGATGGATCGATCGAGGCTACACTTTGATAAAAGGCCGGCACGGACTCGGCGCGACTTCGGATTTGAGGGCCCGCATCTTCATGTCCTTGAGAGCAGGATCCTCGAGGAGCAGGACCTTGTCCTTGTCCCTCACCCCAACCATGTGGAGATGGTCGGCGTCTTCCCTCTCCTTCCCCCGGAACAGCAGCCTCTGCTCCCGGGGCTCCAGCCCCGTAACCTTGGACAGCATCACCTTCAGCCCCCCTGCAAAATTCAGGAACAAGCTCCTTAGCTACAGCACATTAATAAAACAAAATGGACGAAGGTTTCCAACCACGTGTGCGATTTTGGATCACTCGCTGATGCCGGAAAATGCATCGATGAGCATGAGCTGGCAGGCAGTGCCAATATTATTTGTGTATGCCCGTGTTAAGAGTAAAACGACGTGCTCCTATACGACTTTTTTTATCTCTTTTGCGTCAGAATTGGTTGTACAGATACGGTGAGACTTCTGGTAGAAGTACAGTATTTCTGAAGAGGGGCCTGGTATTTGTCGGTTCTTTATGTATTCCGCCTTTCCTAGCTGTCAATTAGTGTACAAAAAATATCGAAATCTGCAGCATGATCCTATTGCGTGGAAGCTTCCCATTTAATGATTTCAGTGTTTACGTTGTGCAAACTGAAAAGAATCCGGACTGAAGACCAAAGTGCACTGGCGAAGGACTCAACTGCGCCCAACTGCTACTACCAAATAACTGAACTCGTTATATGTCTTTTCATTCCAATTCAAAGGATTTATTTAGGATCGAACTAAACTACAGTAGAGTCACAGAAAAATCTGAAGGAAATAGTGCCAATCAATGTGCAGTCTTTAAACCTGAACTTTGGAGCATGAAAACACACTAACAAATCGACCGACCGATCAAAGAGAGATCAGAGAGGAGCCGTCAGATTAGAGCAGAGCAGGGTGCTCACCGAAAGTGGAGGTGGCTCCGATGGACACGTCGTGCCAGGAGAAGCCGATGGCCACCCTCACGACGATCACCTCCTCGCCGCCCCTCCCGTCCCTCTTCTGCACCAGCATCCCTCCCGGCCTCATCTCCCACTCTATCTCCCGGCGGGCTCCGGCGACGCCTGCCGTGTCGCCGCAAGCGCTCGCCTGCTGCTGCTGCTTCGACGAGGAGGAGCTCCTCTTGAAGAGCCTCTTGGAGTACCTCAGCTTGATCATGGTGTCGCAGCTAGGAACTCCGATGGCCTCTCGCTTCTACAATAAACTTGAGCTCTAGTGGCTATATTACCAAGGGCTTCTGCACAGGGCATGTGCGTGTATATATAGGAGGAAGGATCCAGCTACCAATACAAGGGGTGTGTTAGAACATGCAATATCTGGAAAGTCCAAAGCGTGGGACCCAGAAGCTTTAGTTTTCAACGGGAAAAAAAAAGGCCAAGCATGTTGTTAATCTATGGCAGCGGTACCGCGGCAGCTGCCAATCTTGCTGACATGTTTGTAGTATTCAATAGAGCTGCGTCTATGGCGATGACAATGGAGGCTAGAGCTGTAGGGCTGCACATGGGAGGGGTCGTTGGCGCGAAAAATGATGAGCTTTTGATGGCGATGGTGGACTGTTGGTGATAAGATTATCAATTTGACGTGATGGTTGGCCACCGCGAGCGTTTTGTTTAGTTTGCAGGTTCAAGCCTTCAAGGGCGTGCGATCAATTGGCCGGATGCCGTGGTTTCGAACGCAAGTAAAGCTTCTAGCTAATTGTGATGATTGGGGTTGATGGTGAGTGAGACTTGTACGTGCACAGTCCGCATGTTTTGAGTGCAAATGAAGGTTTAAGCGAGTTTCAAATCCTGTGGCTTTTCGAGGGTGGTTAAGGTGGCATGCACGTGGGACTCTGTTCGGACCAATATGTTAGCCCTTGCGTTGCTGTGCCACACTAGCTAGGCTTGTTGCACCGTAGATGCAGTGCCACCGGCCGCCGACCATTTCGCACGATAGCTTGATAAGCCAGTGCGAGGGCGTCGGCAATAAGATCGAGCTGATCATACCGGCCGACCCCGAAATATAAAATGGAGTCGGCGCCGCACAAGAACCTCCATGACCATGCATGAGAAAAAAGAAATCAGCAGTTTACCGCAGGAATACGTTATCCGCGACCCAGATCCCAGCGAACCTTCGACCGGCCACGGGCGCAGAGCCATGTTGCACGGAGAACGTGCGCCGGCCGAGCTCGATCGAGCGTTTCGCCCGTTATTCTCGGGCCGACGACGACCGGCCGCCCAGAACCCTAAACCGGCCGTGGCAGCCCGCGGGTTCGCCCTCCGGGCCTCCGGCACAGTGGCACATGGAGTCGCTAGGATACGGGATCTCGCCTGTCCTGTGCGCCCCGCGACGATCTAGCTAGGCTGCTCGGCGGATCGCGTGGTTTTGGATCGACGCGCTCTGGTTGAAACACGTTGGAGTTGGATCGCGTGATGTGACGCGTATCCGCTACGTCTGTGCGGATAGAATCAAGTCGTTACTCACATTTTTTTTCTCGAATGATTGGCATGACGTAGCTGAGCATGTGCGAGGGCTTTATCCCTTAAGTCTTCAACGCCGGCGGGGAGTCCGGGTTCACCGCCGTACACCGCAGCCACGCGCGCGGCCGGACGGCACGGCCGTCCATGGCCGGCCGCCCACTGCGCCGCGCGCCGCTGCCACCCGCCGCAGGCGTCGGAACCGCGGAGGCAAACCTCTCTCGAACTCACGCAGCTCACGCTAGGCTAGTAGTATGTTGCTAGCGCCCGGCGTTTGCCCCTCCCTGGGCTGGGCTGGGTGTCCATCCGAGTTGTAGGCCTGATCCGTCGTCTAGTTACAATGAATCGGGCTAACGGATGGGCCGCTCTCCTGCCAGCACTACTTAGACCATGCTCATACAGTCAAATATTTACATGCTTGAAAGTCGGAACGAGGTGTCTGGCAACAACATGCAGTCACGCACGCACCCGGCACCCGTTTGCGTCGACGAGACCGACGCCCACGGCGATGACGGGCCTGATTTTATGTTAAGATAAACAGTCTGCATCATCGGTACTGTCCACCGGGCTCCAAGCAAGATGGCATCATGCTCTTGGAAATACTCCTACAGAGCTCGGGCTAACATTGAAGGCCACCTGTCCACCACCATTCTCGTGAGACAGAACCTATCACGCCGGATGTTCATACGAGGAGGGCCCAGGTGTTCCGTGCTCGCAATCTCCAACTCGAAGCGAGACGACGCTGACGTGGCACAAGGGAACACCCTATATATACGGCGGTGACGCCTCCCCTTCTGACGCGGCTTTTTTTACCCCTTCCCTTCGGCGCTTTTCCCCAGCAAACTTCCCTAGGCGGGAAGTCCGACACCTCGCCACCGCTCCGCTCCCGAGTCTCGGCTCAGTTTCCTCCCCCAAAAGTTTGCGACATTGCATCCTGTGAAGATCGGATGTGCCGGGCCATCCGATAAATCCTAGTACGATGAATTGATCGAACTTAAATTCATGTGATTCTGGTGTTCCTGCTGCTCCTCCCATGACATTTCTCCCACACATTGGGTCTTTTTTAGGGGATTATTTCGGTGTGGGAATACGGGAGGGGATAAGAAGAATTAGGGGAATCTAATGAAACCGGAACGGTTGTGCGGCCTCGCCGGATCGATCTGAGGTGGAAAGGAAGTTTTTTTTGTGTGTGGTCTGTGAAGGTTTTCTTGGTTTCTCCGGTGACCCCGGCGGTGTGACGAGTTAGGGATTTTGTCGCTGGATTGGGGAATCGAGATTTTTGAGGGCTTAATAGTGAGATTTTGTGAGCTGGGTGCGGATTGGGTGACGGAAGAGTTGATCACGAGTTGTCTTATTTCGCTTAGTAGTACCCCTGCTTTTGTGTGTGCTGAGATGGAGATGATCGAGTGGAAAACTCTCTTGTTTGCGGGCTGATCGGCACCCGTCTTGATTCAATGATCTAATCTATTGTCAATTGAAGGATGATTATTTCTGCTGCTATTTTGCTTTTATATGTGCTTGATTAGTGAATTCTGAAGATAACAACTAGGAACAATCAGAACCATAAATGTCGTCATTTAATCCTTTGTTGTTGTTGTTGTCTTCGTCATTCAGTTGTTTTTAGTTATGATTTTTTATAGCTTCATCAAACAACTGCGTGCTTGACTCTGTCACTCTGAAATTGGAATGTTGCTCCATGTGTTGTCAAGAATGGCCAACTGACTAACTGCTCAATCTGTTTCTCTTCAGACCGAGTTCTCTGCTCCACTGATCTAAATTGCAACGGCGTTCCCCGATGGACGCCAGTACTAGTGGCACCTCACCTGTGATGCATTTCCACAGTATTGCTGAGGAGTCAACCTCATATTCATCTCCTTTGCGAACAGTACTAGAACGTTCAAAGCGCCATTGCTACGGAGATAATAAGCCATGTGAATTCCCGTTTGCTGTGAGTCCCTCCATTGTTCTCCATCTGCTCTCATCATGTGGTTTAGACCCGAAAGACCTTGCGGCACTAGAGGCAAGTCATACAACTACACTTTCTGATTTTCTTTTAACACACACTACTACTGATGAGCTTCTCTATTGTGCCAGGCTACAGGTGCATTCTTCAGTAAGCCAGCACATTTTGCATCAAATTTGGCATTGTCTCTTCCAGAGCTTGCGGCATTTGATATGTGACAGAAAAGGACCATGTTTAAGCTGATGAAGCAAGAAGAAAGGGAGTGTCTAAAACTGCAGTGTGGAGGTTCCTGGAAGCTCGTTCTTAGGTACATTTTGGTTTTAGAGAAGAACAGCTCTCGGGTGATTGCAGGGCCAGGCCATAGTATAGTCATCACCACAAATGGGGATGTATATTCATTTGGAGCGAACTGCTCTGGTCAGCTTGGCCACGGCGACACAGAAGACCGGTTCAAGCCATGTTTTATTAGGTAATTAATTTGTCATTTTTTTTTTCTGAAATGTAACTGGTTACAGTCTTAGAGATGTCATAAACTGTCTGTCTGTCGCCTCCTTCGTAGGTCTCTACGAGACATCAGAATTACACAGGCTGCAGTAGGATCAAGGCAGACAATGCTTGTGAGCGATACAGGAAGTGTCTATGCATTTGGCAAGGATAATTTTCAGGCTGCTGAAATTTCGGATGCTGATCAAAATACAACTCCTAGGGTAGTCGAGTCGTTGAAGGGGGTCTTTGTAGTTCAAG
Source organism: Zoysia japonica (assembly GCA_001602275.1). NCBI lineage: Eukaryota > Viridiplantae > Streptophyta > Magnoliopsida > Poales > Poaceae > Zoysia > Zoysia japonica. The sequence continues at coordinate 597,347 of BCLF01000017.1, forward strand.
CAGCCATAGGGGGTTATTTCTCTGCAGTCCTGACTAGAGAGGGTCGAGTTTACACTTCCTCGTGGGGCCAATCCGAGATTACGGCTCCACCGCGGAAGACGCTCCTCTCTGGGGTGCCGTGGGCTACGACATGAAGCTCCCGGCGACGTTCGGTATGTACGATGACGACGTTCCGCTCTGGGGTGCCCAGGACTGCGACACAGCGTCCACGGCGACGTTCGGGACGACGCTGACGCCGCTCCTGTCTGGGGTGCTCTGGACTACGATACAGAGCCCCCAGTGACGTTCGGTACGTACATCGACGCCTTCTCCTCTCTTGGATGCCCTGGACTACGACACGGAGTCTCCATCGACGTTCGGTCCGTACGTCGATGCCGCTCCTGATCTCTGGCGTGTCCTGGACTACGACACAGAGCCCCCGGCGACGTTCGGTGCGTACACCGACACCACTCCTCTCTTGGGTGCCCTGGACTACGACACGTAGCCCCCGGTGACGTTCGGTCCGTACATCGGCGGCGCTCCTCTCCGGGATGCCCTGGACTACGACAGGAAGTCTCCGTCAACGTTCGGTCCGCACACTGATGCCGCTCCTGATCTCCGGGATGTCCTGGATTACAACACGGAGCCCCCGGCGACGTTCTGTCCGTACACCGCTCCTCTCTGGGGTGCCCTGGACTACGACACAGAGTCTCCGTCCACGTGCAGTCCGTACAATGACGCCGCTCCTCTCGGGCGTGACTTGGACTCCGACACGAAGCCCCCGGCGACGTTCGGTCCGTACGTCGACGCCGCTCCGGTCTCGGTCTGGGATGCCCTCGACTACGACACGGAGTCCCTGGCGACGTTCGGTCCGTACGCCGGCGGCCGTGCTCCTCTCTGGGATGCCCAGCACTACGACACGTAGCTGCCTTCGACGCCGCCGAGGTTCCCGCCGCTCCACTCGCTCCGGCGTCCGACAAAGGCGCCTACATGGACCGCATCCTCCGGGCCATCGCCGACATGCACTTCATCTAGCATGCGCGGACCTCGAAGAGATCGCGGAGTAGACTCTATGCCCTGACTGATGCTCGCCCCTATATTCAAGAAAATATATTTCCGATTTCTTCGGAGTCAGGATTTGGCTTTACAGTTTTGTAAACCAAATTTGGTTTTGCCGTGCATGCATTATTAGTTCCTTCTTCGTGGGAGCTTATTTTTGCAATCCATCGGCTGTCATGCAATGTGTCCGCATATATAGTTTCAGAAACAAAAAGATACGAAGGCTCCTTTCTCCTTATCTGTTGCTATTCAGCCGATACCGTGTTGAACAATGCGATCTTTATCAATCATGTGATTTTATGTAATATTTAATCTACCTCAATTTTCCGTGGCACCTATTCAATGAAACAGAGTACTAGCAGACACCAGACACGCTCGAAGCAGGAGCTCTACCATCCTGGCCTGTCGATTCTGCCTTGATGTTTGCTTATGATGTGTTAATGCAGCGGAGACAATGGGTCAATGTTTATATGGCGGATTAACAAGAAAAGATATTGCTATACAATCAATATATATAGATCTACAAGGAGTATGCCGCATCGCAAAAATAGCAACTTATTCTACTGAAGCCCCAATTTACCCAAAAAAAAAAAACTGATGCAAGGCGATCAAAGTGACAATTTTTTTTTTACCAATGATCAAGGTGACAATTAGGAAGGTGGTAAAACCACCATCAGGCAACCAGGGCATAGCCTCGTAGGAATGATGGCCCACCATAGACCCATAGCTATTGAATAAATGTTGACCTATGTTCTTTATTGGGCCTTTTTCGTCAAATTTAGCAGGCCCAACCGCGACGGTTCCCACTTTCCAGCGAGGCAGGACCCGGACCCACACCTCCGCGCCGGCTCGGCTCCCTCAACTGCCGTGCCGTGACCGCGTCGTCCCCGCCGTCTCTAGCCCGGGTCCCCCTCCAGCCCACCTTTCCCTCTCCCTCCTGCTTCTCCACGCGGCCGCGCGGCGCCGCGCTCCGTTACCTCGCCGCCGGCTGTCGCGACGGGATGGGGAACATTTTCGTGAAGAAGCCGAAGATCACGGACGTCGACAGGGCCATCCTCAGCCTCAAGACGCAGCGCCGCAAGCTCGCCCAGTTCCAGCAGCAGGTCCGCTTCCCCTCCCCTTCTCTTCCTCAGGCAAACGGATGTCCACCACCCCCTTGCTCGTGTTCCGCGCGTTAGCTGCTTCTGCGGCAACCCCCGCACCGTGGGGCCGAGAGAGGTCCCCTCAGATTTGGTGCCCGTGCCGATCCTCGCGCGGGTGCGGATGTAGCTGTGGATGGGATCAGAAATTTGGTAGTGGCTTCGTTATCTTAATCGGAGGGACTCGTGCGAACCTGCTAATATATGGAATGATTCTATATTCTCCTAATCTTATGGTTCAGTTTCTCCTGTGTTGGATTCTATCATAGCTTCGATGTAGGTTAACATTTCCATCTTTGTAATTGGGATTGAAGAACATGACAACTGTCTGCTTCTAAAGTTGCAACGTGTAGTTGAAGGGACTTCAGAACAATGTCTGCAGAAATTGCATACACAGATTGTCAAAACAAAAATGATGATGATAATAATAATAATAATAATACATCGCTTCTAGAGTCTGTCGCTGAAACCATATTTGCCTCTGCTGCAAGAACCACATTTGCCTCTGCTGCAAGTTGAGTCCTCTGCCACTATTCTATTACTTCTCAGTGTTCGCCATGCCAGTACAAACAGTTGATTTTGTTGTGCATTTCACATACCTTCCTGCCCTCTCAGGTTAGCAAATCTATAGTATAACAGAATCTGGACCAGCTATATGTGGCTTTCTGCTCACATGTGGGTCCAGATAGCTGTTTGATTACTATTCTGAAAAATTATACTTCTATTCTGTGGAAATGAGGGCACCAATAGTTTTAGTTTTGTGAAATAGGTCCTAGAAGTTCTAGTTGTTAGCTAGGTGCATTTTTTTTAACTTTTTGAAATTGGATCTTGAATTTTCGCACTAAAATGTTAAGCAATGGAATGGTGCCATGTTTCATCTTTTGAGCTTAGGTTAATGCAGGTAACAGTCTTGTAGTCAAATATTCTTAGTTTGACTGAACGATCATAATCTTGATATTGAACCTATTTCCTCTTCCAGCTTGAGAAGGTCATTGAGGCTGAAAAAGAAGCTGCACGTCAATTGGTTCAACAAAAGAAGCGTGATAGAGCTTTGATCGCTCTTAAGAAGAAGAAAGCTCAAGAAGAGCTGCTAAAACAAGTTGACACATGGCAAATGAATGTTGAACAACAGGTTTGACTTAGAAAACTTGTGGCTCAATATGAATTAAATACTATTGTATAGGCTTGAAGTTTGACATATCATCTTGAAACAAATAGAATTGACACTAAACATTGAGTTTTTATATATAATAATCTCACAGTTTTTCTGTCTTATTGTAGCTGGCAGACATTGAACTATCTAGCAAACAAAAGGCTGTATTTGATAGCCTGAAGGCTGGAAACACTGCTCTTAAATCTATACAGAACGAAATAAACATTGATGATGTCCAAAAACTGATGGATGACACAGCAGAAGCAAAGGCTTATCAGGATGTAAGTTATCTCTGCCTGTACATTCATTTTTACTTGCTGTTGCGAACGTGTCATCCACCCTCTGCTAATCTTTTTGGTAGCGAGGAGTTCGTCTCCTATAAGCACCTTCATTTGCAGCATCCTAGTTAATACATAAAATGGTGCTTCAGATTAGATTTGTCAAGGCCTGCTTTGATACGTTTATGGAAGCTGCTAAACTGTGTAGGCATTGTGCTAGCAACATATAAGTGACATTAAGAAGCACCCGTATCTTGTTTCAATTTAGAAGTATTGAGCTGTTTCTCTCACATCTTTAGATGCAACTTTGGTTATGTGCCCATTTTTAGACATTTCATTGAAAAGAAACTTTGAGCATAATACATATAAGAGCAGCAATTTATAAACTTGTGAAAGCTGACTGTATCTACTATATATCACCCTCCCCTTTCTTTTTTTGGGACTAAAATGCTTGCAATTTGTTATGTTGACACAACTACAATTTATGGACCTGATTATCCTCCTCTGTTGATTGCAGGAAATAAATGCTGTTCTGGGCGAGCAGCTATCGGCTGAGGATGAAGAAGCCGTTATGGCTGAATTTGAAAACTTGGAAGCTCAGGTTTGCCCAAAGAAGCTTTTAGAGTTCTCATTTGTTTCAAAGCATCCCAAAATTCTACAACATACAAAGGAGCCCAAAAACATGATTGGGGCAGATTTACACTTTATAGCTCATGATCCATAAATAGTCCTCATCTCCCACACACACCCACGCGCACCCACACGCACGCGCACCCGCACACACACACACACACACACGCACACACGCACACACGCACGCACACGCGCACACGCACACACGCACACACACAGATATATATATATATATAAAGATTATAACAGTCCCTGCTCAGGCCATGGAAACGGACTGAGGCAAAAGAAAGGTTTCATAATGAACCACTTACACTTCCTATGAATACACCACATTTATTAACGCGCTTGAGCTTTAGTATTGTCTCCCACATCCAGCCTCCTTGCTCTGATTCCTGTTGTCTGTTGGGTAGAACACATCTTGAAAGGCCCAAATGTTTTTTTCTGACCTTGCCCATGCTCTATTCAGAATAATCACATTAAAAAGCTTCAGATTTTGTGCTGAAATAAAGACAGATTCGCCACTTTTTAAAATCTTTGTTTCATGTATCATCTTTCTTTGCAGCTTGCTGTAGAATCTTTGCCAGACGCTCCAGTTTCTGAAGTACGACCTGAAGAGAAGGTGAAAGCGCCAACCGACACAGAAGCTGTGGAAGACATTGAGGAGGTTATTGAGCTTCCTGATGTGCCATCTAAGGCACCCCAGAGACCAGAAGCTTCAGAAAAAACAAAAGGTATTGATCTCTTCTTCTACCTCAGTACACTCAATGCTTCTGCTAAGAAAGAAAAGATCATTTATTTTCACTAGCTATATTTTTTTTTCTATTTTGTGTTAATGATATACTGTAAATTGAACAGTTTTGGAAGAGCCACTTCCTGCATAGTGGATGGAGTTGAAACGAAAAGGCTACTTCTAGTTTGCAGAAGTTGTAACATATCCACCATTTCATTGTGACTGTCAATTACTGTCGAGTTGGATAGCTTTTGTCCATTTAGTCATGTCCCGCCAAGTAAACATAATATTTTGTGCATTTTGTTGAAGGTGGAAATGCGGAAGCTTTCAATTGTGTGACTTTTCCTCAAAGCTGTAAATATCTGTTCGCTCTTTCTAGTGCAGCCTTATTCTGATTGGTGCAGCATGTAAACGTTTCAGTCATGTAACCACACAGATTTCTCCCGAGCAAGTAAAATACGTGCTGTTCAGGCACTTGATCAAAGCTTGGTCCGCACCAAGTACACTGAATCACTACCTTTTTTTCACATGGATTACTTTTGTTCACTGTTTAGGTATACTCTCTTCGGTTTTAAATTATTGATCACCATTGATTTTTAATATTAACTTTGATAATTTGTTTTATTCAAAAAATTTGTTCAAATGTGTAAAATTTTAAGATTATTTGATTTATCATTAATAGAATTTAAATCACAACTACTAATTTGATGCATTGGAACAAATTTTTTAAATAAGATAAATAGTTAAAGTTGATGTTAAAAATCAACGGTGTCAATAAATTAAAACCGGAGGGAGGATGTTTTAATAGATTTTACTTGCTTATCCCTTTGTTCAAGTCGATTGTGATAACAGTTTGGAACTCAGTAAACGGGGGGTTGAACCAGCATCAATGCACAGAATTCTACTCTTTTCGGTTTTAAAATATTTACATTGTTGACTTTCAAAATCAACTTTGATTATTCGTTTTATTAAAAAAACTGTTCGAACATGTAAATTTTTATTATTATTTGATTTATTACTAGTGAAATTAAGATCACAACTAATAACTGTATACATTAGAACAATTTTTTTAATAAAACGAATGATTAAAGTTGATGTTACAAGTTAATAGTGTTAATAATTTAAAATTGAAGGGAGCAGATTTCTAGTAGCTCGAATTTTGACGCGCTAAATTTACGACGTTGTAAATTTTATAGTCATCCCAACATGCACAGAATCACGAAGACCTCACCGCGCGTTATTAGGGGGCGTTTGGACGCTGTCTAACGATGTAGGTTCTGTGGTGAATTCGATCACCAAACTTTTGATAAGTGGTGGCGAGTTCGGCAAGCCGAAACTTCGACGGCAAGGCAGCCAAGCAGCGTGCCTGCCCGCCACAACGGCGGCGTGGCGAGGTGTGGCGCATGGACTTGGAACTTGGAAGGTGCCGAAATTGAGCCCAGCAGCAGCACAAGCAACAGGCCCATAACAACACTATGCATAGCATCTAAAATTGGGCCGTGTGAATTGAAATTTGACAAGAAGAAGCCCACGCCGCTTCGCTCTCCGCGCCGCACGCCGGCTGGCTGCCTGGTTGAGCTCTCCTCGCCATCGTGCAGCCCCGCCGCGGAATCGGCGAGTCTCCGGCCATTCTCGGTCGCTTCTGCTCTCCTCCTCCTCTCGGGGCCTCCACAGCTCCACCGCCCGCATTCCAGTCCAACTCAGGAGGCCGCAGTTCTCCACCGAGTCGCAGCCCCAACGGCGGCGCCCCAACGCTCCTCGCCACTCCGCCTGACTGCCTCTTCCTCACCGAAGCCGCCGCCCCTTCTTCTTGTACGCCACGCGAACCCGGGGAGGCAACGCGGCGGTGCGTGCAATATTTAGACTCCTCGCACGTGGTTCCGGACTCAGCGTTCGTCTGACGCAGGAACCAACCCTAAAAAGCCGGGGCGCTGGACGCGGCGCAGAGGGAGCTCCAAATCGCTGGGGGCCGTCGCAGCGACGGGAACGACCGTCAATGTAATACCGCTCTGCCCTTCCTCACGCTGTTGTGCAGCCTCACTACGGGTTGGTGTTCTCGGCGACTGACCTGCCTCGGCCTCTATTCCTCCGCCTCGCAGGGGATTCGAGCGCGTGGAGCTGCGGTGCCCCAGAAACCTCGACCCTCGCCCGAGCTGGACGCTCGGCGACGTTCTCGCGGAGCTCGACGCGCTTGATGCCACACGCCAAGCTGCGCCCCCCACGCCCCTGAAGCAGCCGCCGGATTGGTATCTCTATTCTCCTGTCGCTCGCCTGCTCACTTGCGGTGTCAGCTATTTAGGTCTGGTGTCTTGCCCCCTCAAGGTTCTCACTGTTCTTACCATTTTGGTCAATTCAGGGCCAGCGATGGTGGCTCGAGGGAGAAAGCATTCGTTATGCGGATTGACGATGAAGAGGGCATGGATGATGGGGAAAACAGCAGTGATGAGGCTGCCCACCATCTCGTGGTCAATGGTGTGAGGTTCTCGTGCAATGATCTGGAATCCAGGTGAGAATATCTATCTGCAATTGGCAGGGGCGAAGCTTGAATGATATCTGTGGCGGGCCACATCACTAATGCTCATTGTGGCACACACCACACAACATTACCATACAGTGATGTAGGGGACGAAAATGTCAAATCTGAACAAATTTTACTGCTTGGCATGATCAGAACCTACTCAGTACTAATTTTGTAACGGTGCACCTCAGCGTAGTGTCACCCCTGGAAGTGACATGCTCCTTTTTTATTACACTCAATTCTTAGCTTTATTCAAGAATTACCCATGAAGCATAAGGACGCCGTATGGCTATGTGTAGAAATTTTCGTAGCGACTTGGTGCATGAATTAATTTCCTCTGCTGTCTCTCTTTTGTTTCTTGGCAGTGGTTCTGAAGATTCAGAGGATGGATTAGATGGCCAAGTTGTGCCATACCACCTGATGGAGAAAAGGAACCTAGAGAAGAGCATTCTGCTTGAGCTGGAGCGTGAGCACCATCTCAAAGTTCAAGTGTGTGCTGGAAGTTCTATTTTATTCTACCTGCATCTTTTTCAGAATTGAGCATTGCAGACCTTGTTGCAACTTTGTGATCAATTTTTATTTCTATGCCAAGGTTTCTGTGAGGCAGCATAATTTTTGTGATCCAGTCTATGAATGTGGGTGCACATGATCTGATGATCATTTTGCGTGGTTAATGTTATGCTTTCAGAAACTCTAAATTCAGCATTTTGGCCTTAATGGTTTCTGTAGTAGGTGGCACACTTGAATATAAAGGAAGATTTTTTTTTTCAGTTGGTAAATTGAGCCTAGTTGTCAAATACAGGGCTATTTTGATGTCTTTGGTAGAGATTGGTAACCAAGAAGAGAGATAAACCAGGAAGCTGGCTTACATGCATTAGTTAGTTATCATCCTATTTCATTTTCTCTAGCACTGTGATATACCGTGCTGGCTTCTGGAGTATGGAATTTCTTCAGTTTCTTAACTACCCAATCAAGCTAAGCAAGAGGTTTATGCCATACCTTAATCTACATGAATTATAAAAGGATGATTCTCTGCTTACATTATTTTCAACTGAATGGCAGATGAACATTAGTTATGCAATTTTGATGAATTGAATGCTCTGTCAATTGCAGCATTATCTTGAACTACTGCTTTGATCATTGTCAGCTGTCTTTTGACACTCCATTGTTTATCATTTACTAAGTTAGTTTTCATTGTGTATGACATTTGTTTTTCAGGAAGAAGTTAGAACTAAGCTTGCTGCATTGGAGGAATGCCCCCAAAATGAAATTCAGAGGACAGTTTCTGCATTTGCTCGACTTCAGAAATATGCAGAATCAAGAAAAGAGATTGATAGGAGGCTTGATGTACACTTCCAGAGAAGAATGTATATACCTGTTTATTAATTTTCCTTGAATTTAAAGTCTACATTGCAATACATATTTTTTGCATATATGTCAGAGAAAATTATATTT
>BCLF01000017.1:606874-711427 GCA_001602275.1 Zoysia japonica
TTAGCTATGTACGATATAAAGTTGTTTTTGCCTTCTTTTACTAGCATATGCAAATCTGCTCCGTATTAAAAAAAATGTCATAGGTTGCAAATTATGTTTGTTTCGATCAAGTATTTTACTCTCAAGTTGAAAGCTATGATCTGTGAAAGCCTCTGGTCTAATATTTTGGTCTTTAGTTGAAAACTGTATTTATGAAAGCAAGTCGAACTTTCTTTCAAGGTTGTTGAGGGAAAGACATACATGCACATTTTGTATATATTATCTCCAACATGTTGCCGGAAGGATCATACAAATATGTTGCAGTACTTCTAATTTCCAACAATCTTTTTTTTGGCTTACTTTTCATGATATCCATTACTTTTTTGTAGTGCAGAAGTACTTGATAAACACTTGTCTATGGTCCAAAGGGATCATGAACAGAAATCTCAGATTGTAGAACGTCGAATAAGAGATGACGCAGCTTTTGAAGAAGCTAAGAGAAAAGAACAAGCTATCAAGGAAGAAAAATTAAAGCAGGAAAGAGCCAGACAAGAAGCAGAGGTTTGTTTGCTTGTATTCATTGATCACCTAATAGTTTCTGAAACACATGAATTGTTTTTTGGGCATCTGGAATCTTGGAATCTCAATACATTTCTGTGTTGTTGTGGATCTCCTACCTGGGGGTAGTTGCAGTAGCCACCAGCCTGGTTAAAAATTTCCAGCCCAAGCTGACCCTATAAGGTGATGCTGGGGTTCGGGGGTTTTCTCAACCAGGAGAAGGTTTAACTTCTTCTTATTAAAATGCTGTGGGGGCAGTCTTACCCACACCGGTCAAGTTTTTTTTTATTTTATAAATCTTGATTGATTCTAATTTGTCATTTGCATTTCCCTGCTGTTATTCCTGTCATTTCACAACTAATTTTTCTTTACTTCATCGGTCGTCACTTAAATTCCATTGCAGTTAATAATCAACATTATCTGCTGTGATGCAGGCTAGGCAGAAGGAAGCTGCAGAGTTAGCAGCTGAAGCACGAAAAGCAGCATTTGAGGCTGCTCAAAAGGAAGCTGCAGAAAAAGAAGCAGTAACTGCACAATCTAGTCAGAATTCTGAGAATAGTGTTACAGGACCAACGATGGTGAACATGAATGAAGTTAAATCAGAATTACACGGTACCTCTTACTGCTACTTTAGTAGTTCTGTACAACACTCGCTGGCACTGTTTTGAAATTCTTATACTGATTCTCATAAACGGATGTTTCTCTTTATTAAAACTAAATTTTCATGTTAAAGCATTTAAATACGAAACTGCTTTCAATTTGCTTTTCATATACCCAGACTGTTTGTATAATTTATAACCTTGTATACCCAGATGGTGTGGCAACAATGCAAGCTGTTGAATATCAGATTACATGCATTATTTTAAAGAATAATGGCTAGACTTCCTGTCTATGTTTCCTAAAAGACGGCAACATGGGTTTTGTTAGTTCTTGTTGTATAAAAAACCAGATTGATTGGTCATCTTAACTTATCTTCTACCTTGCCTCTTCAGCCTCTGAACCAATTAAACTGCCCTCTTTTATTTATTTATTATTAAGATGGAGTTATGAACTGTGCCATCCGTATCATGTATTGCTCTTGAGATCTAGGGCCAGGAATTCGCAAAGTGTGAGCTTGTATTTCCTACTAATAATGCAGGTTCTTGAGCTCTGTAAGAACCATCTAGGGATTGTGCAGTGCTTATGTCAAATGCATGTTGTGTGCTAAGGAAACGGAACATCGAATTAGATGAAACTCTGGTGCTGTTTTCTCTTCTGTACATTTATGGGGTATCAATAATCCTATTTTCGTATGAAATTTTAATATTAAAATATGCATGCCTTTTATTCCCAACTACACTTGCTGTCAGTAATATATCTCGGTTTATGTATTGTTGATTACTTTTTATCCACACCAGATGTCAAAATTTTTGCTGATAATTCTGCATTAGAAGCAGAATCACGGAGACGAGCATTACTTGATCAGGTGCCAGGAAACAGTCTCAGTAAGGTATCGTTTTCTGCTGAAACCTCTAATCTCCTATTGCTATTCTAACCTACTGCAATCTTGTTGATTTGGTGCTGATGAGTATGACTGTTTCCTGTCTTGCATACAACATTTGTTGCCATTTAAAAGCGTTGCAAGATGACCATGTTACATGTTACTATCCTGTACCCTAGCTGATGCATATGTGTCATGCAGGAATTTAGCAAGCAGGACAGGCAAATCGCAAAATCAATAAGTAAACTTATGCCGACTACTGATAGTGTCAGGTAACCATAATATTATAGCTTTAGTTGAATGTGGATATTTAAGCGCATGGAGGATAAACTAGTATCTATCAAACTGAACCGAGTTAATTACTGGTGGAATTTAAGAATTATCCAGTTAAGTACCTGTTCTAACTTCTAAGTATATCCAGACAGTTTAAACCTTTGCAAATAATCTTTCTTGAAACTACTTCTGTGTTTTTAGGTTTGACATTTGGCTCCTAATCTTATTGTCAAAATGTAAAGCTGCTACAAATCATGGCTCTGGGTTATTTCCGCCATTTGTCATCGTACCTTATTGCGATGAAGTATGTCTTAATCAGTTTTGATCATAATCACTGAGATATACTTAGCTTGGAAAATCTGCTTCATTTTTCACAAATCTTCTTTTTTGCTGTTCGTTATGCACAATAAGGAAACAAACTACTGATCCTCTTTTGTTTTTAACTGTTCATCATTCACTTGTATGTTTCATCTGTGTGTATTTTGTTTAATTGAAAGTTATTTCTTTCAGAGCAAGGGCCAATGAGCTTATTAAAGCTTTAGATGGACAGGATTGCCCCCGTCCAGTTGCTTGTCGCATATTTGCGAACAAGGTAGTGACTCATAGTTTCTTTTTTTTTTGTTAAATGAATAGCGATGATATGTCTATGGAATGCCAAACAAGTCCAGGGTTCTCTAATATGGAATGCCAAACAAATGTTTCATTCTATATCCATGGATTCAAACTGTCTATAGTGTTGTAACTTGTTCTGGCTACATGTTATACTTATATTGTGACATACGTTGAAAGAAGTGAATATTCTGAATGAAGTGGGAGTATTTGAACTTCTCCCTGTAGACCAAAATGTAACTTTTTCTGTATGTTGAATACAATACACGAGGCTTTTACTACAAGATTTTGTTGAAATAAATTAAAGTACAATACAAGCAGCTAGGAAACAAAACCGGTACATGAAAGGAGCATGGGAGAGGGCTCTGCCAGAAGGCTGATGAAATATAGACGTTATGTAGCTGATAAATTAAAATTGCAGTAAGCTTTGATTTTGTACCATTTTTGAAGGTGGGCTTAACCATCTGCAGCTAAAGGTTAACGTCATCCATAATATAAGTTGTTATAGTCTTGCCTCCTCTTCGGCAAATATAAGTTAACTCTTTTGAGGCACTTCTCATTTCATGTATTAAATTCTTGTGTTGTGCCCCTCTATGGAACAAATTTATACTTTTTATTATCGGGAGGACTGCTTAAGTCTTAGTCAAATGTTCCATTATCAAGCATAGCTTCCTATTTAGTTGCCAAACATTCAATACTTGTTAGAATTTCTGCCTTATCTACTGGACTTTGGAATCCTATGGTTTGCCTTTTCTTTCCCCCTTACAAGGGAAATGTGCTTAATGTTTATGTATTGACGCAACTGACCTGGTATTGTGTTGCAGATTATATCAATTGTCAAAAGTAGGAATACAAAGGACAAAACGTTTGGAAATTTGGCCTTTGCTTGTGGATATGTCATGTTATTAGTCACAAATCAGGTTTTTTTTCCTGCTATCGTTTTTTTATTTCTTATTACTCATTAATATGTTATTAGGAGTTATCATTCCTAGTTTGTTTTTTAAATTTATCAGCGAACATTGTAGTATAGTCAACCAAAATTCTGTCAACTTAACTTTTTCAAATAAATAGTAACATCAACAGCTCCATATTTCTGAAGGCACTGGAACACATGTTGTGATCTTGGTTATTTGTTGTTTTACTTATGTTTAAAATCGGTTGCTTCTAGTATGGAACAAGTTTTTATTATTCATATGACAACTCACTAGCTCAGCTTGAATTTTGAGAACTAGAGAAATGATTCCATCATCTATTAGCAATATTAAAATGACAAATTGCCTATTTGCAATTTTTTAATAATAAGATCGAACAACATCAGTAGGAATTGTTTGTTATTTGTCCTCGAATTAAATGGCAGAGATAGAGAAATGTCGAAACATGCTCGGTGTGCTATTTGTAAGGAATTAAAGTATAGATATGTTGCTTGATGCTGATGACGGAAGGAAAGTTACAGTTCAACCCTAACTCATGGTGATACAGAAGGCAAACTCTTGTTCCCTGACTAAATTTTGCAGCCATCATGGGGATAGGATGATATAGCTAGCTTTTCTTGTTTAGCAGGACTTATTATACTTGTTGCAATACTATTTAGGGCCTGTTTGGAACAGCTGGCTGTGGCTGCAGCTGATAACAGCAAATTACTTTGGGGGCTACAGGAGCTGCAGCCGCAGCCAGTTTTAAAAAGTTCAACCGCACACAGCCTTAATGAGTACAAGTCCGCCAGTATGAAGATCTTTCTTATTTCTTACGACTTGCAATATGTTCTGCTGTGATGTCTTTTGATGCAGTCTTATGATAACCAATAATTGCGAAGAGTCATATTTATTTCATTCTTTTCAAACTCACATGATGTCATTTTTGTGCTCAGGTACCTGATGCTATGGAATATCTTCTAGCTGAGTTCCACAGAGTTTGCATATACACTGTCCCAAAGCATCTCCATGCTTTAAATGTAAGTCTACACAGTACTGAACTCACACAAAAAATGTATTGACACTTTCTGAAGAAAACTAACAGTTTTTCGTTAGTTTTTTTTTGAAAGTTACTACTCCAGTATAGTTTGTTTTTTATTCTCAAATTTATGGTGAGCCTTATGGTTCACCTCCGAACCTCTTTATTCAATAAAATGAACTGCCTTTTCAAAATATGTGATCATTCTGGAAAACTAGTTCGGTTGGTTCTTTGGAGTTGAACCTAACGGTCACCAGTTTTCATGGCTAATGCTTTTTTTTTGAACAATTGCATGCAGCAGATTTATTGCCCAGACTATTTTTTGTACTGTCACGATGTTATGTTAAGCTTTGGAATTTTTCTCATAGTAGTTGCACTTTCTTAGGCACAAGCACGAAATAGAGATTATTACAGATTGATAGGTTATCAGGAAGAAAGTGGACAGCTTGAGAGCACTGAGAGTTATTTAACATACGTGGTCGCATACATCAAACTGTATGCTGCAATGATTCAGGTATGTAGTCATATTCTTCATGCTTTTGTTTTTTACCTGCGTGGGAAGAAAATATAATACAAAAATAGAATAATCCATCTGCTGGTACAGAAATCATGACTGCCTAACTTCATTTACAGACAGAAATTAAAGGTGTACGGCATCCTCATGGCTTAGCTGAGGGATGGAAATGGCTTGCCATGTTCCTCAACGCTCTCCCAGCTACAACAGCCACTGCTTATGCCCTTCATGCTTTCCTGAAGGTGATAGTCTGCTTTAAGATCCCCCCTGCAATTTTCGGTGCAGGTAGCTAATCAGAATTCTTGCCCTCTTTCAGATGGCTGGTTTTGCCCTACACAAAAGATATGGATCACAGTTCATGAAGATCCTGGATGTAATATCACGGTGTTTTTTACCAGCTTTGAAAGAGCAAGGCTCCAAATTGCAGACTGAGGCTGTCAACAATCTACAGAATTATCTGAATGACAAAATTTACCTCGAGGAGCCAGAAGGGCAGTACCTTGCTCAGCAGTTACTATCGAAAGAGTTGTTCATGTGAAGATAAAACAGCCAGAGCAGCATGGCGCTGTAGCATGTACTTCAGGAACCTACGTTAGCTGCAACAGACGATGGGGTGGATACGTTAACAAAGGCATCAGATGTTTAACATTATCAAGATCAAAATGTCCTATGCGTCGATTATGTCATATTTATAGATAGATAGGTTCCAAGATGCCTTTCTTTTTTTATACATGAATTTGTTGATGGCGTATTTGTTTATCTGTCATGTATCCGCCAAGAACACAATTAGAGAAGTAGAGGCTCTGATATTTGTTGTATGTTTGTATCTAGGGCGAATTTGCCTTGTGTATTGTGTATTGACTATTGAGAACAAGTTTTGCATTAATCTGTATTGGGCAATTTCGTCTTCAGCATATTGGTCTGGGCATTCTGTATTTTTGTAACCATAGTCTAACAGCATTTGCTTGAAGTTGATTTACCCAAACGTTGTCTGCAACATGAAATATTTTACGAAGGGCGGATTATGTTAAGGTTGTGTGTCTTCCTTATACATCTTCATTTCAAATTTCCTGTTCCCTGGTCACTGGTCAGTGGTGACGTTATGTGTTGACACACGATCACATGCAGGCGCTTCAGGATTTCAGTGTACTTCCAGTTTCCATCACTCTGCTATTGGGCTCCCCGTAGGACTTGGCCAATTGCAAACGGGACGGGGAGATAACCAAGCGATAACGCAATAGCTACTAGCTGGAAGGTACTGTCTGAAACAAGCTTCCAGAAAAATGGCAGCGCCACCTCTCGGCCTCACCGGCCGTGTCGCCGGCATCTTCACCACCCCGGCAGTGGAGCATTCCTACTCGGGGCGCTGTCGTATCCGTCCTCGCCTCCTCCCTTCGAAGGTGCGCGTTTTTTTACTAATTACTGTGTTTTCCGGCCAGCCTTTGTCGTGCTTTTGTTCCCTTCTAATGAGCCTTCAACGGGAGTGGTTCTGTGCAGAGGTGGAGCGGGGTGGTGAGGATGGAGGCGGTAGTCGGAGGTGGGCAGGAGGGGGAGGATGAGGAGACGAGGCAGGCCAAGGAGCAGGCTGCTGCCAGGAGGCGGTGGGAGGCCCTGGTTAGGTCCCTTCACAATTCCTCCGCTCATTTTATTTGCTTTAGTTCCCTGTGCTAACTAATACTGAGAATGAAAAGGTGCAAATTTCTTCCCAACTTACTCGGTTTGAAAGTGCATTTCACAAAATTGTAATGGCATGTATCAAATTAATTCTTTTGCTTTACAATTTTGTAAACTTTGAAATATGCCATTGATGTGTTAATGACAGATGGAGCTCTGCAAGTGAATGACACTAGGCTCGAATTGCATATTTCAAATTTCACAAAATTGTGATGGCATGTATCAAATTAATTCTTTTGCTTTGGTTCAGCCATCTGATGTCTGACTAAGCAAATACTGAGTGCCATTGTTTGCTTAAATGTGAAATGTTCTTCCTGAAGATTAGGGAGCAGAAAATTAAGACTCTTACACCCAGGGAAGCTGGCTACACATTCAAGCTAACAAACAAGGCTCTTCTGGATGTCAGGCCTTCGAATGAACACCAAAAGGTCTGTCTATTTTCCAATAACTTTAAAAGGTATTCCTGTTGTATACTTTCTCTTCCAAGTTTATTCCAATGCTGGTATGTTTCAGGCCTGGGTGAAAGGTTCTACCTGGATTCCTGTATTTGATGTGGATGCCTCGGCGGACTTAGGCAGTCTTAGCAAGAAATTCACCAACTTTGTAATGGGTATGTAGTAACTAGTTACCATTTTCAGTCAACTGTGTCTTGACTCAGTCGCGCTGTCGTGATGCTTTGTCTCGTTCTTCTACAAAGGATAGAGATGTGATCTATAGTCTGAAGAGTTAGCACAAATCATTGGAAGCGTAATTCGTACAACTACCATAAACTATAGGGCGTTGCTAATTTTCTGTTGATTAGAAATTGGGGTGTTTTTAATCAATCGTTCATAGCCCTTAGATCTGAATTGGACAGCTAATAATTTAGTACAACTTTTTTCTTTAGTCAATACATAGTCCTGCAAAACAAAATGAAACAAAACCAATTGTTTTCAGTTGATTGAACAACAAGCAAATATGTAAACTATATTAGTTGATAGTTATATATGAAACTCAAGGTGAACATCATATTTGAATTACATATGGTTCCTTTGTTTCAGTTTTATTACTCGTATTACTAATCGAATACTTCAATTGACTAAACAATCACTGTTGTTTCATAGGTGGCTGGTGGAGTGGCAGCTCGACATTGTCATATAATAAGTATGCTTCACATCAACCGGAGTTGGAACTATATTGTTCTGATGCTAGCAGGATCACTTGACATGACTGATCCTAGATGGTATTTTCAGGGACTTCGTACAGCAGGTTGAGGAGAAGTTTTCTAAAGATACAGATATCATACTAGTGTGCCAGAAGGGACTGAGGTGCTGCATCTTCTGTTATTTAGCACGGAAATGCAACCTTAAGGACCTAATGTAGAATTAATTAATATCGTTTCAACTTTCTTTGCAATGAAAAATGTGCAGATCACTGGCGGCTTGTGAACAACTTTATAATGCTGGCTTTGAAAATTTGTTCTGGGTACAAGGAGGCCTCGAAGCCGCTGAAGAGGAGGTAGTACCTCCTTCAAAAGAAAGAACTTACTGATTCCTCCATAATCTATTGTGTTGCTTTTTTGAGCTTATATGAAGTCTCTGTCTCCCCCCCCCCTTCAGGATTTTGAGAGGGAAGGTCCCCAGCCTTTCAAACTTGCTGCCATTGGTGGGGTTTCTGAATTTTTTGGGTAAGCCCACTACCTGAACTATTTCAACTGTTGCGCTTTTGACCAATCGGCATGCTCGAACAAAATCATTTTATTGCTGGGTAAAAGAATGTTGTTTCAGCATTCTGTAACAGCCCTTCTGTAGATTCAAATCGGTTATGGCACGAATTTATAAACCTTCTGCAATTTCTTCTCTCTAGTTGGACGGATCAGCAACGAATGCAGGCTGCGAAGGAGGGACTAGGCTACCGGCTGCTCTTCACAGGCCGCTTGGTAGTAAATTCAGCTTGTAAGAAACCCTCGCTGTTCTCCACACGGACGGCATCTTATTTATCTCCTTGAACTCCAGGTCGGAGCCCTCGTTCTGCTGGACGCTCTGTTTTTTGGCGCTCAGAGGATTGGCCCTCTGCTCCAAGAGCTGCAGTCTCATTGACGCGTCGATCCATGGGAGTTGCAACACGTGTTGAGACGCGAGCCATGCTTTTCAAAGCTAAGCTAGTGAATCGTTTTTGCTTTTAGTTGCAAGTGTTTTGTTTCTGATTCTGATAAACTCTGATGATGTGGTCATTTTGTTTCTGATTCTCTTCGCGGCAAAAGGAAGAGGCATGAATGGAACGCAGAAAAATGCGTCAATTCCTGTGTGAGATTAACTAGTAAAAGTCATGCCATAATATGCACGTCTGCTCATCCACACAAAGCCTGCAAGGTGACTTTGATGCTTCCGCTGCGTCTGAATTCAATCCTGTCCCCCGCTCAGATTGATGCCGGATAATGGATATGCCTTCCCAAGATGCCTCTTTCAGCCAAACCCAACCAGGGTTCATCAGCCAAACCCAACCAGGGTTCATCACCCAAACCACGGTCGCAAGACCCAACTACACCACCAGCCCTCCACGCTTCCTTCGTTCACTCTTAACTTTTAATATTAACTTTGATCAATTATTTAAAAAAATAGTTTAAATATATAAAATTATAAATGTTTCAAATATTTTAATGATAAATCAAATTTTAATAAAATATATAATTTTTATCATATTTTTTTAATAAAATAAATATTTAAAATTGATGTTAAAAATAAAGTGACAAATAAAAATAAACGAAATCATTGAAAGGCGGGTCTCGGCTTATTCGGGCCCGCACGTCATTGTAAAAGTACTACGAATCTGTCATCGCCGCGCCTAACACAAGTCTCCATTCCAACGCGGCGTCTCGTCCCCAGATTCCAATGGACGAGTTCGTGTAGCGCATGGTCTTTTCTGCCTGGTTGGTTAGGCGACCAAACAACACTAGCCGAAAAATCAAAGGGCCAAAAACCTTAAGCAGACACAGACAGGTGGTCCATGCTTTCCCTGGTCCACATGTCACTGATACGAGTCATAATCCAGGTGGTGGAGCCGAGTGCGCGTACCAGACTGGCAAAAGGCAGACAGCACGAGAGGCCCACAGGCCCCAGCCCTGAGAGTGACGCGTCTACCGCTTTCACTTGTACCTCTTCTACTCATATCATTGACATGTGGGTCCCGTAACCTCTCTGGCTTCCGGGCCCCACTCAACCAATGGTGTCAGCGAGACAATCTAGGGTCGTGTAACAACCCGCTCCGTGTCTGAACCAACCGCCACCACCCGATTCCTTCCCGGCTCGCCATAAAGACCGGTGGCGCTAGGCTAGGGTTGTTCTTATCTTTTTCTCCTAATTATAGAACTCGCCCCCTAAGCCGCGTCCACGCCAGAACAATTCCCCTCCGCCGCCGCCGTTGTCGTCGACTCGTCGTTGCCGCCGGGTCGAGGGTTCGTTCTACCCAATAGGTTTTGACATGGAGTGCCTCGCCGAGATGCCGCCCGCGACGCTCGACCGCCGCCCGCGCAAGCGGCAGCGTATGGGCTGGGACGTCGGCCCCGCCGAGTTTCATCAGGTATACCTCCGATTCGATCCGTGCTGACGGCGTTTACGTTTGCTCAACGCCGATCTATCGAGTGGAGGCTACCAATCGGCGCTGACTTGCTCGGCGTAGTGTAGATCGGTCATATATGGCGTGGATTCTGGGGCTGTTGTTCTAGGGTTAGGTGGTTGGTGGATTGGGGTAATTTAGCTGTATTTTTGCCCCGTTTTTTGGTTTGTTTGGTTCGTTATAGGTTACAGATTTGATGATTGTCGTGTTTTCTGGGCCAGTTTTGCAGTAGTTGCAAACTTGCAATCAGCAATCAGGATTAGCCGCTATAATCATCCTTGGGTCCGGTAACTCGTATTCAGTTGATAATATTCTATAGGCCAGTTTTTCTGTAGATGTTAAAAAATTCTAGGTAAATCCTGGGCTGTGATATTTTTTATAACATGTACATTAATTGGATGTTATATGGCTTGAATTACAAAACGGAAATAAAACTGGAACAATACTTAAACCTATGAAGCTTCTACAGTTTAGGATTAGAAGTTAATTACATGATTCAATTGCATTTTGTATGAGCGAAAAGTTGCATGGTTTTCAATCCTTGAAATATTGTTAGTGTTTTTATGGGATGCTTTAGCTTTGGCGTGTTTCTAGGATGTAATGTCAATTTTGTTGTTTGATGCACTTTGTTTTGATGGAGTATTAAACATTGGTTTCTTGCTACAGATGCAGATGGGACTTTGCGGTCAAGAAGTTGCAAATGCTATCAGCGCTGTGGCGTTGGGGCTTTCTTCTGGTATTGTTTCTTCTCAGGGTAATCAAGAGCCCCGTCGTGTTGGTTCCCCTCCACTCAGAGAAGATGACAAGGATGGCCATTATGTTTTTGCTGTGGGAGATAACCTCACACCTCGCTGTAATGAGCTGAATCCCTTTTGCTGCTGTTTTTTGTACAATAATTATTCTCAGTTCATATGAAGGTGTTGTCTATGTTTTCTTCCTCATGTTGTCTTCATGTTTGCAGATAAGATCAACTCAAGAATGGGTGAAGGTCAGTGGTGATTGACACACTGTTTGGTACTGTTGATACCAATTATGTTCAAAACTGAACATGTCTCTGGATGTACATCAGGTACCTTTGGTCAGGTATTGGAATGTTGGGATAGGGAAAGAAAGGAAATGGTGGCTATCAAGATCATCAGGGGAATAAAAAAGTACAGGGATGCTGCAATGATTGAAATCGGCATGCTTGAGCAGCTTGGTAAATATGACAAAAGTAGATCCAGGTGAGTCCTCCGCTTCAGCTAGACGCTTTCTGTGTGTTTCATCTATAAGATTGTGTATAAGCTGGTCTATTTTGCAGTTGTGTTCAAATTCGGAACTGGTTTGACTATCGTAACCATATCTGTATTGTAAGTACATTGTTAGATTACGGCAATTATGAACTGACCAAAGAGATGAATATGCGGTGCTTAAACATTGGTGAATTTGGATTACTGGTGAGCAGGTCTTTGAGAGGCTTGGACCAAGCTTATATGATTTCCTGCGGAAAAACAATTACCGCTCATTCCCAATTGCCCTAGTCCGGGAGGTTGCCAAACAACTGTTGGAATGTATAGCATGTGTGTGCACAGTTCTTTCCTTTTATCCATAGTCTTTCGCAAAGCAGTTTGTCCTAAATCAACTTATGCTTAAATCTTTGTTCTAATGGGAGTAACTAACAACTTTGGGATGTTTATGTATTTACCCCTCTCTGTAATGTGTTGCAGTTATGCATGAATTGCGCCTCATACACACAGATTTAAAGCCTGAGAACATTCTCCTTGTTTCTCCGGAGTACATTAAAGTGCCTGATTACAAAGTATACTTTGTTCTTTTGGTTATGTCATCTCTAGAGATTTACCATTTGTTGTGCTTTGATATTTCTAATGTATGAAACTGTTGAACATTTAGCATAAATATTTTGGTACTGATCCAGTTGTACGTTATAGGTTTCATCCCGATCTCCAAAGGAGGGTTCCTATTACAAGAGGTTGCCAAAGTCTGGTGCTATCAAGGTCATTGATTTTGGGAGCACTACTTATGACCAACAGGATCAGAGCTATGTGGTATCAACTAGGCATTACCGGGCTCCAGAAGTTATATTGGGTACCTATCTTGTCTAGTAAAAGTTTGTTCAGCCAGATTTTGGTGCTTTAAGATTTATGGTTCCATGGCTGCTGTTCAGGGCTTGGATGGAGTTACCCATGTGATATCTGGAGTGTAGGTTGTATTCTGGTTGAGCTTTGCACGGTATGTAATTGGCTTTATTTGATCTGCCATCTATTACACAAATATGGGAGATTTGAGTTGGCAAGGTTGCTGCAGGGAGAGGCACTGTTTCAGACTCATGAGAATTTGGAGCATCTGGCAATGATGGAGCGTGCATTGGGCCCTGTGCCGCACCACATGCTTAAGTGGGCAGAGTATGTTACATGTCTTGGATCTTTTAGTGTTGTTTGGGTTAGTCAGTATGCTGATTATTCACACTTTTTAGTCGACATGCTGAGAAATACATCAGAAAAGGTCGTTTGAATTGGCCTGAGGGCTGCACTTCAAGGGAGAGCATGAAGGCAGTGATGAAACTGCCCAAGCTCCAGGTACGTACTGATCAGCACGTCAGCAGTAGTCAGTAATGTCTATTTCAATTTGTTTCATGTGAAACTAACTGCTACTGTTATGCAAACAGAACCTGATCATGGAAAATGTTGATCATTCTGCTGGGGATTTCATTGACCTATTGCAAGGGCTACTAAAGTATGATCCAGCATGCCGTCTAACTGCTCAAGAGGCATTGAGGCACCCATTCTTGACAGAAGGGAGCGACCGGAGAAGATGATATCTGTTGTCTAACTTTTGTTTTCTTAGCATTCGGAACAATTGAGTTTACCTCCACTGTTCTAGCCTAGAGCATCTGTATATATTGACCAATCTTTATGTAGTTGAAATGAAGTTCAAATCATGTTTGAATGTCAAGTGATGCATTTATCATAACTCAGTCCATCTGATGAACGGGATTGAGCCGTACCCTGGCCACCCAGTCTCAGCAAATCAGTTGGTGTGCGTTGTTTTTCAGGTGCACTCTTTTCCCTTACGCTGCACATTTGTATAAGGGCCTGTTTAGCTCTATGGAATTGAATTAATTTTCATGAATTAAATTTTAGGGTCCGTTTGGATCTTTGAAATTGAATTTTGTTTGGATCTTTGAAATTGAATTTATTTTAAGAATTATAATTTAGGCATAGATTAATTAAGTTAATATAATTTTATATAAAATATATTTATATATTTATTGTTAGCAATACAAAAGATATATGTTGTATATTGTAGGGATATGAGTTGAAGATTGTGTTTTAAATTAGAGAATAGAATTGTAGCATAATGATTTATAGAATTTATTTCATATTTCATTTTATAAATTTAAGATAAGTTTATCTGTGAGCTTAGAAAAGTTGTGAAATATCCAAATTCAAGTTATTAACTCATTATGTAGATTTTTCTTGCTTGGCTATTCTCATAATTAAAATTTTAAAATCAAAATTAAATTGTTGTTTGGGTAAGAATAAATCAGGGATATGAATAAAATAGGGATCTGACTGCAAAAATTACAACGATTAGCAGTCTGAATGAAACAATGATTAAATCAACAATGTATGAACGGAAATATTGGTTGGAAATGGCCGGTGAGGTCGGGCCAGGTGGGGAACCAGTGGCCGTATACGGTGCAGCAGGCCACGGGCGGCCAACAACCCCCGCGCGCTCGGTGCAGTTGATGGCCCGACGATCCTGGTGCTCGTCGGAGACCCAAGTGGATAGGTGAGTGAAGGCGTTTCAGTTGGCGAGGGTGGACACAGACACGACGCAGCCGAGGAGGGAGGCGGCGGCGATGATAGAGCCGGCGGCCGGGAATAGCTGCCGTTGGGGGCGGCGTTGCGACGGTCAGAGAGGGTATGGTCGCGACTTGATGAGCATGGGGCGGCGCGACTTGCAGAGGATGATGGCGGCACTAGTAGAGCACGACAGGGGCAGCACGGCCCAACTCGAGGACGGCGCGGGTCGAGGACGGCTAGGACGGCGCTACTGGAGTTGGGGACGAGAGATTGATAAGGTTGGGGAGGCGATAATTCCTAACCTTTCCGCGGTGATAGGTTTGAAATCGAAACAAGCTTCGTTTCAACTTTCAACCGATGGAAATGGATTGGAATTACACGATTCAATTCTATGCTATGCCAAACAGGCTGATGTTTGGAATCAAATTCAATTCAGAACAACTCTTAGTATCCAAACAACCTCTAATGTTATTTTAGCTTTTGGTTTTTTAACAATTACTTCCTCCATTTTTTTTTTCTAGTCGTTCTGACATCACCGTGAGTGCTTTTTTTTTATGTCGTCGCCGTTCAATCGAAACAACTTTTCCCTTTTCTACCCCTGCTCTTCTCACCTTCCCCAAAACCGGCCTCTTTCTCGCACGCCTCCTCTCCGTAGTACCGCTCTTCATCGGCAGCAACCAGATCTGCAGAAATCAGAATCGTGGCTGATAGGCGTCGGGCCTTCACCAGCAGCAACCAGATCTCCGCAGTGCCATTCCTTGTGCACCAGCTTCGTGAGCCTGCTAAGATTGGGGGGCATGGCGGGGTCTGCGTCAGTGTGCTGCAGGTTCTCTGGCGAGTCAGGCACCGGCTGCTGTGCTGGCAAGGGTACCAAGCAGTCGCAGTCATCGAGGCAACGGGGCGGGGCATGCATGGTGGCGGCGGCGGGCAGGGCGCGCGATTTGGGCCGTCGCGGCGTGGTGGCGGCGGGCGGGCGGGGCATGCGCGGCGTGGTGGCCGTGGGGCAACGCGAGGGTATAAACGTCAGTTAATTACTTAATTTAAGCGAATCAGTAGGGAATAGGGATGTAAAAAGGTCTCGGCCGCGGATTTTTCACAAATTATTTCGATCTTTAATAAATTTTAATTCAAAAATAAATAAAATTTTAACTTAATTTTAATTCAATGTGATCTTCAAATTTTTAATTTATTTTCTTTGATTTTTTTGCACTCTTAGTCAGCAGTACCGCATAATTTTTCGAACCCGCTAGTTCTTTGCTAGTCATAAATGTGATGTCCTCTGATGTGTACGGGTGCACATCAAAACAACCATGGAATAACTCGCTTTTCCCATTTCATACCCAGACATAATTTGGATGCCCCAGCTCCAAAATTATCGGTCTTACTCTTTCAGCTCAGGTAGATCGTCTCTGCACCCAAACAAATTTAGATGGCCTAGCTACCTGACGGGAGAGATTCTGCTCCATCTCTTGTGTCCTTACAAGAACTGATTTTGAGCTCCGACTCCAAGTTGATAGTTGCGTCGCCTCGCCATTGCGACTAAGGGGCACCACGGGTAGGGCAGCGTCCCGGTCTCCCGGATAATGCCGAGGGGACCCACGCAGGCGGAAGAAGAGGCGACATGGCAGCCCATTTTTTCTGCAGTAGCAGCCCACAGTGCGTATAGTAGTAGCAGTGGAAGCCCATTCTTGATGCAGTAGCAGCCCAAAGCACGTACAGCATTAGCAGTTGCAGCCCATTCTTGTCAGGACTCTTCTCGCTCTCGGATACGAGCCTCTACTTGACGGATACTCTCGCCATCAATTCCACGCCTATATAAGCGCACGCTACGTGCCAGGCAGACCGCCCGAAGCAATTACCTATACACCTACTGAGATCTTGAGATGGCGGCGATGAACTCCACCCCCACGGCGGCTGGTTTCCTCCTCCTCCTGGGACTCGTCGTCGTCGTCGCCGCAGGTGAAGAGCTAGTATAGCATAAGCTTGTCAAGTTCTCTGTTTGCATTATTGCTGGCTCTACGTACACAAAATGCTTGACGTGGCCTGACTGGTCTGTGTCGTCGCCGCATGCAGGGGCCAGGGAGGGGCCGGCGTCGGCGCCGGCGCCGCAGGTGGCGGACGACGTCGGATCACTACATTTCCGCGGAGCTGAATCGACAGCGGCAGGACCTACGCAGGGGCCGTCGACGTCGGCACCGGTGCCGCTAGCCGCGGACGCCGCCGGAAAAGTGTCTTTCGACATCCAACTGTCCACGGCATCTCGTAGGTGCGACAGCGACGCGCGGTGGAACGACCAGCTGTGCCGCACCGTCTGCGGCATGTTCAAGTACCGCGGCTACGAGTTCACCGCGCCGGCCGCCGACGCCGTGCCGGGCCAGGATGAGGCGGCGCCGCGCTGCTGCTGCTGCCCTGACGGCGGTGCAACTGGCTGCGACCAGTTTCAGTAGTCGGCGCGTGGTTTTGGAATAAAATGGATGCGCTATTTGTATTTGTTTTGAATAAAATAAATAGTTAAAGTTAATATTGAAAGTTAACGACGAAATCAATTTAAAAACGGAGAGAGTAAGTTTGTAGTATTCTTTTCGTTAACAAATATAAGTCATTTTAATATTCAAAATTTGTTCAGTGATTCTCATTTCTCAATATACATTTCTCTTTTTTCTTTTTTCAGTACACTTTCTCTCTTCCTAATAAATCTCTATTTCTTTTCTTCTCATTTTTTCTGTGTACTATATTTTTTTTTAATTTTCGTGTCTAGAGCTAAAATGAAAAAAGTGAACAGAGGGAGTATGTGAGCTGCTCAGGTGTTGGGCCCAAAATTTCTATCAATGGCAAAAAGGCCCAGCTATAGAAATTGGTCACACAATATGTGCCGTCAAAGGTGAAAAAATATTAATTTCAAATGAAAATTTTAAAAAATATTTGCTTGTAGACTCTGTCACACAACAGAGCCAACATATTTTTAAGTAAAAGTTAAACGAATTTGACTTTATATATACCTAAAAATATTTATATTTAGAACGGAGGTAGTAATCAATAAGAAATGACGAAAGGCTATGGACTCGAAAGTTTTTCACTGATCGCACCTTCAATCCATTTCATTTGCCCCGGCGTTGTTTGCGTGCACAGGAAACGTGTCAGCCACGGTGTCCTAACCCTATTCAATGGGCAACAATGTCACGATTCATGCCCCCAGGGAGCAGGAAACCTGGTTCTCGGATTCGCGCCTCTCCTGGGCGGATATCGTCCATCAATTCGACACCTCGCAAAACACACGCACACACTTGTTCTACAGGCAGGAAACAGTGGCATGCACGAAGTAGACTCGCGTGACACGATCGGTTAATGTACGTGCGTATGTACGTGTGGCCGGAGTTGGCAGGGTACGTGACAGGGTCGTCGGTGCCGGCGCCGGACGCGTCCGCGGAGGCCAGTGTCATCCCCATCCGTGCATCGACGTCGCGCGGGCATCCGAGGCCAGCGGCCCGGCGCCCGTGCGCAGAGGGGCAAGCGTTCCGTGGACGGACACCAAGTGCATGCCAATTGCCACCGCGTGTGCCGTGTGCCCGTTTGCGGCGGGGCTGGAGGGGACGCACGCCGAGGTGGCCAGGCGCTGCTGCCCCATGGTCAAAACGTGCCTGCGACTTCAGGTCAGCGGGCGTCTGTGTCGCGCTCGTTCCTTGGAGTTTGTAGTGCCATCCGCGCGCGCGGTCGCCGGTCGAGAAGTCGTCGTGCCGCTCAGATAAAAAAGGATTTGTTCCGCGATGGAATTTGGAAACCAGGCGCAAGTGCATGTGCATCTGCGCGAATCTCGCGCCCGGCGCCTTGCTGAAGCTTGTCCTGATCACACACCTTCAACTTCAACTTCAAAGTCAACAGGAGGATCGCGGTAAATCAGGCCACGATAAGCTAACTGCTTGCTTCCCGGGAATGCTGCTTATCTGCTAATAAGACCATCGAAAGGCTTCGTGTTACGTTCTCTCTCTGTTCGCTCAAGGTTATTTTTCCTATAGAAGAAAATAAATGAACGGTGAGATGCTTGTTTTGCCACGCAAAACCTGATCAACGCAACTTCGAAAAACGTTCTAGGTAGTAGTAATAACCAGCGAAATACCTAGTGCCAACTTCAACGCGGAACAAGTCCAGATTTCTATTTTCTTTTCCTAAAAGGAAGACACGTTACTAGAAAACGAACGTATTTGCCCTTGCCGTTGCAGAGCCTTGGAACGCAGGAATTTCACAAGAATTTCATAAAAATTTCACGTTTAATTTCAAAAAAAAACAAAAAAATTAAAAAAATTTCTTCGTTTTAAACGGACCTGAAAAGGCAGCCAGTTGCCCAAAAGAAGCATATACTTACTACTGTAGTACTATATCCGTTCTAAAATATAAGCATTTTTATGTTTAGATAAAGTTAAAATCTTTTAACTTCTACCAATAATATTTAAAAAATTACATAATTTTTAATATAAAAATTTAATTTTTATGAAAGTTTATTTAATGATAAATTAAAAAATATAATTTTTATATAATAAAACATTATTAATTACTAGTATATATTATTAATGGTCAAAGTGATAAAAATTTGACTTTGACTAAATTTAAAAATATTTATATTTTTGTAACGGAGAGAGTATTCAACAGCAATAATACCATTAAATAAATCAGACCCAGTTATGTCCAACGCAGCAATGTCCCTCCGAGCTAAACAAGGCCTAGGGAACGCATCATTCCCAAATAATTCACGTTCCTCTTGTTTACTACTACTCGGAACCACCCTGTCACTCTCATGACACCTGCCTGCTGATCGATACGCCGCGCGCCTTCTCAAGTCAAACAAGCAAACGCCTTTGAACGTTGCTAAGAGCCACGTGAGTGAGGACTCACAATTTCTCATCGAAATGGGTGCAGATTGAGTTCATCTGGCCGACTGGCCGGAGCGGTGTTTTCCGGGCTCACGCACGGCGTCGTGGATTTTTGAGGCGGTTTCTGAATTGGGACGTGGCCATAGCTTGGGACTTGGGAGTTGGGAATGGGAAAGAGAAGCGAAGGGAAACCAACCGCGGGCGGCGAAGCTTGGCGGGGCGCCGGACGGGCCGGCGGAGCACGTACGTTCGATGGATCTATGGTTGCGCACGTCGTGTCCTGTCGCTTGGGAGCTCGCATTTCCTGCCGCCGGTCGCCATGCCTCGCGCCGTACGGGACGCGTCGAGAGCGTTCGACCACTCGCCGCGCCGCAGGACGCGAAGAGTACGAGCGCCTCGATGGTCGGCACGGACGAGAACGTACGTTTGACCGGCTGGATCAGCTAAGTATTTGTGCCTTACCTCCCTTGCAACTGGGCCACCATACCCCGTGCTATGTACTTACCAGCTAACGACGCTGGCGCCACGGGGGAACGAACCAGTCAGCCATCAGCCAATTCACTGGACGGCGCGGTCGCTGGTCGATCGATCGCCGGCTCGCCGCATCCCATCCAGCCGGCCCCGGCCCGGGACCCCCCTCGAAAAGCAAGCAAGACAGGCTCCTCAGGCGCCCAAAAAGGTTTCAACTTCCAACCGCTTCTCTACCCTGACCCCCTCCCTCATCGAGAGATCTGACTTTGGGGTCGCATGATTAGCAAGCCGCTTGTTTAAGCTTACACCGGCAGTTAGTTTAATCGCCGTGGCCGGCGGGTTGCCCACAGGCCCGCGGGCGAGGTCAACGTACTCGCGAGTCAGAACACCTCAGCTCGATTGGCGGCAGCCGCGCGGCACCCGCCCGCGCGGCTCCCTCCCCTGTATATATTACCGCCGGCCCGTACCGTGCTTCTCCTCGGATCATCCCACACCGCCCTCCAGCTACCAAAACCAACCGCCCGGAGAGAGACAGAGGCCTAAGGCGATCCAGCCGCGGCGATGGCTCGGAGACAGGCAGGTGCGGTGGCGCTCGCGGTGCTGGTGGCGGCGCTCCTCGCCGCGGTCTCCGCCAAGAAGCCGCACGTGCTTCTCTCCTCGCTGAACCCGCCGGCGCTCAATGTCACCGCCACTCCGTCAGAGAAAGGTAGGAGTACGTGCCTTGCCTGCACTTGATATCATCTGCAGCTACTGCGTCCATGCCCTCTCGTTAATTAGGCTTGCATCTGGCGCACGTTTACACCATTTTCTTTAGCGACTTTAGTTTTCTTTGGAGACGGGAGTTGAGATCTGGCTAGCGCAAAACAAAAACAAAAAAACCTGCCGTTTATTATCATGATCTCTCTCTGCTTTGAACAAAATTGATCACAGACAGCCCAAATGAAAGTAGAGCGCGATTGAAATGAGAGAATATGCTCCAGGTTAGGTAGCTCCATATATTGACTGCTTCGTTCTTGCAAAGACAAGACAGCTAAACTATGATCTTTTGTCGCTTACAAAGCGGTTAGAAAAGAACGAACAGAAAGACAAAAACATTTTAATCGGTATCAATAATCTAATTAGCTAGGCCGGCCAATAGTACACTGGCTTTTGTTTGAGGCTGAATACTTCTCTGTGTCCATTATGCTATTTAGAGCTTTATTATAATCTTTACGCCTATTCCTTTTTTACATATTGGTAAATCCTGCTAGCTTTTAATTGCTTCGGAAGAAGCTAGAAGTAATTGGATAAAGAGAAAAATAAAAACAAAATCTCTTGCTAAATCTCCATCCATTCATGTTTGATACTCCGTAAAATTTATGCTGCTCCTAACGCGCTTCATCTCGCCATGTGCAGCTCTGCAAGCCGGAAAGGGCACGATCGACGTAACATGGGGGCCGGGTAACGGTGCGCAGCCGGCCGGCGCCGCCAAAGTGTTGGTGGAGCTGTGCTACGCGCCGGAGAGCCGCAAGGACCGCGGGTGGCGCAAGGCCGCGGACGACCTGAGCAAGGACAAAGCGTGCCAGTTCAAGCTCACGGAGCAGGCGTACGACGGGGCCGCCGGCGGCAGCTTCGAGTACCGCATCGCCCGGGACATCCCCTCCGCCTTCTACTTCGTGCGCGCCTACGCGCTTGACGGGTCGGGCAAGTTCGTGGCCTACGGCCAGACCAACGACGCCGCCGGCGACTTCGAGGTCGTCGGCGTCACGGGGATCACCACGCCCATCAAGGTCGCCGCCGGCGTGTTCTCCGCCTTCTCCGTCGTCTCGCTCGCATTCTTCTTCGTCGTCGAGAACCGCAAGAAGAACAAGTAGATGGTCCTCCGCGTCGTGCGTGCAGTCGTGCGGTGACTTGGTACAGCCGTTGCAAGTTGCAACAGCGGCCGTACGGAGCTACGACCTTCTAGTAGTGCTAGAACTTAAAATTGCCGTCGTAATCGCTTTTAAGAGATGCATCCGTATGTGTGGGTACCTGCTACTTTGGACTTTGGAGTGCGTTTCCTTTTTGTCGTGCGCGTGAAAATATGATGAAATAACTCCGTTTCCTTTAGTTTACCCCGCCGTCTGATGTTCTGGTCTGGGTTGAAGGAGCAATTCCTCCGCAGCTACACATGGATGTACCTGGTTGTTTAATTCTCGTTGAATATGTCTGTCATGGATGATCTGTCGGCAGAGCTTTTCAAAAGTAATTTTTGGGAATTGTTCAACTTGAATTTACAGCAAAGCATGACGGGCGTTCGGAGCAAACTGCAATCTGTTCCGTCTCTAGTCAACTGTACCACGAAGCAGCGTTGTGAGAACATGAGACTCCTTGTCCTTGAAGTGTAATGAAAAGCCAGGACTTAATCACGTTGCCACTGCAGGTGTTACGAGGGACATTATTTCGTCAACAAAGTCAACGGAGCAGGACAGATATTGCATTGCTTTCATGGTTTGAACTTCTGAGGGGGGCAGATCAAATGTCAACGGAACAGGAACGGCGTTGCCGGTGGAGAAGAAATGCCGTGTTTTCCTTCCAACATGGAAGGAACTTGCGCTTCATTGTGTGCCTTTTTTTTTTTTTTTGAGCAAATTGCGTGCCTGTTTCACACGCGAGGCCGCAAGTTGGTCATATAAACAAAAGGAT
The DNA here is from genome assembly GCA_001602275.1 of Zoysia japonica. Classification (NCBI taxonomy): domain Eukaryota; kingdom Viridiplantae; phylum Streptophyta; class Magnoliopsida; order Poales; family Poaceae; genus Zoysia; species Zoysia japonica. The sequence goes on from BCLF01000017.1 coordinate 629,312, forward strand.
ACTATACATAATGCTTCAAGGTATAGATCTGAAATATTGGCTGCTGTCTTCACAACTCTCAACAGATGAAATCATGATAAGAAATTCAGTCCAGGAATGCTGCACATGTGCAAAGATGAAAATACATGTATCAGACTAATAAGCAAAACAGGTCCATCCCTGAACGACAGTAGGCATAATTACGCATGAAGCAAGAGCACTAGTTAGTGTATCAAAGCTGGTGACATTTGTTTTGACATGTAGGACCCCCCCGGGGGATGTTAAAATTAAAAACAAAACTTAAAAGAAACAGAAACGACACCATAGGGATGGCCAGAAACAGTTTGCTGTTAAGTAATCTGTATTGTCTATTATCCGTTCCACCCACTCTTCCAGGCCAAGCAAAACGGGAGTCAATCAGCAACAACAATATCACAACTTATTTGGTCCTTGATCATGAATGAAACCAAAATCTAACCGAGAAGGATAAAAGCCCGAGGGCTTGGGCCTCACCATCTTGAACCTGCCGATGGCCTGAAATGTAGGTAGATTGAATCATTTAATGTACAGAATATTTTTGTTAAAATGCTGTATGGGTCAAATTTACAACACCAAGCACAAGAATGAACAAACCTGTCTGAACTTCTATTGCCACCAAAAGACCTTCTATCTCTGCTTTCCCGAAATCCCCAACGTTCTTCTGTTGGTTTTGGATATTGCTCTGTGCCACTACGGGAATGTGCCCTTTCCATGGACTCTGTAAGTTGAGATCCATTTGAAAAATTTGTTGGTGGCAATGCTGTAACCCTGCCTGCTCCGGACCCAGGTCTTTGCGCAAATCGAATCTTGTCATCCAAATCAACTGTAAGAAGCTCCAACTGCCTTTCCATCTGAGCTATCTTCTCAAACAAACTTTTTGAATCAACTTCACTCATCTTGGCTTCACTGTCATTTAATTCCATCTTAAGTAGGTTGATCTCTTCTTTCAACCCCTTCTCTTCAGTTGTCTCCGGTCTGAAATATTCATGTGCATGTTAAATCAAATGGAAACTATGTCTTAGCAACTATTGGAATAAACTGCAATGTAGGGACCACAAGCAATCACATTTTAAAATGATTACCTCGCTAAAATCAATTTCCTTCAGCAAATTATCATGCAAGAATTACTTAAAACAGATCACAAAAAAATCAGATCTGTCCTGATTACGCATATCAAGGAAATTATCTTGCAGATGGCTCTACAAGTGTCATCCCTTTAACTTTATATGGATGTATTCATTCCAATTAACTGATGAGTCTACGAAAACAGCATTACAATATTGTGAACTTCAACAGATACACTGACATGTTTCAATTTATATGAATTTTTGAATTTTTCGCCATTTCGATCTTTCGAAGAAAAAAATTTGCCATTGCTCACATCCTAGCTATATATTTTTTTAATTGGAAAATAGAGAGATTAAGAAACCATCCAAAATAACTTAAGATCCATCAACTTGCATGAATTTATTACAGTATTTTCTTAATTTGATCATAAATGAACAATGAGTAAAAGGTTTGATCCAGTATGACTGCATTCAAAGATGGTGTTTTAATAGTACAGATAGCTTGTGCCGGAATTATGTGCACCAGAAATAGCAGTAGTTCAATAAAAAGGAACAAAGTTAACACTTGCCAATGCCAACTCCTTTTGTAGCCTATTGCAGAGTTCAATACAACACAAGAGTTTGTGAAAGGAAAACAAGTAAAATGCTATTAGTAGTAACTTCTGTATAATAATTGGTTAAACTGATTACCAGGTGGCTGCTAAACATGTTGGGGAAAATGATAGTATAGTAGTACGTACCTATCAATACGGCGATGCTCCAGCTCGAGGTCAATCTTCCTCCAATCCTTGCCTTTTTCCTGCAAAACCATCTCCCTTGGCTTCGCTTCTCCAAAAGGATTAACCTTCGTCCGTGCCCTCGGCGCATCTTCACTACTCATAGCCGATGATTGCGACCCAGGGCTCCCCGGTCGTGACGAGGGGGCACTGCCTGGCCTGCTCGACTGTGAGCTGGTAGGACGGCTGGTCTTCTGATCAATCTCAGCCTCCATCTTCCTCCAGTCCAGCCCTTTCTCGGTCAGCACGTCCTCCCGAGGTCTGGCAGCACCAAATGGGCTTGGCCGGCTACGACCCGCCTCGGAAGGTACAGTCGGGGCTGTCGAGGCGTCACGCTTGGGCGGATCAAGCGCGATCCGAGGCCTCTCGCGCTCGCCATTGCTTGGAACGGCACGGGACCAGCGGTCCGAGTCGGTGGAGCCAGGCGAGTCGCGGAAGCCACCACCGGAGCCAAGGCTCGGATCGCGACGGGGCCGACGGCATCGGCTTCTTCCCACGCGACCAGTCACGGTCATCGTCCGCGCGGCCGGGGGAGCCAGGCTCGCCGCCCCCGGTCCCGAGCGCACCGTACCGATTCCGTGGCCCGGAGTCGGCGGGCGACGGCGAGAACGACTTCTTGTTCATGGACCAGTCGCGATCCTCGTCGGCGCGGGAGGGCATGTCGGGATCCGATCCCCTGCACGGTGGCCCGCGCCGCCTGTCGTTGTCGAAGCCGCCGCCGCCGCCGTGGCGTTCCCCTCCGCCTAAGGAGCGGAAACCGCCGCCGAGGAGGGACTGTTCGAGCTCGTCGGTGGACCGCTCCCTCGGGCCCGAGGGCAGCGTCATCATCTCCTGCGGGGTCAGCCCCTTGGGCTCCGCCGGCGCCGCCCGCCTCCCGGGGCCGTAGCCCGCGAACTCGGAGAGCGAGAGCGTGGTCCCCTTGTTCTTCTTCTTCGCCTTCCCCGCGCCAGCTCCGGCGGCCTCGCGGAGGCTGGGGAAGCCCGCGGCGGGGGCCGGCACGGGGGTTGCGGCGGCCTCGCGCTCCTCCTCCTCGGCGCGCTCGGCATCCAGCGCCCAGGCGCCGGCGCCGCCGAGCCCGCCCCAGGCCTTGTTGGACATGGCGGAGGATCTGAGGATCGCGAGAGGGAGGCGAGCGTCGCGAGAGAGGCGGAGGCTGGAGAATGGCGATGCGAATGCGACGATGTGGACGAGCCGACGAGGGCCGCGCGCGGAAGCCGATCAAGTGCGGGCAAGATGCCGAGACGGGTGCGGGAAACGGCTAAAAAGGCGTGGGCGCGTCGGGGACGTTGCGCGCGCGCGCGGTCCGTGGGACTGGCTGGGGCTGGGAGGCGCGCCGTGCCGTGGTGCTGACCTCGACGATTCTGTCAGGAAATATATATTAAATTTATATAAATAGATTTTTTTATAAATAAAATTTATAGACTCAAGTTAAAATAAATTTAAATCGTTGATCTGTCAATATTTTGTTTTCGTGCAAAGAGGGAAAAAACTGATCGCCGCGGCTGGTTTTTTCGGCATCGTTTGCGGTAGGACGCACGCAGCTCGCGCTCGCCCACGGCCGCGACGGACCCACGGAGCACCCCGGGTTTACGTAACCTGTTACCGAACTGACAGGCTCCTCCCGTCCACGAAGACGGACATGGACGCATCGAAGCGGCGATAGCCCACAAAAAACACTTCCGTGGTATTGGTAACGTCGTAAACGATCTATTCTGTGGACAGCGACTGCCACGGCTGGCGATGAGATACGTGTAGTTGTTGTGGCTCGCCACCCGTCTCACTGAGGTCACTCCCTTTTTTGCCCATGGAATGGAATTTCAGCCTTTTCGGCTCATGGAATAAAGGCAAGGCAGGCAGCCTCGCCGGTCGATTCTTTGGGCACCGGATTCCGCATTTCCACGATGATGTCATGGATGGCTCGTACCAGCCCACATGACGATTGATGACACCAAACGTACATAATTTTATTCTGGCTGGTGTGTGAGCTCTGGCGGTTCAGAAAACGTCCGAATGAGCCGGGACATTGGCACGTTGATTGGTTTTCATGTTGAAGTTTGTGTGAACCTTGTAACGAGGAGTCTAACAACAACTCAACGTAATAGAGATGACAAGTAACCGCGCATCAACACATACCGCCTAGCGTTTATGATTTCACTTGAACCGTTAAAACTGGTCCATATCGGTTTGACGAAAACCATAAAAACCGTAAAAATCGATCGAAAACTGTTTCAAATTGAAAATTCAAAATTTAAATGAACTGCTACAGTAAAGTAAATTGTTCGATTTCACCGATTAGCCGAGCGGTTTCAACGGTTAGCCGATCAGTTTCTCTTCAGTTTTTATAGTTTTAGGTTTTAATGGTAAACCGAGCGGTTTTACCGGTTTTTGGTATTTCATAATTTTTCAATTTTTTTAAAATTTGTAAAATGAAAACCGGACATCCGGTGAAACCGGAGTTGAAATTAGAACAAAATTTACAGGGGAGAGGGAAAAAGGGGTTACAGCCAAGGGAAGGCGGCACCGGCTGCAGCATCTGGCTGGCATCTCAATTGTAGAATCTGACCTGTTCTGTATGAGCTGATGAGAATTACAGGCGGCTGGAGAATCGCCACTCTAGTTTTCAGTTCGTGGTGCGTTGCATCAGACCCCAACGAGAACGACTGGAGAAGCGTAGCTTGTTTAAGACACAAAACCAAGCTCAATGTGTAGAGAGATGCTTTCTCAAAGCTGCTAACGAAGTGAAAATAGCTCAAACCAAGCCTAAACCCTCTGATGACAACAGTACTGTCAGAAAAAAAAAGCAACATGTAATACTAGGGTATCCTGAACTCAAGTTTTGCTTTGCTGATTTCATGGCCATCTCTCCTTCACACAAGAATATCAATTCCGGAGCATATTCAAGACTCCTCTGTTCAATGGACCGTTTCTGAAAAGGAAACGATGTCTACCGAACAACATGATCATCTCCATAATGTTAAACCATCTTCAGGGCCACAAAGTTGTGAACCAAACAATGGAGAATGATAATACTGTTCATGCGGGGAGGAATGAAGTCGCACTGTAGCAGCAATATCAGACATAACATAACAGCCAGGAGAGAGGAAAAGGATTGAACTCAGAACAGAGCAAGAGGGAGCTAATTAGCTAAATGAGTAACGTTACAGTCCTTAATGAAATTGAATCAAAATATTCAGTACGTGGAACCCAACTCACCACAATCAACATATTAAAGCAAACAGGATATCTGCTAACACACATGAAAATTATGGATTAGTGTGGTTAGCATAAATAGGTCGAGATAACCATCTTACACAGCTAATAAAATTGATAAACCTAGAACCTGCCATAAGTTTCCACATCAATTGAAGTAAGCTCAGTAACAAAAATTCCATGAAAACAGTTAAGTGACACGAGAGAGATGAAAGAATAAAAATAAGCATATTATTACCAATACCAACTTGCAGAGAACTCATGCAAATCATGAAGCATTATAAATGCATTAAGATAGTTTGCTATGAAAGCCAAATAAGAAATATCACATCACATTCAATATTGCTTATATACTCTAAAGCAGCAAATAAGCTACAATCATATGCCTGTGGCATCATCCTAAAAGGATAATTCATCTCAGCCACATCAAAACAGGGGAACACAATCAACAAGCAAGTGAACATGTAGCAGTAAATGGCAACTATTACGCAATCAATAGCAAGCATGTGTGCCTGTGCCAAATCAGCAGCACAAATGTACGCAATAGGTTAAAAACTACAGAGCAATTGTCTTGTACTATCTTCTAATCATACCAACAACAGATCAATGAACTAACAATTGAGCAGAGCACAACAGATGACACTTTTCAGCCAGATCAATTGCGAACATATGTATCTTTGTCGTGAAATGTGCAAATTCACTTGAAGAAAGAAGTGCCATGCTACAATTTAATTTCACATGAGCAAGTCCTAAAGCTCAAAGCATAATAACAACTACAGAGCATTTTGAGCATTTCACATAAAGTAAACAAGGAAAATTGTAATGGTGGATATGCTCCATCAAGTTTACTGAATGATACTGTTGATAACACCGGCGCCAACAGTCTTGCCACCCTCACGAATAGCAAATCTCATTCCCTGCTCACAAGCAACAGGCTGGATGAGCTCAACAACCATCTTGATACGGTCACCGGGCATGCACATTTTCGCCTCCTCATCCTTGTCATTCATAATCTTTGTCACATTACCCGTGACGTCCGTTGTCCTCATGTAGAACTGTGGGCGGTAACCAGGGAAGAAGGGTGAGTGCCGGCCACCCTCCTCCTTCTTCAGCACATACACAACAGCCTCGAACTTAGTGTGTGGCGTGATCGAACCAGGCTTGGCCAACACCATTCCTCTCTCAATGTCTTCCTTCTGCATACCACGGAGCAGCAGCCCGACATTGTCACCAGCCATGGCATCATCCATGGTCTTCTGGAACATCTCTACACCAGTCACCGTGCAGTTCCGGGTGTCCCTGATTCCAACAACATCGACTGTGTCACCAACCTTGACGGTGCCACGCTCGATACGGCCAGTGGCGACAGTACCACGACCAGTGATGGAGAAAACATCCTCAACAGCGAGCAAGAACGGAAGGTCGGTCTGCCGCTGCGGGACGGGGATGTAGTTGTCCACGGAATCAACCAAGGAGAAGATGCCGTCCACCCACTCGTCATCCCCGCGCTTAATGTTGGGGTTGGCCATGAGGGCCTCGAGCGCCTTGAGCGCAGAGCCGGAGACGATCGGCACGTCGTCGCCGTCGTACTCATAGTTGCTGAGCAGCTCACGGACCTCGAGCTCGACGAGCTGGAGCAGCTCCTCGTCGTCGACCTGGTCCTTCTTGTTGAGGAAGACGACAATCCGGGGCACACCGACCTGCTTGGCCAGGAGGATGTGCTCCTTGGTCTGCGGCATGGGCCCGTCAGCGCCGGAGACGACGAGGATGGCGCCGTCCATCTGCGCGGCTCCGGTAATCATGTTCTTGACGTAGTCGGCGTGGCCGGGGCAGTCGACGTGGGCGTAGTGGCGGGTCTCGGTCTCGTACTCAACAGTTGCGGTGTTGATGGTGATACCACGCGCGCGCTCCTCGGGCGCGGCGTCGATCTCGTCGTACTTCTTGGGCGCGCTGCCGCCGACGGAGGCGAGCACCATGGTGAGCGCGGCGGTAAGGGTGGTCTTGCCGTGGTCAACGTGGCCGATGGTGCCGATGTTGACGTGCGGCTTGGTGCGCTCGAACTTGCCCCTCGCCGCGCGCACCACCAGCAGCCTCCCGCGCCTCTGGCCCGCCGCCGCCGTCGCGCGGCTCCGGAGGCGCGCCGGCGCCGCGACGCCGACGGAGGTGGAGAGCCGGACGCGGCTCTTAGACGACGAGGCGGCGGTGGCCTGCGGGAATAGGAGGGAGGTAGAGGCCGAGGCGAAGGAGGCCATGGCGGAACGGCGGGGGGAGGCGAGGAGCACAGCCGGAGGCGGGGATTATTTGGGGATGGGTGGATAAGGGAGTGGCGAGTGGGGGTAGGGGTTTGCGCTGCTTATCTAGAAGAGCAGTAGAGGAATGGCGGGGATAAGGCCAGGGCCACAGATTAGGAGCAGGAGGCCGCGGCCGCAAACGTGAGCCGCTCGATGGGTCAAGTTTTTTTTTTTCACACCGGTTTTGCCGAGTTTGGGCCAGAAAAAATGGGCGTGAGGCCCAGAACCCGCCTCGTCGCCGCGGTCAATGCCAGCCTTGCCTTTTTCTCGTTCGTTCGTGCGCCTGATGCTCCTCCCGCCATCTACCGTGCCACATGGAGCCACGCAGATACGCACCGAGCCGTCAGATTTGTGTGCCACCCTGCCCAAAAGCGAGCATGGGAAAACGCCATTGTAAACACTTGATCGCATGGGGGAATATACCGTCAGAAATGACTTGGTGGAGATGTAAGTAATCTGAGGCCATATCTAATAGTACGTATAAATTTTATAGATATTTATAAATCAATAAAATTTAATTTAGATGTGATTTTGTGGGTACGTGCACTTACACCACTAATAATACCTTGATAGTGGGTACGTGTACTATTTAAATAACATTGATTCTTTGAAGTATTTTTAATGTGACTGGACATGTAAATGGTTATTGTTGTGACTCATGTGGCTCCAGCGCATAAATGTAAAAATCATATAGCAATATTGTATTGTAGCATGTGGAACTAAAAGCTCTCGCGTCATGAACCACGTCAAACGACCCCTAACTGTGATAGCGATGCATGTGTTGCATATATCTAAGCTAATGTTCTGATAGAAACCCGAACCATAGCGAGTTTATTATGGGGTTGAACAATCCAAATTGATAGTGTAAACGAAACCACAATACATGAACTTCCTGGCACGAAAATTGCTAGTACAATCAAATTCTCTGATTTCAAACATGAATATGAAAAAATAACCAGTTTTAAGTTGCAATGCTGCTCTAAGAAAAGTTGAAAAATAACATACAAACTCACCCATGTTTACCACAAATGATGCGATAGATAAAGTATTTTCTAATTTATACATTTTTCCTATTAAATTGAATTGATTCTGTTAAATTCTTCCGTTATAAATTGGGCCTGAGTTTGTTAGCGAGGTCAGAGCAAGATAGCTTCTCATATTTGCTTAATAAACATCCTAACACTTGCATTTGCTGGATAACAGAGGCTCTAAATCTCAGTTGATTCTGGGACTTTATCAAAAATATTTATATGTTGAATTTTAGCATAATATATTTTATTTAAAAAATTTAAATGTGTAAAATTATTAGTATTGAGACACTTCTAATGATAAAATATTTTATTAATAAAATATTTTTAAAATAAGATAAATGTTCATAAAGTAATGTAAAGTTATCCGGGAGAATGTTATATGGACCTGAGGGCAATGGTATAACAGGGCACATCAAAGTTGATTTTGCATGATTGCAGTCCGCTTTGACGATTGGAACGGCGAAAGTGCGTCAAACCTCGCGGCCCCTTCTCACCGCAGCCGCCACGAGCCGTCCTTCCTGACTTCTTCCTCCTCGCTGTCACCCCCTCCCCGATCGCATCCGCTCCGAAACCCTAGCTCCGGCCATGGCGCGGAGATCCGCCCCTCTCCTGCGGCGCCTCCTCTCCCTATCCCCCGCTCCTTCCCCGACCCCGTCCAATCCCCTCGCCGGCGCCGTCTCCCGACGCAACGTCACCTACATGCCCCGACCGGGGGACGGCGCCCCGCGCGGCGTCACGCTCATCCCGGGAGACGGCATCGGGCCCCTCGTCACAGGCGCCGTGCGGCAGGTGATGGAGGCGATGCACGCGCCAGTCTACTTCGAGACCTACGAGGTCCACGGCGACATGCCCACGGTGCCTGCCGAGGTGCTGGACTCCATCCGCCGCAACAAGGTCTGCCTCAAGGGCGGCCTTGCCACTCCCGTTGGTGGAGGTGTGTCCTCCCTTAACGTGCAGCTCCGCAAGGAACTTGACCTCTACGCCTCCCTCGTCAACTGCTTCAACCTCCCCGGCCTGCCCACCAGGCACGACAACGTGGACATTGTCGTCATCAGGGAGAACACCGAGGGCGAGTACTCGGGCCTCGAGCATGAGGTCGTGCCCGGCGTTGTTGAGAGTCTAAAGGTATGGCAAATGTTGCGTGTTGCTCCCTTTGCTGATGCTTTGTATGATAGCTAATGTGCCTCAAAATGCTGGTAGTGATACCCCTTTTCTAGATTTACTGCTGAAACAAATCTTGATGACAGAAACCAAGGGGAATTTGAATTTGCGATCGTATCATTTTGCTCAATTTACTTCTGAAACAAAGATCGATGACAGACCCTGCTGTGGAAATCCAATTTGATATCTTATTGTTTTGCCCCGTGTGTGTCAATCACCATGCTTATTAGTACCGAACCATGTGTTCTGGTTCAGTAGGTTGATCACTGCAACACAATTGCTGGCACAGTGGCACCTTCAGTTCAGAAACTGTATCGAGCAGTTTCTGTTTTTCTGTTACAAGCTGGTATGCCTGGCATGAGTTGAGATATTGGTGTCAACTATAAAGTCATGAAGTACTTCATATTAAAGTTTATGTTAATGTGCTTCATTCCGTTGTTAATGAGATTGACTTAATTTGTGAGGTCTTCAATGCTATTCCCATCATTCTCTCAGCAGTAACGTAACAATAGGGTCAAATTGGTTTGCTCAGAAATTAACAATCATCATCATTGGTAATTTAAACTGAATAGAACAAATTGAGCCTTTTTTGGTCATTTATTGAACAAATTGACCATGACTACTGACCAATGATCAATGACTTTTGGGCAAGCAAGCATCAAGCCTGCATTCTAGAGTATACAAGTCATTCTCATCAGGATATTGTTAAATTAAAGTTTTTTCCTTCACATATCTATCAATTCATTATTTTGACTGATTATCATTGCTTTATTGTATGTTACTGTTGGACATCTACGATTGATTAGAAAAATAAAATAATATGTTAAGAAGTTCATGCAAATAGTTGACTTGGTGAACTTAATTTTTATTTACTCTGCAACATTTGTCTTGCTCATCATATTTAGTGTAAAATATTTGTTTGTTTGGTCAGTATACTCATATCTAGACCATGGCATGAGTAACCACTGACTTGGCTGCAAGATGCTTTCTTAATCTGATTGATAATCAAAATTGACAGTGCCCCAATTTGCATGCATACCCGAAGGCTCGGATTATGCCCTACAGGCCAGAAAGCCCAGAAGATCACAAGTCCAGGAAAGACATGCCCGAAGATCTAGACCCTTAAGCATGTATGAAAATTAGAGATAAATCAGATCTGTATCCAAAGATAAAGGTTAGGGGATTCTCCCTAGATTCCACACGGCGGCAGCCCTGCATATAAATATGTAGTCGACCCCAACATGAGGGATGTTGGGTGTGCATTGCTAACCCTGGCAACTCGCTCGCCACCACATTAATACATGCTGACTGGATGTAGGGTTCTTATTCTCCGGGAGGCCCGAACTAGTATAGACCCTCTTGCCTTGAGATTGATCTCGATCTGCTTGCTTCCATGGCCTGAACCAAGTATCTGCTGATCTCATGTGCATCGATAAAAATGCATGCCTTGGTTATATAGAAAAACCGAATCTTGCCGATTTGAGAGTGTGTTTATATGTTCCTTCTTTCACGAGTGCCTAGTTAAGGTAAATGTACTGTTACTGTTATCATCATATTTCAACTCATGAACATGATTTCTTATGGTACTCTGTTGGTTTCCTCTTTTGTCTGAATGATTTGGGTGTAATTCTTCTACCCTTTCCTGGTTCTGCCATCCAAGAAATCCTTTCTCCCTATTAACTAATCTTTCTGAATGAATTTGCTAGGTGATAACAAAGTTCTGCTCAGAAAGAGTTGCCAAATATGCTTTTGAGTATGCATACCTTAACAATCGAAAGAAAGTGACAGCAGTGCATAAAGCGAACATTATGAAGCTTGCCGATGGTTTGTTCTTGGAGTCTTGCCGTGAGGTCGCCAAGAAGTACCCAGGAATTAAATATAATGAAATCATTGTGGACAACTGTTGTATGCAGCTTGTTTCGAAGCCTGAACAATTTGATGTTATGGTAGGTGTAAATGTTACCACTCATATGCCACTGTTTCTCACCTAGCTGCTGTTTGACATGGGTTTCTCATCTCTAAAAGCAAAGTACATTGTTCGGTCTTGATAATCTTTGTTATGTTGCTTAAATTGCACCAAAAATTATAGATTGATGATCTTGCACTGACCATTGTTTTACCAAAGTGGTTAACTGGATTTCTGCAATGTGATATGAAAGCATGTTATGCCTTTTTGTGAAGCTCATAGTTTATGTTCTTTGTTCCTTATCTCTACCGATTATTTGATCTTTTTGCTCATTAACATCAAGTCCACAAACGATGCTCTTAGTATCCATGGAATTTTAACTTGTTTCTGTTTGGTTCCTTTCACAGGTCACCCCAAATCTCTATGGCAATCTGGTAGCTAATGTAGCTGCAGGTATTGCCGGAGGCGCTGGTGTCATGCCTGGAGGTAGATATCAAACTCTTAGTCATGAGCATGGTTTTAATTAAAGTTGCATTCACAACTTTTTCGTAATTTGATTGTTTTTTGCTTGTGTTACTGCAACTTGAGATGTGTTTGTAATGCAAAGTACATTGTTCAGCATGTTCGAACCATTTTGATGGGTTTTGAGTACCAATCTTGTGTATGTTTCATATCTCGGCAGTTGCTTTTATGAAGTTAGAAAGCCTATCAATCTTTGTACTGCATCATTTCAGGTAATGTGGGTCAGGACCATGCGGTCTTTGAGCAAGGTGCGTCTGCGGGAAATGTTGGGAATGAGAAGGTTGTGGCGCAGAAGAAGGCTAACCCTGTTGCTCTGCTTCTCTCATCAGCCATGATGTTGAGGCATTTGCAGTTCCCATCATTTGCCGACCGGCTGGAAACGGCAGTGAAGCGTGTCATTGCAGAAGGCAAGTACAGAACTAAAGATTTGGGCGGCACCAGCACCACCCAGGAAGTCACAGATGCAGTCATTGCCAAACTGGAGTAACTTTCAGCCATATGATTTCAAAACATTCTTTTGCTGGACTAGGTGATTAGTCCTACTTAACAGTTTAGGTTGTCATTTTGTTTGGCCCGTTTTGTACAATCTTACTTGGAATGGCTGAGTAAATTCAGTATCGATTCGCACTTGATATTTTTGTGATCTAAACTGGAAATAAGAGCAAAATGAAACAATATTCTCTTACTGATAAGGACAATGACTTCGTACTACCATCTAGTAACTTCCAACTGATAGTATGCTGCCTGCAATCTATGCTTGTAATGCTTGTTTTACTTCTCTACGACGCTCCTTGCCCCCGCTGGCCGCTGCCATTCAGCAGGAGGTAGGGTGTGTTGTAATTTTTTTTTTCATTTATCTCAGCAATATATTCAAGGCTATGTTCAAATAAGGGTTGGTTTGAGTCTTGTTCATTTGAGTCGTGCAACTTTTTTGCTTCTCGAACTCACTAAGTTTGATATTTACACTGAAACAATCAATTCAACCTCGTGTGACTTAATATGTTGCTTTGTACCAAATATTCCTAGTTTATGTTCATACATTTTTTTACCCAATTTAAGGCCTCAGCATTTGGTTAAATTTACATGCGGGAAAAACAGCAATGCGCACGCAAACTGGGCCTCCAAATCATGCTCCTCCCAGCTTGGCCCATATTACCAGCAGCCGTCAGACTCGTTTCGCGAACCCTAATAAACCCCACAACGCCGCCTCCGCCTCCATCTCCGAATCCTCTCCCAGGCTCCCCGCAGCCGGCCGATTCCCTCACTCCATGGCCTCCCATCTCGACTTCCGGTACCTCGACGAGGGCCTCGGCGGCGAGCGCGCCAAGCGCAAGCGCCGGGAGGAGGCCTTGGCAGCGGCCGGGGACTCCATGGAGCTCGACGGCGACACGGCCCGGCCGTCAAAGCTCCGCGCGGTGCCCTCCCTGTCAGACCCTTCGAAGCCGGCCTCCTTAGGGCAGCCCACCTACGATGGTGTTATCGCGGGGCGCGTATCGGGCCGCCGCTGGAAGGAGCCCCGCAGCCGGCGCGCCTCGGCCATCGTGGCTTCGCGGAAGCCGACCCCTCTGGAGCAGCGCGTCCGGGAGAAGGCGCTGAAGCGCGCGTACCAGGCCCGCAAGGCGGAGCTCAAGGAGGAGATCCGGGCCAACAAGGTGGCGAAGCGGAAGGCGCGCGAGGAGCGGGAGAAGCGGAAGCAGGAGAACGTCCTGCGCACGGGCACCAAGCTGCAGCGGGTCACCAACCCCAAGACGATCCAGAAGATCGCCAAGTCCAAGAAGCGAAAGCAGCTCAGGGTCGTCTCCGACGAGGTCCTCGGCGGCAAGAAGTCGGAAGCCAGTCGGCGCATGCAGGTTCCGGGGCTCGAAAACTGAACCTGAATGGCCTCAAACATTATCAATGTATCTTTCACATTAATCGTCTACTTTGCCTTCTAAGTATGCTCAGCTGAGAGATTATAATAGTATGTTGGAAATCATGAAAGTTCTTTTGTGATGTTTTACTGTTACATGTCCGATTTTGCTGATCATGAAGTCGTCATCATGTTGATGCACACTGTATTCTGCTTGGATTGTTATTTGTGGATGCGTTACCGTCCCCGGCTTATTGCCCGTAATCGATGTCAGGTTGCTGTTTAGTTTGAAGTTTGAATGAAACCAATTTAGCTCTATTATGGCTCTGATCTGATATGACTTACGTTTTGAGCTCGCAAGCAGGACATTCCTGACTGAAGCCTTGGAGCGCAGTATTTTCATACTAATATCATGCATAGATTCTTTGGTAAACATTTTAGGCCATGCTTGTAAGGCAGGAATTTTATAGTAATCTTATATGAATTAGTTTAATTTTATAGGAAAAAACGTAGAAAATTTTTTAAAAAAATTGGTAGATGTTTACTAGTACTATTTGCTCTCTATGTTTAGATCAATTTATGTTCTACAATTGAAAGCTGAAAATCATTTGAACGGTCTCTCGCTAGAAATTGACAGTGGTTTGTAGAGTTTAGGGTGCCTTTGGTTAGCTTTTGCCTTTTGCAAAAGTAAAAGCCCAGTCCAAAAAGGGGTTCAGCTGTGACAAAAGTTTATTTTTTAAGAAAGCAGCTTTTTCTTAGTTAAAAAAAAGCAGATCTCGACTGTGGTGCTGATTTATATATATTATAATTATACATAATTATATATTACTATAGTTACAATTATTTAATATATAATTATAATATGTAATATAATTATAACTATATTATAATAATATAATTATAATTATTTATACCACAAAATTATAATTATATATAATTATATTACATAATTACATATAATTATATTTTTATTATAATTATATATATTACATAGTTGTAACTATATAATTATATATTACTATATATTATTATAATTATTTTATATAATTACAATTAGGTAATGTAATTATATATAATTATAACTATGTAATATGTATAATTATAATAAAATTATAATTGTAATTATAGTAATATATTATTATATATTAAGTACAATTATGTAATATAACTATAATTATATAATTATAATCTATATTACATATTATATTTGTAATATATATAATATTATATATATATATATATATATATATATATATATATATATTATAGTTATGTAATATAATTATAATTATACAATAATTATATAACTATAATATATATTATATTTGTAATATATATAATATAACTTGTGTTGCAGTCGGCTTTAAGCTTTCTCACAGCTCATATTCTATAACAGTTTTTTCACAGCTAACAGCTCACAGCTGCTCAACCAAACACACCCTTAGTTTCTTACCAAATTGGACCAAGACCCTACCAAATGAGACATTAGTCAGGCTTGTTAGAGACCGGAGTACTAGCAATTAGCCAGCTAAACAGTTACGTGACTGTTTGGAGCCCGGCTAATTGCTAGCTTGGACTGCAGCAAAAATATCTTATCTATATGAGAGAGAGAGAGATCATTGTTAGTCTCTCTTAAAAATCCTCATCATATACTAATATACTTCATCCGTTTCTAAGTTGTCGACGTAAACTTCTAATATTAATTCTAATCATTTGTCTTATTCAAAAATTTGATTCAAATATAAAAAATTGTGATTTAAATAATTTAAAGATAAAATAAATTATAAAAAACTATTGATATTCATCAAACTTTTTTGAATAAGATAAATAGTCAAAGTTAAAGTTAGAAATCAACAATAACGTTAATTTAAAAATGAAAAGAGTACTCATTGTTACTCAGGAGGTCGGCTAACAATCATTGTATTTTTAGCTCTCCCTATTTGAATAGACTACGGCTTCCTTTGATTGGAAGAATTTTTTTTGTGTTTTTTTTTAAAATTAAACTGATTTCTGTAAAATTTTTGTACAATTTTTATGAAAATCTTGCGTTCTAAAGGACCCTTACAACTAATTTTTAATTTGCTCTTTCATGTGTCCAAATTTGAGCCAGGACACAATTAAGGAGAGTTGAAGAAAGTGGAATGGATTGAAATAAGAAAAAGAAAAGGATGTATTAGAAAGATAGAATGACTTATTATAATTTAAGAAAATTTAAAAACGATATAGTGCCTTATAATTTTAAAGAGGTGGGAATATTATCAAGCTAACAAGTAAACGCCAACATATGCAGTAGTACATACTAATAGCGGACATTACGAAGGTCCCCCCACATACTTGTAGCGGACATTACTGAGCGCAGCATCCCAGCGAGAGCGGTTTGCAGGAGTGCGGAGCGAGAGCAGAGCTGAGGCTGAGGAGGTGAAAAAAAATCCGGTTTATGAGACCGTGACCGTGAGACCTTTGGGCCGCTGCTACATTTTCCTAGTGCCGCGCTCTCCTTCCTAGCGGAACCCAACCCGAAATTTGAAATCCCCTCACGTGCTCCCCAGATTTGCACCACCGCCGAGGCCCACTCTCCCACGGTCCCACCGTCCCGCGCCCGCGCCCGCCCCGGCCGATGGCCGCGCCATCCACCGCCGTCGCCGCCGACGGCGAGGAGTACGAGATCTGCAACGATAACGGCTTCGTCTACAAGCGGCGTCGCGGGCTCTACCCCGACGTCGCGCTCCCCTCCGCTCAGCCCGCGGGCCCCGACCCCGAGGCCGCGCGCCGCGGCCGCCGTCGCAACGCGCTCCTCCGCCTCCGCGGCAGGCGCCTCCGCGAGCTGGAGCGCTGGGAGGCTCTCGAGGGGAAGCTCCTTGCCCAGCTCTCCGCTCCCCGACCGCCTCCTCCCCAGGCTCCTGCAACGTCTTCCGAACAATCCGCCTCCGCCGCCGCCACATCAGGCTCGCCTTCCGTCCTTGACGACCTCCTCGCACAGGTAGCTTACCTCACCGACAGCCTGGCTTGCTCAACTCCTTTTTTCTTCTTTTCGGGAAATAACTGCTGCTTTAGTTCCTTTTCCCTGTTGTTCATTGCGGTTTGTGCTTTTCTTATACTCTCTCTGTTCTTTAATTGATGTGGCTATTGACTTCTAAATTAAACGTTGACTATTTGTTTTAAATTATTGACACCGTTGATTTTCAACATCAACTTTGACTATACGTCTTATTCAAAAAAATAATTCCAATGTGTAAATTATTAGTTGTGATTTAAATTTCATCAATGATAAAGCAAATAATAATAAAATTTTACATGTTTGAATTTTTTTTAATAAGATGAATGGTTAAAGTTGATATAAAAAGTTAACGGTGCCAATATTTTAAAACCGGAGGGAGTATATATTTTGATATAATTTGATTTATCATTAGAGTTATTTGAATCACAACTTAAAATTTTACATATTCGAACAAATTTTTTTAATAAGACGAATGTTCAAAGTTGATTGTAGAAGTAACGGGGACATCAATTCAAGAACGGAGGGAGTAATTATTTTTGGTGGCTGTGTAGGCGGAGGTGCAGGAGGCGATTCTCAAGAAGGTGGCTGGGTTATGCGACGAGGTCGACACGCTCTGCCGCGCACACGAGGAGGACATCGTGGATGCCATCACCGCGCTGCCTCTATGGGGCGACCCGAAGGAGCTCGTTGCATCTTTGCAGAGTTCAGATGCCCCTGGTACCGGTTAGGCACTTTACAACTCTATTTGTTCTCTCTGTACTTGTCTAGATAGGTTATATAGGGTTACGCTGTATTCGGAAATTGCTCGATGATTGCATGCCTGTAGAATGGTAAGGATGTGCCCACGGTTGGAAAGGCAGCCTCGTGTAACTAGCTTAGCTATCTTGATTGAAATTTGTTAACTTATCCCATCTAGGTTGTCATGGTAGATGTTTCTAGTTTGCTACTGTAGCAATTCATGGAAGTACACTCTGGTTGTTTTCCTTGTGTAAGTCTTCCTCTCCCAACTACTCGATTAGTAAGCACTATAACTTGGAATGCTGCACAGATAAGCATGAGTTGCACTTTTGGAATTTAATTGGCCACTTATCTAGTAACCAAAGTATATAATCCTTGAAAAATGAATACCGAACTTATTCAGAGATTTCACAATGAAATCGGCTGATTTTGAAAGTCTCCTCTTTCCGCTGCCACAATTTTAATTTCTGCTGCCATCAGAATTTGATGCAGTGCCACGCCATCTCATACTCTCAGTTGTTTCTGTGGTCTGCTTGCTTGCTTATTCCTCAGACACAGGGGTGATTGTTGATGAAGTCCATTAAGTAATGTGATGTTACTTTTAGTACTGATGAAGTTCTGAATTAGAAATGTTTGTCTGTTATCACTGAAAAATCACACATTTATGATTTACCAAAGAAAGACATCAAATCTTTAGGTATTATTCGAAGGTTGGACTGGTCAAGAAATTACTATTTTGTTAGCCTGTACTTCCCCCCTTGGCATTGGAGGCAAAACTGAAATTCAGGTAGTTTACTTAGCATTGCTGTGCAAGCCACCAAGAGCCATATCATTTTGGAGGGCTCCGAACTCCAAAGCATTATTTTGTGATGATTCTTGATTGGTATGGGCATGTGATTCAAACTGAGAAGGGAGAAATAATCAACCGTTGACAAGTGAGGAAATTGAGCTGCATGCATGTTCCAATCAGAAGTTAAGGGAAGGATCTGGTAGCTATTGACCAGAATACACATGCAGCAGATGACAATTCTGTCTGGGCATGGGAACCACAATTTTAGGATGTAGCATCTGACCCCCTTAGAGGAGGTAGAGAAGGAACACTACCTGTGTTTGTATTTTGACTCTGTTGGAAATGATCCATACGGATATGATGAATAGTGGAAGTAATGAATTATTAGAAGAAGCAATAGGAAGGACAAGGGAGGCATGCAGAATAAGACCAGAATGAGGAAAGGCATCTTCATCAAAGGGATTCTGAACCCTGATATCATTTTGGGCACTTAATAATTATGCTTGGTGCTGTTTATGCTCCTGACACCTCATGGCTGATATAATCAAGAACTGAGAGAATTATTTGCTGACATCTCGCTCTATTGTCAGGCATTATGCCATCAAAAGAGAATCGGTGTGAAAATCTTCATATTTAATTGGGAAAATCATGCAAAGAAACTACATGGCAGCAGCACTTTCATTGTGAATGTTGGGAATTTTTTTTTTCCCGCATGCCCTGCAATATTGATCGCTGACTAGTTTTTACTCATATTACCTTCAATTGTTTCTTGTCTTCTAACAAATCCATCTTTTTTATTCTGTTGGTGACTTGAATTTCATAAAAGATTACCAGAATGGAGGTAATGGAGGCTTCCAAACGTCACACAGCAGACAGGACAGAAGAGCTATTGAGGCTGGAAGCTATGATAGACGCCAAGAAGCTGCAGAACTATCAACAGCAGCAGTTCAAAGTATAAAGGAAAGTGGCAGAACAATGAAAAGGGGCCCTGACAAATACAAAACATCAGCTGGGCTAGGTGATGATAAATCAATTCTCGCTGAGAACCGGTAATTTGAACTGTATCTTGATGAATTCATTCCTTTGCAGTAACAATCAATTATTTTACTACTTGCTTACTATTCATAACATGCAGGAAGAAGCGGATAGCTAGTCCTTCAGGCTCCAGAAGTGCTAACAAATCAAAGAGGTTTTACCAATCAACATCTCCGAGTCCTGGTTCATTCTCATCGGGGCCTACAACCAGAAGGGCATCAGCAGAAAAACTGCGTAACAAGTAGGCTCCATTAGAAACTCAAGTGTGTGTTGTAAACAATGTGTTTGCAGCTAGATGTAGCACATTTATTTATGCTGTAAATATTGGCAACCGCGTGCTGAGATAACTTTGCATCCTAATTATATGTGCCAATGCTACTGAACTTTCTTGTTTGTAATGGTCAGCTTGTTTTCACTCCCAATGTTATTGCTTAGCAACTAATTTGTGTATCGATGCTCCCTGAAGTTACTTATATCATTTTACTGTGATGTTGTCTCTTGAGGCAGTAATATTCATCTACTGTTTATTTCTGGAAGTTCAAGCCTAGATATCATTTGCTTCACAATCTAATGTTGTCTGCATATGCAAATGGCTGACTGATTAGTTTTCAGAATTTACGTTACTACGTTCTCAACAGATTTGCTGTGCTTGAACTGCACCCAACCTCTTCTGTGTTATTCTGTGCTCAGCCATTTAATTCCGATCGATGCTTTGGCACTGGTTATATGATGCAAATTGCGGTCCTGAAATAGTCCAGCATCGGAGCAAAAAGCCTCGGACGCGAGTCCATCCAGCCTTTCTTCAGATAGGCCGCACGCCCCCACCCAACTTTTCATGTTGGAAATAATATAATATATATTTTGATTACTGTTCTCAATCTTACCTTTACAGTTACATAAGCCATCAGCATCAACAAACTCGCCTCCTTGTCCTTGCATTTCCTGGTTGCATCTCTGCTCTTCCCTATCTCCCGAATCTAAAAAACAGCTGTGCTAAAAATAGGTACTCCAACATTTGTGTTGCAACAACTGTGTAAGATTGCAAGATACATTTTCAGGTACAAAGAATGAATCATCTTAGCTAAGGCCTTTTTGAAATGCGAGAATTTTTTCTGTTTTTTGTTTTTTTTAATAAAATAAACTAATTTTTTTGAATTTTTTGGGAAATATTTATAAAATTTTTGCGTTTTAAAGGAGAGCTGAGACTGGATAGAGAGGGAGAAAGCTATTTGTTTGATTCCTCCAACCTCCTAGACTAGGAGCGAACGAAGAGTATGTTCAGGCTGCGGCCACTCTCTCTGCTCCGCTTCCCTCCTGCGGCACAGCGGCGGCGTAATCGGCGATGGTGAGGCCGGACTCGAGCCTTCGCGCGACGGTGACGAGCTCGTACGTGTCCCAGTCCCACAGCGACCGCGCGGGCCGGGACGATCGCCAACACCAATGTCATCGTCTTCCCCGCGCGTCACGGCCGGGGGTTGCCCGACTGCGCGTGCCACGCCTGTGCCACCGCCTTGAGCATCTCCAGGTTGACGTCGGGCGCCGCCGCGCGCGGCTTCGGTGAGTTCTCCATGACACACGACGGGCGCCGTGTCGGTATTGCGTTCCGTGGTGGACGTGGACGACGTGAGCGGATGAGAGAGTTTGAGCCGTTGGCGGGTAACGGTGACCGTTGGCTTGACCCCTCACGTCTTCCAGGCTGAGCGTAAGAGGCGAAAAAAGGCAACAACAATGTCACATCAAAGTGTATCTCCGAAATCTTTGAAAAATACTCACGAAAACAATGCTCAAAAGATATTGCAGCCGGCATGCAGCTTAGCGACGAAAAAACGCTCACCAAAATTTTCCACAAATCTTTATGCCGTTACTAAATGCGCGGCGTAGCTCGCAGTTTCATGAGGCAACTAGTCCACCGATCTTGCTCAGGATCGATTTAGGTACCGTTTTGAATTCCAGAGTCCGGATTTTGGATTCTTTGAATTCTATAATTTGGATTTGAAGAATTTAAAATTTCAACCGTTTGAATCTAGAGATTTTATCTAAATTCTTTGATTCTAAAATTTGAATTTTATAAATTCAAAATATTAATGTGACATAGAATTTTAAATAATATTTAAATTTATAATATTCTATAAGATTTCATAATTTCTCAAAAACTTATCCATTTAAATACTCGTAAGATTTCTTTTGTCCGGATTCTGAGAATCCCTTAGCACTCAAACGGGGCCTTAGATCCATTTGTCGCCAGGCCATGGGCGATCCCATCCCTTTTCATCGATGATACGAGTGGAAGGGTCAGACCTGTCCTGGTCAGAGACGGGTTATCCCACAAGCTAAGCCGACGTGTGATGTGGTAAGTTGATAGTAGCTAACGGGGGATGAGCATACGACGACGACCACTGAAAACAGGGGTCGAAGAAAATAAACTAAAAATTATGAGAATCAGATTAAATTAAAATCGAATCAAAATTTTATTTATTTTTAAATTAAAATATAAATAAAAACTAAAATAATTTATAAAAAAATTCACGAGCCGATTCTTTTTAACACCCTTATCTGCGTCCAGGGGCGGAGACAAGGGGGTGGCGAACCGGGGCCTAGCCCCCCTATGCTAGCTGCACTTACTTTTGCACAGAAGAATTTACCATGTAATTAAAAGATAAAATTTCATTTGACCACATTTAAAGCTTAGTTACAAGTATTTGGCCCCCTCATACTCAATTTTTTGGCTTCGCCCCAGGCGTCCGTCTCCCGAGCCAGGAGGAATAATCCGTGTCCTGTACTAGTAGTAACTTTTGGTTACTTTGCCCTGCAAACACGTGCACTTCGCAAAGGAAGTGATTCTCACGGAACATCAATCCCTGAAGAAGAGATCAAAGAACGCAGAAAAACTGGCCAGGCAGTCTGCTAGGCACAGGCCATAGGGCAAGGTGTACTCTGATAGCGGGAACGTTTGGCCGGTCACCTCGTCAGGCACTTAATACGCCCCATGGGTCGCATCGTTTCGAGGAATAACAGTACAGGTTGCCAGCAAAAAGAAATTGCAACTCCTATCAAAGATATTTTTTGCCGTAATGTCAAGTTGCAGTGCATATTCGCTCAAATATCCTGCTCGTAATTCGTATGCTCTACGCTGCGTTGCGTTGGCTTGACGGACAGATCGATCGATCGGGACGCCTCCCGAATTCCAACCTCATCAGTACCCAACCGATCCTTACAAATTTGGATTTCAAAAGAAAAAAAATCCTTACAAATTTGACTTGTTGCATTCGCGTCCTTCGGGCGCTGACGACACGGACAGGTCCCAATCGGTCTCAAGGTCAGAGGACGCATGCGTCTCAGACGTCGCGATTGATCGTGCCGTATGGTGCTTCCCTATGGCGAGACGATTAAACGCTGGAGTAGATATATAAATGGCAAGATAAGGTGTTGGCCAATGGCCATAGAGAAAGGTCTGAGATATGACCCTTGAATTGTTCTGCTTGATGCCGCTGAGTTGTTGTCTGGTGCTTCGTTGGAAGCAGCCCTGTGCTGCCTTCGTTCCCAATCGCACATGTTTTTCTTATCTTATCGGAGTTCCTCTGGCCGTGCTCCAATCCCCGTTGCAACTTGAAGGTTGAGGAGCTTGGGACAAGGCACCCGGGTACCGTTCGACTGCGACTGTGCAAAATGTGCCAATTGGCAGTTGTGGAGAGAGAGGGATACGGTGACAAGGCCCCCCAAACTTACCAAGATGGTTGGACTGTGATGGGTCAATTTGTGCGGCGACCTTTTGCTGGTGTGGATAGGCAGGGTCGAAGAAGAGGCAAACCGGACCGCACACATCGGTTTCCTTCCGCACATCAACAGAGTGAGGGCACGTTAATTTATCTCCAACGGAGAACGGTGGCCACGACTGACCGAGTCTACTTGGCAGCACAACGACGTGGATCGTCCTAGTTGGGCCGGGGCGCGACGCGACCGAGTTGATTCGTGATCCGGGGACGACGACACGCCCGCTCGCTGCCGTTGATCGAGTCCATGGTTGCTGCCGCCGGAAATCGCTTTCTAGGTGACACGCGCCCGGCCCGGAAAGGAAGGAACCAGTTCCTGCAGATCAGGTCGCAGAGTTTTCTCTGGAGAGTTGAGGTGGATTTACGTGCAGGGTCGGTTTGCACCAAGCTCGGTCAGGACTCAGGAACGGTTCATGATGCAGGCCGGAGCACGGGTGCTCCTGTCGCGTGGTTACGGTTAGGTGTCCAACAAGCGCCGTCGCCGCTGCCTTGCCTCCATGTGGCCGAGCCTCGCGCCCATGTGAGGGAACCAGCGGCGTCTTGATTGCCGGCGACCGCATTCTCATTTCTAAACAGCGATTTGAACTTACGTAGAGTAGTATAATGCCGTTACGGCTACTCGCATTCCGGACCATGCGGCGTGTGTCCGACGCGCTACGCTACTGTAGTCTGCTCCTACTGGGCTACTGCCCTTTGGAAGACAGACGCGTCGCCGGGTCACAAACAAAGCGGCGCCGCTGCCTTTTCACCGGGTCGCAAACGAAGCGGGGGCGCGGCTGCTTCTCAAACGCCCCGGCGATTTGGAAGACGCGTTTGGCGATGTGGTGCCGTAGTGGTGGCTACCGCGGCTGGCTCCTCGTTGCCTGCCATTTGTTTCGGGCGCGGAAACAAGCAAGAAAGCAGAAAGGATGAGATGAGAGGCTTTTTCCCCAAAATGCACAGCGCCGGCAGGCCCGGCACAAGCAGAACGTGCGATCGCTTCCCCTTGAGACCGTTGTCCCCGACAGCGACCGGCATTGGTTTGGCCGGCGACAGCGGACGGCGAGCGCGCATAAGCAGCACGGGAAGATTGTGAGCGTTGCCGGATTGAGCTGTGCTCCTGAGAACGAAATGTGCTGCTGGTGCTAATACCTCTTGAAGGAAAGTTTTAAGCCTAATGGGGGACAGAAGAGACTTTTTTCTCGCAATGATTCAGGTCATCCGACAGCCATTTAGGCGACCACTTTTAGTTGGCTGATCACCTTGTGTCTCGCTAATGCCTGTTGAACGGACTGCACGGCACGAAATTACGGACAGGCCAGCTTGACATATTCGAAAATGGCTACGAGTACACGTCTTCGAGGCGTACGTCGCTTTTTTTCGGTACGAGAAATCCGCTGTTGAACGGAGGGAGCAATAAACATTTCGATACCACCATTTACTTTTTGTGTGCAGAAAGAAAAGTAAGAAATTACTGCATCTCGATTGGAAATTCGCAGGATAAAGAAGTCACGCACGGAGAAAAAGACTACACGGTACTTCACATGATCCGTCATCATGCAGCCACGGCTTATTATCAAAAGAACAAAGGAAGGGAGAAACAATCAATCAGTGCTGCCGCGAAAGCATATCGGCAGATTGGATGGAAGAAGCGTCCGTATATAACAATTTTATTTTGAAACTATGTGCATATAATAATTGGTTTAGAGGACATGAAACGGTCTTGTGTTTGGAGCCGAGCTCTTTTAAACAAGGAGATGACGGGTGTCACTAGCACGAGGACAAACAATGACAAGCTCTTCCATCGCGGCCAGCCACGCGCAAAGCAAACGGCTATAATTAGGCGCAGCCCAGACAGACAGACAGACAGACTCGCGCACTCGCCTCAAAGTCTCTTTTGCGCTCGCACCCCTCGCGGTTCACGAAACCGCAGACGCGCCCCTCGCCCGTACTACGCGGCGGGCAGGGAGGACGGAGCCGCGGCGACGCGGAGGAACACTCGAGGGCGCGCGCGGCCGCGGGCAGGCAGGCGGGCGCGAAAGCCACGCACAGGCGGCCGCCGGCGAGGCGAAGGGCGGCCGATCGCGCGCGCGCCATTGGAGCCACGTAGGCGCGGGGGAAAGGCGGGAGAGACGCGTGCCGTGTTGACCCGCTCCGCCGCGAGAGGTTCGTGCGCGCCGTGCTCTGCCGCGGTTCGCGCCGCTCCCCGCCGCGATGGAGGCTGGCTACTGCAACCGGAAGAAGACCGACGGCATCTGCGACGCCGAGGTGAGGCCACGCCCAGATCTGTCCCTTTCTCTCCCACCGCGTTGTTGTTGAGCTGGAGTCGGACTGCCCGGCCCGCCAAGGCAGCATCAGTCCGCGTGCTGCCTTTCTTTTCCTCTCCCCTTCCCTGATGGTTTATCGCGTTTTGGTTGAGCTAAAGCGGCATGCCACAAGCTTCGATCGCTCCGACTGATCGTAGTTCCGCTACTATTTTGCCAATCTCTGTAGCTCCAGTCTGGATTGGGTTGTGGTGAGATTCGCGAGTATAGCATCTAGGTTGTTCGTTTAATTGCTTCCGCGGAATTTTGCGTCTGCCGGGATGCTGGACAGGTGGGATTACGTGGTGACGCTTAAGAAATTGACAAGCCCCGCCCAGATGCTTCTGGGTGTGGTAGAATCTCGTGGGCTGGCTGAATTGTCTGGCTTAATCTCGGAATCTCTCTCTCTCTCTCTCTGTGTGTGTGTGTGTGTGTGTGTGTGTGTGTGTGTAAATGTTGCAAGCTTTTTCGAAAAATTCCCGATTGGTTCTTGCGATGCTGAGGGTTCATGCCGCAAAAGCAAACATCACAGGGTGTTTTCGAAAGGAAATCTAAAATAAACTGTCGTTTTGCTTTATTATTGGTGGATCTGCATCCGCCCATCAATGATAGAGACGTCAATTTTTTAAGAAAAAAATGCGCATTTCCATCTGTCCACCGGTTACCTGTTTAATCTACTGCGCATGCAGTATTACTGTAATGAAAAGTACTCACTGCTACTAATGAAAGTAGAGTAGGAATTCTAAACCTAGGAATTTGTGGTAGGCGTGCTGTTCCCTATGTTCAACGGTTGGCTTCATGTTGGGTACCGTTTCTTTGTGATAAGCTTTGAGCATGTTCCTACTCCAATATACAAGCATAACTTCAGTTTGTAAATTTAAATTGGTGTTTAAAACTTTAGATAACATATAAACTAGATGGCTGCAAATTGTTTATTAACTTAATTTTGTTCCTTCATTCTTCTAATTTCTGTTGCTGCCTACCTTGTTTCTTATTTGCTTCCTGAATTTACTTGCAGCATGGTTCGAAGTCGATTCTGAGCATGTCAAGGGTGAAGTGTGCACTACGGGGGTTTGATCTGAGGGCACTCTTGATCTTGTTGATAGGTGTGCCATTTCTGATCTTTATCATATATGTGCATGGGCAGAAGGTTACTTACTTCCTGCGTCCAATCTGGGAAAAGCCCCCAAAGCCCTTTACAGTGCTACCTCACTACTATCATGAAAATGTCTCTATGGATAACCTTTGTAAGCTGCATGGATGGAAAGTCCGGGAAACTCCACGCCGTGTCTTTGATGCTGTTCTCTTCAGCAATGAGCTTGACATTCTTGATATCCGTTGGCATGAGCTTAGCCCATATGTATCAGAGTTTGTGCTTCTTGAATCAAACTCAACCTTTACGGGTATAAAGAAGGATCTTCACTTCAAGGAAAACCGCCAAAAATTTGAGTTTGTTGAATCTCGGTTGACCTATGGCATGATAGGGGGAAGGTTTGTAAAGGGGGAGAACCCATTTGTTGAGGAATCATATCAAAGGGTTGCTCTCGACCAACTTATTAAGATTGCGGGTATCACAGATGATGACCTGTTGATCATGTCTGATGTTGATGAGATTCCAAGTGGGCATACGATCAACCTGTTGAGATGGTGTGATGATATTCCTGAGATACTTCATCTCCAGCTCAGGAACTATCTTTACTCATTTGAATTCTTCCTTGATGACAAGAGTTGGAGAGCTTCAGTTCACAGATACCGAGCTGGAAAGACAAGATATGCACATTTCCGGCAGACAGATGAACTTCTGGCTGATTCAGGGTGGCACTGCAGCTTCTGCTTCCGCTACATAAATGATTTCATCTTCAAGATGAAAGCTTACAGTCATGTTGATCGGATTAGATTCAAGTACTTCCTAAACCCAAAAAGGATTCAACATGTTATCTGTCAAGGGGCTGATCTTTTCGACATGCTGCCTGAAGAACACACATTCCAAGAAATCATTGCCAAACTGGGGCCTATTCCAAGTGCATACTCTGCTGTTCATCTCCCTGCTTACCTGCTGGAGCAAGTGGATCAGTACAGATATCTTCTTCCAGGTCACTGTATGAGAGAGAGTGGCTAGTCACAAACTCAGTTTATTGCCGCATGTCCTGAGGCATGTGAATGTCGCTGATGTCCCTTGGAGGAACGCCCTGCCTTGGTGGGGTTGCATCTGATACGATTTGACTGACTTAGTTGAGTGATCGCTTGGCTGCTGGTTGAGTTCATGATTTTGTATGGTGTATTGGAACCTTGGGAGGCCTGACAGCGCGCAGCCTATGCGCACCGTTTTATTTTGCGGAGGAGCTCAGCCGTTTGTGTGCTTATTGTACCGCCTGAGTTTATTCATTACTTCCATGATTCATCTATGAACTCGGAAAGCTGTTGTAGATATCATAACTGAGCGATATTCCAGATTTTTTTTCCTTCTTCATATTTGATGTACTCTACCTTTTTAGTTACCTGCTATGTGTCATTATTTTTTCTTTATATATATGTATTAGCTTCTCACAATCTTCAGTGGTTTTCTGAGTTGTTATTCGACCGAGGCTCTCCTCATATTTCTGAATGGTTTTCTGAAATCTTGCGGTTCAAACCTAGTCAAAAAGAGTGCCAGGTTGATAGATCTCCAAGCAGAGAGCTCTGTGCCTTTTGATGGCCGTTGCTGATGGGTAAGATGTGCACAGTGGCGGATCCTGCCTTGTTTGTTACCTTTGGCTAAGGGAATGTTTGGCAGGTTGAAATCTTGGAGCGAAAAGTGTTGGCGTTTGCAAATGATTCCGTTTGTTCAGCGACCTGTGCGCGCTGCGAGGACGTTAGCTGATCAGAGCGGAGCATGTGTGCGCCGCGCTGAGTGGGTGGGAACAGGCTGTTCCTGTCGGGGCGTCCACTTCAGCCAGATTGACGAACTTGCCGCGAATTGGCTGGTTGCACGTTGGCTTTTCCATTGGTAAGTGGCAAAGCGACACCCCGTTCCTCTCTGGTGCGGCCCTACGCGCTTTGTTCCGTTTCTGTGTCCTCGGTTGTCAAAAATCGCTGACTGGTTTTTATAACTTGCTCATTGGCAGCACCAGCGACGAAGCTCGTGATTTCCGATTAGTCTTTAGGATTTGTTAGTCAAGATGATATTTCCTGTAGCACTCCGGCGAGACATTACGGTCCGTAGAAGCGTCCGCCGCTGATCCTGATCCTGATCCAAGAACCAGGAGCCGACCTAGTCTCGCAGCGCCATCCGCCAATACGTTTTCTTGTGGATTCTCTGCGACGCTATCGCACAAGTGGCCGGCGGCGCGTCGCGTGTGGCTTGTTGCCATGATTGACCAGTCCATGGACACCGCATGGCCACCGATCGGTTACTCCGCCGAGCCGCCCGCTTCCCAATGGATAGAATGGATAACGCGGCGCGCGGCCGCTGGCTGGCAGGCGGGTGGGCGGTCGGGTGGCCTTGGCTTGGCGACCCCCTTGGACCGACGGGCGAAGGCACGACTCCGCGGCCTCGCGCAGCTGCTCGATCGATCGACGCCGTGTGCGCGTGGGCGGATTGATGCGTCGGCCGGCCGCGGGTATCGTATCGTTTGACCTCTTCATCGGCAGACTTGCCCTCCTCACGAATCCCGGCTCGTGCGCTACGTGGCCAATGTCGAGGAGGGGCGATGCCGCGCTCGCCGAGAGACGCGTGCCCTGCTGATCAGTGATCATTGCTTGTCTTCATGCCCCCGGCTTTGCTTTCCCGGCGACACGCGGAACTCGTGAGAGCGACGGCGGTCATTTTCCGCTGGTCCTGCCATGGAGGAAAGTTTCAAGAAACGCTCCGGTAGAGTCGTCTGCGATTTGGATTTGTCATTGTGGGAGCGGGATTTGTCCCAAGTACGGAGTATTAAGTAGGAGTACAGTATTCTATAGCTCTCACAAAAAGCCTATTTTTAGATTTTGTTTGAACATGCATTGTTTTTCTTTTTTACTAATAATTTTTTAAAACTGAATAAATTTTATAAACACATAAATTACATATTATAAAAATATTTTTTATGACAAATTTAAAGATATAAATTTTATATTATTAAAATTTATCAAATTTATGTAAATTTTTAATAAATAGAAAAAAAACACAATCAATTAAATATAAAAATATAGATTTTTTATGAGACTGAGTAGCAATAAACAAGTTTCCTTTTAAGAAATTCCACTCCGTACTTTCGAGGCACCCGTACGAGCAGGGATATCACGATTAGATAGGTGCGAGCCCTATCTTTTTCCGGCCACGTCATGTCTTCAAAAGTTCGACCTCTCATTCATCCGCTACTGCAATGCGTTTTTTTCCCTTTTCAGAAGAAGAATCCTCACGAGCTGGTTGAGCTGGAATTGTAGGTAGGGCTAACTAGCTGATTAGACTTTGTTTATGAACAGCCATCGCCCTTTTATGAAACCTACTACTATTGCTTAACTCTAAAAATGCATGATTTGATATGTTGACCGGTATCGGACGATCCAGATGCGCGTAGAATCTGTCTGAACGTTCCATACGTGCGTAAGTCACCAAGGCGAACAGGACAAAGGAACGTTGGTGAGAACTTGTTGGAAAGCGGAGAGTTGGGCGACGGGTCTGTCCTACCGATAAACTGTTAGAGATGGATCGCTTTTGTTGCTTCAAAAAAATGAATGAGCTCCTGCTTTCCGCGCGGAAAATAGAGGACGTGCGGATGCTGAACGGGCTTCACCTATTTCGGCCTGTTCTGAACGAAGGCACGGCTTGCAACGATCCCGGACGTTTGGGCCCGTCGGCAACCGGGCTACTTTGGTGGACCGGCCCATTTGAAGAAGACGCGCGCGCTAAGAAACCGACGCGCTCCAGGCGCGTGCGTGCGCGGCTTGCGAAGGAAGGAAAGGGGACGGAAGCTGCAACGGTCGCGCCTTGCTTCACTGCGCTCGGGGTTGCCGAGGCAAAAAGGCAAGCGCGCGACACAGAGCAGAGCACTGAGAGCAGCACGACAGGTTCCGCGTCTCCCGGCGCTCGCCTCCTCGCCTTCGCTTCGCTCCCCTTCTCTTCCCGCCGCCTGCCGAGAGCTTTCCCGCCATACGAGCCTCGCCCCGCCTCCTACTACTTACTAGTTGCTTCTCGGCTTCCTGATTGCTCGGCACACGCAACCGGACCGCGCGGTGGGGAAGGACGGAGGGAGGCCGGAGCAGCGCCGCCATGGCTAGGTAATCGGCCTCCCCAGACTCCTTTTCGTAGCTTCATCGGCTTTAGGGTCTTTGATTGATGTTATGGTACATTTGGGCTCACCGCCCTAGTTGAGGGTTTAGTGGTGCCGGTGCGACCCCTAGGGTCCCTTCTTCCCTCACCCGCGCCGCTGGTGATGGCAGCTTCTGAATTCGTACTGGCGATTTCGGGATTGCTCGGATTGCGTTGGATGGTTTGCTGTTTAGCCTTACTCTACTTTGGTGGCCGCCGCAGCTGATTAGGGACGAGATTTTTTTTTTTCAGTCATCGTGGGGGAAAATTCGCAATTGGATCGAACACCTCAAATCATACTGTGCACATGATCTTGGGTATGATTAGTTTCGTAACCATGTTCGGATTGGGCAAGGAAACAGAGCGCAAAGGTATTTAGCGTACAGTCCTGACTTGCCGCCACGTATTTGCTGAGCGTGCTTCTTGTTAGAAACTGAAACACAAAAGTTGGTAGTATCAAAAATATATTTTGCGGCATTGAAATGGAGTTTGATGGCCACAGGGCCAGGGCTTATATTTCGAGAACAGGGTACCAAAGCAATGCACTGTCATGGTACTTCCACAACTCACATATCATGCACACTGCTACTGTATATGCTTTTCAACTAATTTGTGTATTCATCTTGAAACGCTTGTCTTAAGATTCTTCTTTTGATGCAGGTATTGGCTTATTAATGGCAGGGGAATTGCTAAGAAAATAAGATATGCAACTCACTGCACTGGCCGCCAGATAAGCGAATTGGGTGCAGAAGCACGCAGGGAATGCTCAAACTGCAAACATTACATTGATAACAGTGATGTAAGTATGTTTGGCCTGTTTGGACAGGGAGGATGGGTATTTGGCTTTCAGGCCATATTGAACCATGAAACTTACACAATTTCAGCAAATCTTTTTGCTGAAATTTGAATTTTACAGGTTGCTGTGCAGTGGCCTGGGTTACCAGTTGGTGTCAAGTTTGATCCATCCGACTTGCAATTGCTTGAACATTTAGAGAATAAGATTGGTGTGGGAGGTTCAGAGCCCCATGTGTTCATTGATGAGTTTATTGCAACGGTGGAGAATGATGAAGGAATCTGCTATTCACACCCTGAAAATCTTCCTGGTTGGGAATTCTTTCTTTGGATGTCAGATATACTTACGTATATGTTTTGTTTATTTGTGTCTTTATGTTCTGAACATGGTACCCCAACTTTCTTGGGATTAAAAGGCTTTGTTGTGCTGTTGTAATGTTCTGAACTTGATAGATATTCATCCTGTAGGTATGAAGAAAGATGGCAACATTGTTCATTTTTTCCATAGAGTTTTGAAGGCATATGGTTGTGGTCAGCGCAAGCGTAGAAGGGTCATCACTTGCACTGATCACACTGTTTCTGATGAGCATATGAGATGGCACAAGACAGGCAAATCCAAAGCCATATATAACAATGGTGTTAAAAAGGGTTGGAAGAAGATCTTGGTATTGTACAAAACTCCGCAAAGAGGTGGAAGACCTGAAAGAGCTCCCTGGGTGATGCATCAGTATCACCTTGGCGAGGAGGAAGATGAAAAAGATGGCGAGCTTGTTGTTTCCAAGGTCTTTTACCAATTGCCGACAAAGCATATGGAAAATGCAGAAGCAGAAACTGATGATGAAGAACCTGATGCATTTGCGGCAGGAATTGGTCCCAAAACTCCAAAGACAAACACTCCGCAGCCACACCGTGCTAATAACAGTCCTTGTGAAACTGAGCATAATGCTTCCATCCTTCTGGACCAGGTAACTTACATTACCTTTGAAAAGTAGGTTAAAACTTTAACCTGTTTTCTGAAAGGGCATGGTAATGATTCTGTATAACTCTTCCTTTCATTGGAGTGAAATCATTACTCTCTGCGACATTGATATATTTGAGCTTATCTGCATTCAATTTCCGTTGGCACATTGCCAAAATCTTACTGTAGTATGTCTTTTTGTCCATGCGCATTACTTCAATTTTGTGAATTTGACATGTGGATACTGCAGGACGAAGAACTTACCATACCCATTGTTGGCCCAGATGATGATGATGATGTTGGGAACCATGCTTTGTGTACGGGAGAAACGCAGATTGTGGGGGAGGCACTTCGAGCTCAGCCTAGTCTGGACGAATCTCTGCTTTGTCTCGAGGATCCAGTTTCCTTAAACGATGAAACACTGCTTCCACTGGATTACCCAATTCTATCCCAATGCAGGGATGATATGATTGACAGTAACCTGAATGCATTTTATGGATTGACTGACCTGAACAATGTGGATTTAGGAACGCCTCCAGATCTTCAGTTTTCTGTAAGTCATCCCATTGGTTTGCTTGACGTGAATTTCTTCATCTGACAAATAAATATGAGCATATCTTCCTTTTTTTTTCCTTGCGGCAGGAGATTCAATTTGGCTCTCAGGAAAGCATCGGTAGCTGGCTGGACCGCATCTAGATTGGTAAGAGTCTGAATCACTTGCTGGAACTGCTGGATGTGGACCGTCCATTTTGCACAATGCACATAATATGGTGATCGGTGGCAAGCATTTTGGCTACATAGCTCAGAGGATCAATGGTTTGCATCAGTAGTATTTATTGTTGCCGAGCCAATCAAACTCTCTTCTTCTTTTTTTCTCTTTTCTTAGAGGAGATGAAACTTCTGTACCTTTGCAACAGTTATCAAGTGTTGAAATCTGGTTGTGTTTATGGTGGGTTGGTACTAACTAGGGTTGAAAACGGGTCGAAGAAAATGAACTAAAAATTGCGAGAGATCGGGTCGAAGAAAAAATTATGTGGGATCGGGCTGAGACTCTATTCATTTTTGAATTAAAAATTAGTAAAGGCCAAAATAATTTGTGAACTAAAAATTAGTAAGGGCCGAGCTTTTTTAACACCTCTAGTACTAACTAATTTTTAATCACTACTGTATGTTACAACTATCCGTCGTGATCAGCATTTCGCAGCCAGGATTCATCTAGCCCGCAGGAGTTAATGGGCTTCTAGGCCCGTGCTCATTGCCTCGTCAGGAAGAAGAATTTTATCCAGATTTTGGAACGGATCTAATAGAAAATTTGTTGTGGGTTTTGAGGCTTGGGAAGGGAAGGCAAAAAGGGGATGGTTTGAGGGAGTGTGTGATGGAGCACCTGTGGGGGGGTGGGCTCCGGGTAGGTAATGACCTAGCCTATACCCTTAAGGATCGGCCTTTGCCTTAGTTCTGACCGATCCATCGTCCAAGGCTCGGAGAACATGGCAAACCGGGGCCTGGGCTCCAGCCAGGGCCTTACGCCCTGACCTGTACCCTAACGGTCCGAGGGGAAGGGGCTCAACAGCACAAACTCCTCACAAACCATACCCTTTGCCCTCCGGAGCTGGAGTCACAGGCGCGCACCACCACGCCCGGCTAGTCTTTGGACACGTGGAGCTCCTTTATGCTGGGCGTAATATTAATTAACTAGCAGTTTGGTACTAATTACATCAGGCTTAAACGCAAACGATCACGTAGACCCGTCTATTAATTTGATTGCGCCAAATGTTTCGGCCTTTATTTGATCAAAACTCCAAAAGGCCCACGTAGCCCATACGATAGTAGTGGGCTGTTTCATGCATGCATAGCCCAAACCCGAAAGGGAAACTCCGGCAAGTACGACGGCGACCGCTCAGGGAGGGAACACGGGGAGATGCCCGCCGGGCCCGTAGAGCTCGAGCCTGCCTTGTGCAAACAAAAGATCGGCTCTGCGTCTTTCCGCGCTGGCGAGCGATCAGGTCGGCGGTCGGCGCGGCACGACGCTGTCCTGCGGCTGCGGGCTGCGGCTTTTTCTCGACAAGGAGATCCCTGCACCAGTTCACGGCAGATTGTGCGCGTTTACCGAAGCCGATGCTACTCTGAAACGGCATGTTGATCTGGCGAAAAGTACGCTGTCACTGGATCAACCTTTTCGCTTAGCTATCCATCTTCAGCAACGCGTCAAACCGTAGTCATCCCGCCGAAACGAACGGCAAATCTCGACAACGTCAAGGTTCAAATCAGGATGGCTCGTGTCGACAAAATGGTTGAGTGAAACAGGGAGGGAGACGATGCTGGCGACGCTGAATTGCAGACAACCTCAGCGACAGCGATCGCATCTTGCTCGCAGGCCGCATCGCATCAGATCGTAACGGATCGTCGTGCTGATTCTGGTGTGTGCTCGGAAGGTGCAACCAAGCCTACTGGCTACTGCCTTTGGATCTGGGCGAGGAACAGATGCGGAGGCCAGATACTGATAAATTATGTAAGTGGTCCTAAATATTCTTCTGGCACGTATTTTTTTTTTTAAAAAAAAAGCATAGCCGGTCCAGTGGATGAAACTAACCAACAAACATGATGATCTTGCAGCGACGCTAACCACACTCATCTTCTGTAGTTACGTTGTTGGTCACATCTAGCCGCACGTATACGCAGCATGTTGTGTTTCTTTCCTGCGCACATGCACACGCTCTGTACTTTGCAATCTCCTTTTGGTGTAAAGAAGCCATGAAAACAACCTGTGGGCTTGGTTCTATGCTGGATTATCAACCTCTCGGAACGGATAATTCAAAGAACGCAATGTAACAACCAAAGGTACGTACAGCTCAATAATATCAGGACACAAATGTAAACTCTTTACATCGCCATGCTGAAGCTTGGGACATCTTAGCTTGCATGCCTTGGACCATGGTAGCGTAACCATCCCTAATATTGTTGATGAACAAACCTTACAAAGCTGGTCACTTCTAGTTGCACGTACACCACCAATACAATACATTATTTCCATTCATGCGCACAAAGCATCAGAACTGTACGTCCACTCTTTTACAGACATACTCCGTATAACCAACTGAAGCACGGCTACAGGCCAGAAACCCACCTGTGACCAGGGTTTCCTGCTCGGCGTTTGCCTAGGATCTTCCTTACACCCCCAGCAAAGATAATCACAAAGAAATCGATTAACAATCGCAACCACGACGCTTAATTATCCATGTGGTCCTGACCTGAAGAACCATGTTAGAACTCTGTGGAATTCAGCCTGCAAGTTGCAGCAGGGGAGAATCAGATCAAGCTAGCCCTGATCAAGTGACGGCTTTTTGGTTGGTCTGTTCCCTGTGCAATCCTGCTGCATCACCTGTCGATCGATCCGAGCGTGGTGATGCGCGCAGCGTGTTCCCTGAGACGCAAAGCAAGACAAATCCTGGTGATGCCGCAAACGGTTAAGGACTTAACCGTGGCGTGTCCCTTCCTTTGGCCAGGAGCCAGCCCATCGACGCGCCCGGCATCGTCGTCGACAGCCCCACGCCGCGCTCGTGTCGAACGCAGGTGCCTGCCTGTGGTCCTTGCTGCCTTGTGCGTGTTCCGTGTCCTTGTCGATCTGGGCGTCGCCTTGCGGCGATCGCCGTGAGCGCGCCTACGGCGTCGCTTCGTCCGCATCAGCGACGGCGTGCGCCACCTGCCGCTGCATTGTCCGGTGGTGGATCGCGCGTCCGGAGATCGAACCGGCCGCGTGTTCCTCTGCGCGCGCGCACGGGCAGCCGTTTCTGGGCTTCTCGGGGTTGCGTTAGATACGTAGGTGAGTTTCAGTCTTGCAGATGCGCAGCTGGTGCTTGCAAGGCCAAGTTTGTGATCTGTTGGCGATCGACAATCGTGCCGATTTAGTTATCACCAAATTTTTTGCATATACTCCTACTGTATTGCAGAAAATTTGGGTGCTTTTTAAGATTTGACACGCCTATCCGTTTGTTTATGAAG
The DNA here is from genome assembly GCA_001602275.1 of Zoysia japonica. NCBI lineage: Eukaryota > Viridiplantae > Streptophyta > Magnoliopsida > Poales > Poaceae > Zoysia > Zoysia japonica. The sequence continues at coordinate 665,774 of BCLF01000017.1, forward strand.
GTTACTCGAGCTGATTCGTTCTAGTAAGTAATTTTTGGACGATTGGACTGCGCTCTAAACATGCCCTGAATTTAATTTTGATGGATTTGACGAGATGGCAATAATACCATCTCAACTGATTGCTGTACTGCAGTTTCCTATCCTGAAGAGAAAAATTAGGCTCGCAAGACACGACACACCCTTTGAACGAGGCCGGGTCCTGAGTGACGATCTGGATGGGCGCTCGACCCATGCTAGTGATGAGCAAGCGTCTAAATTGAGTAGATCATTGGCTAGGGAAAAAAAGAGTCCCCATGCCATGCTGACTTGTTCGCGTTTAGTGGCTGCTGACCCAGCAATCCGAGCTGAGGTTCTTCCCAATCATCATGCCGTGCGAGCCCGCGCATCCATCCATTCCCCAAACTCACGGATTAACAAAAGTACAGTAGGATCTTTCAGGGAAAAAGGGAAAAAGTTGATTTTTAATGTCCCTTTTCGTCTCCCCTTTTTTTTCTACTTCCTTTGCACAAAATGTTTGCACAAATTAACAAAAGAGAGATTGTGCATGGTGATAGAATCTTTGTCGTACCTTCCCTAGAAAAAATATGATAATCTATGACATTCGTGTTTAGTTTCATCATAGATTGAGCGAACCAGTTTACCAGAAGAGTAATTAACTAAGGAACCGGAGCAATTTCTATTTATTGTCACCATTAAAATTACAGCTTCACGCAAGGTTTACAATTCTCCTTGTAACTGACACTGAAAGGAGTGAGAATTTGAAAAGGATGAGATCACAAGAAAAAAAAAATCTAATAGTACATGGCTATTGGCTAATGCCGCCTCTGCCGAGCGGCCACAGCTTGCTTAGCATGCGCATCCGCTTCCCGCGGGGGATGGCGCAGAACGACCTACACCGCACTGACGCGCTACGCGCAAGCCCGACATTGCGCGCGAACTCGTCGGTGTCGTCCTCCTCCGCCAGCTTCATCCGCAGCGTGGCGATCTTGGACGCCGCGCGCCGGAGCCCCTCCACGCTCCAGTCGTCGCCCGGGGACGCGCCGGCCGCGAGCGCCCGGAGTCGCCGCTCGTCGACGCGGTCCCTCTCGTCCTCCTCCGATCCGGACTTGGTGGACAGCAGCGCATTGATGTTGCCCGGCAGGTCCCCGGCGTTGCAGCCCGAAAGAACCGCGGCGCGCGCGTGCTCGAAGAAGAGCACTTGCACCACCACGCGGAGCGGGAGGAGCTCGTTCTGCGCCGCGTGCGCGCACGCCTTCTCCGACAGCTTGCGGCAGTTGAGCACCCGGCACAACCGTTTTCTCGCGCTCTTGCTCATCTCCGGATGCGCCTGTACACAAAGATTAACAAAAAGTTAAATTTTGCATAAGCCACGTGGAAATGGAGTACCAAGAAAAAAATAGTTCACCTTGAGGTAAGTGTCGACGACCTTGTAGAGGCCGTCGTGCTCCGGGCGGGCGCTGTCCGCCACGGCCTCGGCAATGGCGAGCAGTTTGTCGAGCGGCATGTTGGGGTCCTTGGCCGCCTCCACCAGGAACCCGTCCACCAGCTTGCCCACCGTCACCAGACTGCCCTGTGACACGGGCGCGGCGGTCAAGGAGCGCCGTGTGCCATCGAAGCCCATGCTCTCGGCCGACCGTGACCGCCGGTGTCCCCCTGCGTGCGCCGGGCTGTCATCCGGGCTCCCAGGCACAGCAAGCGCCGGCGCCGGCGCAACCGCCGCATGTCGCAGAGCGAACTCGTCAAGGATGGACACCACACAATCCACGTCGTACAGCGTCTCGCTGACGCATGAAACGGACGGGATCAGCAAGTCCGCTAAGCTGGCCTCCTCGAGCTGCCACGCCACCCTCTTCACCAGCTCGGCCTTGGACGCACCGGACGCGCTCAGGATGTTGGCCGCCTTGAGGAGCTTGAGCAGGAAGCCGCAGGAGACGGCGTCCCTCTCCGCCGGGATCAGGCTTACAATCTTTTCGAGAAGGAGGCGATGCCTCGTCGTGATCTGCTTCATGCTGTTGTCTTCAATGCCGGCGTCGTCAAACGGCCTGTCCGCGGAGAGCCCGTCCTTGGCGACGTTCGGCAGCCATCGCCGCGCGTATGCTTTGAGCGCGTCGCCCACTGTCTTTTCGTCGACGGCGCCGGTCGCCTTGACGGCCACAATGATGCGCCAGAACAGGTCGACGCCGAGCTCGGCGATGTCGTGGGCCCACCACGTCGACGTCGGCGACTTCGACCTCGAAGAAGGCAAAACAGCGTCGGGATGGGTGATCAGTGCGGCCAGGGCGTCCACGCAGCGGGACGTTAGACCAAGGTCCTCACAGAGCGAGGCGTAGTGCCGCGTGGAGTGCAGCACGGAGAGCGCATCCTTCCAGCGGCGGAGGAGACATGACGCGAGGAACGCGTCGAGCTTGGCGGCGAAGCTGCCGCGGTCGCCCGCATCCGACATGCCGAGGTGCGCCGCCGCGCACCGGAGCGGGACGACGTTCCGCGCGCTCACGGTGACGGTGATGCCGTAGCAAAACTTGGCGCAGGCCTCGAACGCCTCCGCGCCGCCCGGGAAGCCCGGGAGCTCGATGACGTCGCCGGCGCCGGAGTCGGCGCAGAGCGCTTGCAGAAGCATGCACTTCGAGAGCAGAGGGAACTGTAGTAATCGCGCAAACACAGTGCCGAAAAGTCATATCATGCTTCAGAAAAAGATGGATATAAACACAGACCAATAAAACCGAAAGAAGGCAAAAATCATTGCTCCTTCCATTACCTTGTGGAGATGATACAAGCAGTCATCCACCAGGATTTGCAGGTCAGTGGCCACCTCTGACGAGACCGACCTGGAAGCAGAACGACACACACCACTCGATCACAAAACACGGACAACACAGAACCCTGCGCGAAACTTAACAAATTTGCAATCCCCGCACCTCACGGAATCATTGGTGAAGAAGGTGTCAGGCCGGGTGCCAAGCTTCATAAACTTCATCCTGGCCAACGCAAGCCCCCTAGTCTGCAAATTTCTTTCTGTGGGAGGGAAGGTTAGTTACAACCACTGGCTGTCTAGTAGCTTCGTGTAGAGCCCTTGAAAAATGGCAGCGCGGTGGCTCTACTTATATCATGCCGAGGTGGTTAGAGGAGAGAGGAGAGATGCTAGAACCAGAAGCCAACATGGAATGCAAGGTGCATAAAAAGGACATAAGTCCTAATCCCCTGTTTGAGGTTCCCTCAGATTTGTTCAGGAGTTTGAAGAATATGCCATGCAACAATGCAAAACTAACTTCGTTTCAAAATATAAACATTTCTAATTTTAGATAAAGTAAAACTTTTTTAATTTTTCCTAATACTACCTCCGTCCCACAAAACTAGTCGTCTTGGCTGAAATCGTTGAAAACAACACACGCGGCCGATTACACTGCTACCTCTACTAAACGTGAGATTGAATCAATGGGCCCCGCACTTGTAATCAGTGCTTTCCATCCCATTTGCTTTGCTTCGTCCGTGCTTTCCATCCCATTTCCATCTCCTTGATAAGACCTCGTAGCGAGGCGTCAGATACAGCACATCACTTAGCGACTTCTGTTGCGGGACGAATTTTAAAAGCTAAAACGACCTGCTTTTGAGGACAGAGGGTGTAATATCTAGCAAATGACATAATTTGTAATGTAAAAATATATTTTTTATGAAAGTTTATTTTACGATAAATACAAAAAATATAAATTTTATATAATAAAATATTATTAGTTATATATTATTAGTAATCAAAGTGATAAAAGTTTGACTTTGATTAATTCTAAAAATACTTATATTTTAAAACAAAGGAAGTATAATTATATAGCGTATAAATTTTTTTGATCAACCGGTGCCCTTTAGTCCTTTAGAAAGATATCTGTGGGTCCTCCAGCAAGAAGGCTGCATCAATCTTGAATTTGACAGGATAAGCCCGGGTGTTCCCCTGCCAACATGTGGGCCAAACAGGAGGCGCCCCCTATTAGTCCCACACGTTGGAGACGATCGAGACGAACCCTATCCCTTCAATTGAGTTTGAACCGTTACATATGAAACAAAGACCACAATAGCTTTCGAAAGTCAAGAAGGATGTGCCAACAAACTAGCTGGTTTCATCAAAGTTTAGCACCTTCAGCGTCTTCTCGTTAGCGGGGTAGGTTTGGCGGGCAGTGCTCGAGTAGTACTAGCTCCGTTCTAAAATATAATTATTTTTATATTTAAATAAAATCAATTTTTTTATTTTTTATTAATAATATCTAATATATTACATAATTTATAATGTAAATATATTTTTTTTTATAAAAACTTATTTTATGATAGATTAAAAAATATAATTTTTATATGATAAAATATTACTAGTTATATATTATTAATAGTCAAAATGATAAAAATTTGATTTTTATTAAATCTAAAAATACTTATATATTTTGAAACGAAAGGAGCAGCACTAACGTCACAAGAATGCTCCGGTTTCAGCCTAAACAACAGTCCCTGAATATTTTACGATCGACAGGCTCGAGAAAGACCTTGTAAGTACTAATAATCATGATCCCGGGCATTGTTAACGTCTCCTCACGCATCACGCTCTCCTGTCCCTTCCAGCCACTTCGCGTCGGATCAAGCGCCGCCCCGGCCACGTCACTTGTTCCTTGCCTATTTTTCACAGTTTGGGCCGCGGGAGGACCCGGCCATTTCAGGAAATTCAGAGCTGTTCGTCCCGCTCCCATCGACCAAGGAAACGCAAAATCTGTCGTGGCAATAATCTGCGAGCCCGAGGGTTTGACGTCCTCGCCGTTCAAAGGCCCCAGGACCGTGTTGTTAACTTTTTTCCATGCTCTGGGCGAGCAAGTCCAGCTGGAAGAAGATGGTTCAGGATGAATGGGAAATGCAGCTGCTGACAGAGGGAGAGGTCGCTCGCCAGTGGCTACATAAACAACGTCCCTGAAGATTCTTGTCGGCGTTTTGATCACCGGCACAGTAAATATACGATCGAGGTGCGCCTTCGGTGTTCGATGCGGCCTAGTCTGAGGAAGACTCAAGAAAATTTTGACCTGGTTCGAACCATCACGAGCGGTGTAATAGGGGACGGATTATCTCGTTGATGATGTTACAAGGGCGAGGATCCCCTATTTACGGGAGGATCCGGAGCGTGGGGGAGCTAGGGTGCTTGCTCGGAAGGATGCAAAGACCCTGAGTTCTAAAGGAGCTCGCGGTTTTGTCTTTCGTGTGTGTAGGACTGTTGTTTCGTGAGGTTGTCGCTGTTCTTTCTATCGCTCCCTGGCCTCTCTTTATATAGGTGGGGCCCTGAGGTTACAAGTGGTGGGTCCTACACGATCCCGCCGTCTCGTCGACAGGTGGGCCTTCCCGTCGTTGTCGTCATCATTTCGTTCCGTCCAGGCGTGGTCGGGACATGTCGCGTCGTGCGCAGCGGCGGGTACAGTGATGCTCGTCCGGCGCCACTGTGTCGGCTACAGTGCTGTTATGTCTTGCCCAGCAGCCGTCGCAGCTTTCTGCTGGAGTGTCGCCGTGGTGAAGCCCGTCCCGTCCCGTCAGAACGGATGGCAGTTAGCCGTCAGAGTAAATGTACCATAACGCGGTACTTACCCTCCGGAGGTCGCTCTACGGGGGTCAGCCTTCAGAGGCCGGAGTCTTTGCGTGCCTGTACGGCTAAGTCGCGACCGCCGTAGATCATCGTTGGGGAGGGTCGGAACTCGTTGACCGTCCGACCTCCGATCCTTCGTGATCAGTCAGGTACCCGGGGTACATGATCCCGACAATTTTCATTCCTTCTAAACTAGTAACAGTACTCCTACGTACAATACGTATATATTGCATGGCCGTTAATAGATCGTAGTGCTGCGCTGAAGACCATATAGGTCACTTGAATTCAGGTTCCCTACATAGGTCGCTTTTGATCATCGTATATAAGCCCACAAGCAGACTTAGTTTGAATTTTCTTCGGCGATAAAAATAGAGCGATGTTTGCTCTTGGAGAGTGGAAACAATCGTCTCGCTTCTTTTAACAAATAAAGAAATCTGAAACAGGGATTTGCGCTGACAAGAGGGTGCAGATGATTACGGGCATTTCTGTCAAGGAAAAATGAGTGGCCCAGCGTGTGCTCCGGCCGAGCTGCGAAGCCCAAAACCGTCGGGAAACCTGAAGGACGGCGTCGTCAAAGTATTGGGCCGAATGGACCCGCAGGCCAGGAGGTGAAGTATTCCAATGACTCTGTCGGCCCAATTTTCAGCTGGCCTTGTGCAATTCCGAGTGATAGGAGTAGGACTACTGCACAGAAGTACTCTATTCATTTTTAAATTATTGACACCGATGAATTTAGACATCAATTTCATTCGTCATATATAATATTTATCAAACTTTTTTGAATAAAACAAATGATAAAAGGTGATATGTCAACGGTGTCAATAATTTAGAAACAGAGAGTATATAATACCGTAGAGTATTTTGTACTACTATAACAAACTGCTCCTTCAGATAAAAATATAATCCTCAAATGGACCATCAGAAGAGATAGCAAAGGCTTTCAGTCACCGGAACAAAATGTCCCAAAAGCATTTTCCCCTCCTTTCAAACCTCACATATTCGAAATCAGCATGCAGGTGTAGCATCTTCTTGGAAAAGCAATCGATTTGAGGTCCTCACTCCTCGTTACGACCTGCAACCTGGAAAAGGCATCATCAAGCAAGCATGTTGCAGCACCGGTTTCTGCCCGACCACAATCACGACGAACCCTCCCTTTTTCCCCAAACCAAACCCAAACCCATGCAACGCGTATCCGTGCGCGACCGTGTCTACCTTTACCACGCGCAGCTCCTGTCTCTGCAACATGTCAACTCGAACACGACAGACCCCAAAACGTAGACGCAGGCACATCAATGTCGCGAGCGCGCACAAGCTAGTAGCACCCGCAGGTTTCTCTGCCTCTGCGCACAACCTGCACCGCATGTCACGAACGGCACGCACGCCCATTCCATCCAGAAGTTCTAGAGGAGCAGCAGCCAGCAGCAGCGGACAAGTCCACGTGACACGCGCGAGCCCTTGCTTTTCCAAACCCTAAACACCCCCCCCCCCCCCCCCTGCAGCTGCAGAGGAATTCAATGGGTCGTGTTCGCCCGAAACAGCCATGGCATTACTCCGTCCTCCCCTGCAAGCGTTGCTTGTTTCTTCCTTCCGTCCGTTCCGTCCGACCGTCCGTTGCAGAAACTGGAGCCAATGAGCAGCAGGACTGAAGAGCCATAGCCGCGCATGTCGTCGTGCCTCATTGAAAGGGCCTTTGCGAGAGCAGGGCAGGGGACATCTTCTGGTGGTGCCCAGAGTGCCAGTGCTGGATCGTTCTCTGACCTGGCTAGCTAGGCGAGCAGCTTCTATTTCGATCCGTGGTGGGGCTGATTAGAATATTTGTCCTACGCTGTTCTTCGTCTGCAGGGGGAGCCTTGATAGGCGTAGGCGTAGGAGTAGTTCCAAAAGGCTGCATGTGGAGATCATGCACGGCTGCATGTGGATCAAATGGAAGGCATGCGCGCGATCAGGCTCCGCAGGAGCGTGCCGTTGCAGCAGGGCTTGTTTGCCCGTCCGTTTCGTTTTTCCCCTACCTCCCGAGGACCCGAGAAGAGAGTGAAACCAGCGCAGCAATGCGCGAGAGCAACGCATGCTGCGCGACCGGCCGCGGACGTGCCCGCCCGCGCGCTGGCCTGCCGGTACATCGGCGCGGACGACGTGCACTGCGCCCGGATCTCCGCATCCGCCTCAACCTTCTGTCCCCCACCCCCCCGGCTCCTGTTAGCCCTGCGCCGCGCGCGGAATGAAAGGACGCGCACAGGAGCAGGGCCCGGCCGGCAAGGAAGCTGCCATTTTCACGTCAGAAAAATTGTTGCAGTTTGCACAGGACCTCGCGCCGAAAGCTCCTGTGCTGCCTCGCATGCGCGCGACCGGGGATCGTTTTCCTTCGTTTGCAACGAGGGGAGAGGAGAGAACTCCCGAATAAAGTTCATATCCTCTGTATTTTCTTTTATATGGTAAATTTTGTTTTTAATCACTAATTACAGAATCAATATTTAGTAATAATTATATGATTTATAATTTTAATTTTTAAATATATTAGTATAATTTAAATAAAAAATAATTTTAAATTATAAAGCATTAATTATATAATAAAATGAATAAGATTGAATATGAAATGTTTGTTAAAGAAGAGGGATATGAATCCGCGCGGGGCTGGCAGCGAAACTGGCGAATAAGGTCAAGAGGGCCTGGCGTCTTGTCCCGTCGCGTCTCACGCTTGCGGATCGACTGTTCCGGTCGGCAATGTTTCGGAGGCGAACAGATCGCGAAACGGGACTCGGTCACTCGGAAATCAGCGCCAACGCACAGGAGCAGTACGAGAGCGCACTTTTGGAGTCGTGGGCGCTCTGAATTCTCGCGATCCTCACGAACTGTTTCCGCGACAGTGCCTTCACTCTCACATCATCACGGCGCTGCTGCCATAGGGAGCGACGAAGACGAAAACGGGGCACGAAACGCCGTCCCATCACTCCATCATTCCATCAGCTTGCCGTTCCCGAGCCACAGCCCAAAGCACGCGGACCATGCACGCACGGTGAACAGTTGGCCGGCACCGGCGGGATTCGGCTGCTGGGTTCTTTCGCACCGAGCACCAACTTCGTAGTCCGCGCCGCATTGCCGGGAGACAAGAAATTTACTCCGGTGCATCCAGCCGCCGCAGAGTCCACGCCCGCGTGCAGAAGAATGTGGTGGACGCCGGTCGCCGGATCGAGGAGCGTACTACACGTTCGGCACCAAAAGAGTTTCCGGACATGGAGTTCCCCCCATGTCCCTGGTAGAGTTTGAGCTCGCAGGATGTACCAAAATGTTAACCGCATTTCATTTTGTAAGAGTGTGAGCTAGCAGCAGGTGATTTACATTTATATTATAAATGCCTATAAATAGATAAGTTATAATCTAAAGTTGCGATGAAGAAGCCATCCACGAGACTCAATTAACTACGTACTACATGATTCAGAGAGCGCGAAACGTGAAGACCCAGTGCATGCGGTAACAGAAGAGCGTGCGATGGTCAGGTCATCAGGAAATTAAACTCTAACAGCCTCTCAGGTTGGACCGTCTTTGATGTTCAGACTGCTCCAAAATTCTTCAAACAACTCTCTGAAGAGCCCCTTCGAAAAATGTTTGCGTACTGTAACAAAGAGAGAACATGAGCATTACCTCCTTCACTGCAGGCAAGTCACCACGGCGACATTACCGCCGACGGGCATGCCTCCTCCATCCCCTTCCAACGGCTTGTCGGCTTACTCTTTTGCTGTTTTATTTCTCACACCATCTATAGCATCAAAATCAAATCCTTAGTCTCCTATACCTTTTGACATGCTCTGATACCATATAAAAGTGTATATTGAAATTAAACAACAGCAGATGATTTACATTCACAGTACAAAAATATATAAATAGGCAAGTTACAATCTAAAGTTGCGTTGGAAAAGCCATCCGCGAGACTCAACTAACTGTGTGATCTAGAGTGCGGAACGTGAAGTTTCGATGCATGTGGTAACAGAAGAGCGTGCGATGGTCGGGTCATTAAGAAATTAAACTGTAACACATTTTGGTTACTTTCTTGTTGCTGAGGTTGATTATACTTCATTTACTTTTATACTATAAATCTTTCTTATTTTTCAAATTAATATCAGTGTGTAATGTATTCCTAATTACCATCACATGCTAAAACTCAATAATTATTTTTCAAATAAAACAGTAATAAATAATTAATAATTCAAGTCTTGAATGAACAGTTCATAATTATTTGATTAATTTTAAAATCCGCCTTGTATTATCATTTTTTCAATCCAAAAGGTCCATTGTAACCACTCTTGCGATCATTCATTTCATATTTTGCCGTTTTTCATGAATTCACTGTGGCTGAGCAAATAAAGGCGTGCGTTTCTGAAATTTGCATTCAGGAATCACGTAAATGGATTCCTAATTATGCACTCATCAGTTGTCAATGGAGAGCAATGAAGAGAAAGGCATACTATTGTCAATCTTAATGGAGGGGTTACCCGATGATAATATTTTACGCAGATTATGCATAGATTACGCACATGGGAGAATTAGAATCATACAAGATAATTGACAATGCAGTCGTCCAAATTCACTCCAAAGCAACCTTGTTTCCATGCAATCACCGATACAAACACTACACAGAACACACCACCATTCACACACGCCAACACTCATGCATTGCTAAGATGATTGATTAGCCAAGACATGGAATCAATCATGCCATCGTGAATCCAAAAGCACTAAAGCCTAATAAGTCCCGTGCATGCACGCATGCGAGGGCTGCAGCGTGCGCGCCGGATCCATCAGATCCGTCGGCCGCGGAACCAGGCTGCTGACGGCGCGGCCATGAAAATCCACGAACGACGGGACCTGGATCATGTCCCCAAGAAGCCCCTGAGGCATCAAGGGGTAGTCGCCGTCCTCGTCAACGTCGTCGCCGCCGTATGTGGACGCCGTGCGGAAAGCCTCATTCCAGTCCTGTTTCGTCCGCGCGCGAACGATAGCGTCGGCGCCCGGCTTGCGGCTCGTTCCACGCGGGCGCGTGCTCGGGTAGAAGTCGTGCAGTGCGTCCTGCAGCAGCCCGGCTCCTGGCGGGTCACCCTGCAGTAGGCTGCCCCACACATCGTCGTCGTCGTCATCATCCAGCTGTGCTCCAAGAGGCGAGGCCACAGAGGACGTCACCGCCCCCGCGGGCGTGGTTACGGTGCCGGACGGCGAAGAAACGGTGGAACAAGGACGCGGCGGCGGTACCGGTGGTGGTCGGTTCGTAGCGGAGGCGACGTTGGCGTGACCTTGAGCGGCGTGCTGGAGCAGGCGGCAGCCGCCGGGGTGGGAGGAGCTCATGAGGAGGTTGTGCAGGATGAAGGGGCTGAGCATGTGGTCTGGCGCCGCCACCCGCGACGGTCCCCACGGCCAGCACCCCGCCGTGGCCTGGACGGGGAAGTTGGTGCGCGCCTTGTTGCCGCGCATGACGCGCGCGGCGATGTCGTACGCGCAGGCGGCCTGCTCGGCCGTGTCGAAGGTGCCGAGCCAGCGCCGCTCCTTGGACATGGGGTCGCGGATCTCCGCCGCGAACCGGCCCCACGGCCGGCGACGAACGCCGCGGTACCGCGCCATCTTGGGCGACACGTCCCCGTCCTCGTCCACCGCCCCCGCGTGCGAGGAGCGCCTGCTCCGGTGGTTGTGCGCGTGCGTGTGGCCGTAGAGGTGCGCGTCGGCGGCAGTGTCGTCCATGACTGGATGCGGATCGTTCCGCAGGGAAACTGGACGGTCGAGGTGGATATCTCGCGAAGGGCGGTGGCTGGTGTTGCAGCTCTTTGCGAAAGACTGGATGTTTGGGGATCGGCGTGGCGTGGGTGCGCTACTTATAGAGAGGCTGGATAGGGAAGAGCCCGGCCGGCGGCTCATGCCCTGATGACAGTACCGTGAGACGGTTCGTGCCCCATGGACCTTGCTGCTCGACAGGGACAATACGGCGAAGTAACAGTGAAACAATCAACCGTGCTCTGCAGAATGGAGGATGCAGGCCAGTTCGCCACGATTAACTTCGGCGTCCCCCGGAAGGGTTTTGTTAGTATTGTCATGCTACTACTCGTACTCCACTTGGTTACACGTAAAATCAAAATCATTTCCTAATAATATCATGCAAGTTAGGAGTACCACGCCTCTGCCAAAAACAACTTCGCGTGTAACATTCGTAGCTCTCGTACGTATATTCGATTGTATGGGTGTCGCCCCTAGTTCGATAGGGATTTCTGCAGGTTTAGATATTCATGGTGCCAACAAAATTCATCACCATTGAACATACACAAAGCCCAACTCTAACCGCCGCCACCCTATCTCCGCTCACTCCCGCCGCGCTGCCGTCGAAGCAGATGGCCGGAACAGCACGGGCGATCTGCCAAGTTGGCGGCGGCGGGGTTCCCGCTTCTGGATCTGAAAGGGAGGGCGGAGTCGTCGACGGCGGCTAGATCTACGCGCGAGGGCCGATAGAAGCAAGGTGTGGCGTCCGCGCCGGCGAGATGGTGATCCCCAGTGCAGGCCGGCGAGGAGGGTTGGCGTTCGCGCCGGCGAGCTGGTGTTCCGCAGTGGCGGGGAGGGAGGGCTTCTGCGCAGGCGAGTTGTCCAGATCTCCTCCTACTGCGTCATCTGTGGGCGAGAGAGGGGGCCGTCGTACCAGATCCCGACGCGTGGAGGTCGGATCTGGACGTGGGCTTGTTGTCGGCGAGCATCCTGTCGATCTTTGGTGCGGTCGAAGAAGGTGCATGGTGGCGGCGGGAACGAGGCCGTAGCAGGCTTCGCATTGCTACGGGGCCCGTGCTGCTGGACATGAGCACTGGTCGCTACTGCTGTTCGTGGTCGCATTCGGAAGGTCGGCGGAGCAGCGGTATGGGGTCGTGAGGTCGTCTTTCGCCTTTGCGCTCCGCCCGAGAGCCGGCAGGGCCCTTCGTCGCACTGAGGTCAATGGCGACGCCCAGTGCTTCAGTTGATCGTCCAGAGAGCTCACGATCTGTGGTTGTGGTGGCCTTGAAAGGTGGTGGCTTGGTTGTAGCAAGGGAATGCAAGGATCAGGCGAAGGCCTATCTTCAGCGATGTGCTGGACCGATAACGGCCGATGTGCTGGACCGATAACGGCGGCGGCTGTGGGCGTCGTGACCTCCTGGGGGCGCTATCAAGGTCCTCCCTTGCCGCCAGCAAGAGTGCTGGCTTGGTCGTTTGTTTGTGGTTGTGCCCTACCTTCCTTCTTGCAATCTCGCTTCACGGCCGTGTAGGCTCTTCGTGTCCGGTTGAGTTCTGTGTGTTTGGTCGGGTTCGATCTTGCGAGTAGTCTTTCAGACCTCGATGTGTGGCCATTTGGAATCGAGGCAAGTTAGCTTTAGTTATGAAATCTCGATTGTATTGTCGCGTTTATCTTCTATCTTAATGCGAAACGTGGCACGCATGATCTTGAAAAAAACATATAGAAAGCTGTTCACAATCAATAGTTACTGGATTCGTATCTTTTGTCTTACTATTGGCCATTGAAATTACAGAAAACTGCTCACAGTCAACAGTTATTGGATTCGTATATTTTGTTTTACCCCTTTAATAAGAAAAAATTACAACACTCAATTCTAATCACTCGTGGCAAAATCAATGCTCCATGATTTATGATTAATTACCTTAATTTGCATTAATGATAGCCTATGCAGTTATTATTGGCCCCTCTGGTTCATATTAGAGGTCGTTTAGGACATGATGTAAATAATAGAGTGATTTATTATTAGATGTAATCTTTTTGATTTTGCCCATATTAAATAAACTAAAGATGCCCTCGTGGAGTGACAATCTGCATCCATTCATCCGGTTACCAATCATCGTCGCAAGCAGGAGGCTCGGAGGTGCGAGAGCATCTTCCACGGCCAGCGTGAGCTCGTCGAGCACGGGCTGCGCGTGGTATCGTCGAGCTCCGGCTGGAGTCCAGCCATGGTGGTGCTAACGAAGCATAGGTCGAATGCTAACTCCTCGAGACTCATCGCGCTCGCGCGGTGGACAAAGCAGCTGCGCCGCCGGAGTAAAATGCTAGCACGATGGGCATTTGAGTCCCGTGAAGTTTATTTTTTCTATACTAAAATCTATTATGACACTTTGGTTCGATGGTCGGGACGACCTCTAATCTGCATCAGTGGTAGTATTTGTAAACAGTGTCAGATTATGTGATGAATACTGTAGTTAGGATGGATTATGGCAAAGTTGGATGTGTGCATAGCTTGAACTGTGGAACGATGTAGAGTTTTGAACTTGTTTGCCGTTATCAAAAAAAAAAATTCACTCAATGCTCCAAACAAAAACTCAGCTGCTCCACAAACCTTGCATTTCTCTCTGCTTCGTAAAACCAAATCAACTCTCAACATTGCTTGCACATAAGCTGATGATCAATGCGACGGCACGCAAGTTATCCAAATCCCACTGTAGCGCAAGCATCCATACGAACCGATCATCATGCCTTTTCCAGAAACGAGGCATACAAGATCAGCGTCAGCTCCAGCCCTCCCATTAAACGGCGTCGGTGGTTAGTGGAAGGGAAGGTCTGTTACTGTAATTATGGGCGCCAGCTACGACGAGTAGTACTATGAACCTGAACCGCCCCGGGATCGAGAGCTGCAGCTGTAGCCGCTGCCGGGCGGCCAACGCTCTCCTACATTACTCTAACTTCCTACCACCAGCAGCTTCCAAAACGCGAGTGTGTAGCCGGCCACACATGACGAATCGCACGCCCGTGCTTGCGCCAAGCTGACGCACGGTGGTCGGTACACCGCGCGAATGGGCGGTCTGTGTTTGGCTACCCGGACGACCATGTTGGTCGACACTCGACAGTGGGCTTCGTCTCGGTTGAGTCGACTGATACAGATCAGGTGCTCGATGGGGCGAGAGGCAGGCCAGAGCCGCCAGACGAAGGAGGCTCTGTATTACATCCTACTCCTACAGCGGGAGCTTGTACTGGAAGTGTCCGGAGTACTACAGTAGACAGAAAACAAAAAGAGAAAGCCTTTTGCAAGCATGGACGATCAGGAACTACAGCCTTTTTGGATTGTGCCATTGCCGGGGGACAAAGCCTTGACCTCCTTGTCTCCTCATCGTGCAGTTCCCGACGCACGGCCGCGACGCACACAGAGTGATCTCTGTAGAGAGAAGGCGAGCGGGCTGACGAGAGCAGCCTCTCCGGTGCGTCTGGCCGCAGAGCGTACGCGTCCAAGAAGAAACAACAACGGTAAGGCGCCAAACGACGCCTTCTCCGTTTATGAGCGGAGACGAAGCTCACGCGCGCAGGGGCATCACAGGTTCGATCACGGAGACGAGGCTTCTTCACTCCGATGCACGCGCCTCAAGCAAGCTATACGCCCGTCGACCCTGATAGCGTACTAGACGTAGCTCTTGCTGCACTGCGAACATAGGCCCTACGTAGAGGTGTTAAAAAGGGCTTGAGATCTGCCTATTCTTTCATAAATTATTTTGATTTTTAATTAAATTTTAATTTAAAAATAAATAAAATTTCGATTCGATCATTCCGACTCTCATAATTTTTAATTTATTTTCTCCATCGGATCTGCGCACTGTTCTGTGTGTGGGCATGAATACACTGCCGTGCTTTGCATGCGCGCGCATGGACATCCTTGTGGGTATCTTGGGGCATGCGTTGGCGTCTACGGAGTGGAGTAACTGGCTACTGCTGAGTAGGGTTGACATGCGCCCGAGCATCTAGCTCGACGTACTGTTGCATCTGATGGCCTACGCCCGTGTCTAAACTGCGCGTTCAGTGAGAGCGCGCGGATCGATCACATCTGATCGGCATGCGATCCGATCCCAATGTGCACGCGTGCATCCATGTTCGACGTGGAGTTACTATGGTTTTGGACGCATCTTCTTGTCCGTCCTGCGATTAGTTGCTGCTCCGGGCCTGCATGTTCGCCCGCGCTCCGATCCCGCAGGCCCGCAGGGGGCGCAAACCCAACTGCGAAAAGCCGGCGGCCACCGTCGATCCTCTCGCCGCGCGTGCGCTGCGACGCCACGGGCGCGGCAGGACATGCACGCACCGACGGACGCCGCGGTCTCACCCGCGCACGGGAAAGAAGCATGCGTCAGAAAACCAGCGAACCGGGAGGCTGGGCCAACGACGCCGCCGCGGATCCCGAGGCCGAGGTAGTGATCCCCGGGCCGAACGAACGAAGAGAGAGCCAGAGAGGGCGCTCGAGCTCGAGGAGATGAGATCCTCTGCGCTTGCACGCTGCCTGCCTGTCTGCCGGGTTATGATTGGACGGCGAGGGCGTACGACTTGTCTCGGCTGCTGCGCCTCCGCGGGACACGAGGTGGCACCCTGCCGTAAAGCGGCCCGGCCATTGTCTCCCCGTCGTCCAGTCCCGGCGGCACCGCTCCCCTGCCGGTCGCCCGCCGCCTCTCCGCGGCACAGACGCACAGTCGTTTCCCACGGGAACGGTCTGCGCAAGCTGGCGGCAGCGGGGCGCCGGGTGGTTATGTTGATGCTCGTTTGTCCCGTCACACGCAGTTTTTGAGCACCGCGGTGTATCCGTTTATTACCAGCTCCACAATCATGGAGTAATAGTAGAAGTAATCCTACAGTGATGACACAGTGATTGTACTACTCCTACAGTGATGACAACAGAATTTCCCAATTTTCAATCAGGGAGTACTAGTAGGAGGAGTAGTTGTATAGCATAGGAGTAGGCGCATGTTCAAAAGACACTGTTGGCCGTGATTACAGTCCGGTACAATATCAGTCCGGTACAATAGCTTCGTGATGGAGTAGAGGAGTACTGATTTCTTGAGCCTTGCCGGTCAACCCGGTGTACTCTCTCTCTCTTCTTAATTTTAATTTGATATTGTCATTAATATTTAGTCTTAACTTTGATTTTTTATTAAAAAATTAATTTAAATAACTATAATAATTAATCAAATTATAACAGAATATATAATTTTTATCAAATTTTTTTAAATATGATAAATAATCAAAGATAAAATTAAAAATTAACAGTGTAATTAATTTAAAAATGGAGGAAGTACTCAGGAAAGGCAAGCTTGTGCTAATGTATGCGTGCGCGTGGAGCCATGCGAAGAAAGAGATCCCCGCGCAGGATCTCGGCGGATGCTTGGCGTCGTACGCCGCCGCGGACGGACAGACGCGACGCCCCCTCACGCCCAGTCCTCTGCCCCCGTCACGATTGCAGGAGCGCGCGGCGGCAACGCCGGTGACGGCGCCGTTTGGCTGGGTCGGGTAGCGGGGTCACTGTTCGGAACATCGGGCGAGCTCGCGGAACGATAGTGGTTTCGGCCAGCTGTGCTGCAAGCAGGGCTGAAAACGGTACACAAACTTCGCCGTTCTTCGCCGTTTTATTTACCCTTTTTTCTATCGTTTTTGATAGCAAAGAAAAATAAAATTGGTATGACTTTTTTCTTACCGTTCCAACAGAATTTTGTTTTTAGCGAAGTTTTTTTTTTAACCGTTTTCTCTAAATACAGCACTGAGATCTCATTTGAACATGCTTTATGAAAAATAAAAATTACAAGTTATGAACTAAACAACTTTTTATTGACCTATATTATTAGATTGTATGTTGTGAATTTAATTGCAACTTGTATTATATATATCGTAAGACTTGAAACATATAGTATATTCATATTTTTGATTTTTTTTTATTACCAACTGTTTTGTTTTGTTTCTGAATTTAGTATTTATTCGTTCGTTTCTGTTTTTGATTTTTCTGTTTTTGTTTTCGTCTGATGTTATAAATATGAAAGTGAAAATGGTTGAGATGCTTTTCCGACTGTTTTTCAGGCTAAGTGAAAGTGAGCACTCATAGTGCACGTACGCGCTCACAGCTTCGGTGTTCGTAACACGAATGTTTAAACATGATGTCAAAATTAATGGTTTCAATATTTTAAACCAGAGGAAGTAACTTTGAATCGTGAGCACACTGTTACATTTCATTAGTGAAAGTAGGAATACTCTTTAGCTAACAATGGACCAACTGTAGAAGTGTAGATCATAAAGTATGAATACCAGATCGAAATTGAATGGAGCCAAGCAAACTTGGGCTCCACCTGAGAGGCTCGCAAATGCAGAACACGCTGATTGGAGGACGAGATGAGAAGCAGTCGAGCCTGCTCACGGGGCTCATGTGCCGATAGGCGCCTAAAGAACGGGCCGCTAACAGCAGCGCTCAGCCCACAGACAGCATCATGTCCGCCCCAGCTCAGTTGCAGCTGATATTTCACCAGGAGTGCTGCCAGCCCATGGACTCGATAAGGGCCTCTCGCTTCAGACAACCCTGATGAAAAAAAAGGAAAAGAAAATGAAACCAAGAACTCGAAGCAAGCTGACGCGGATAACACCCAGCGACGTGGCCTGTAACATGCTATCATCTATGGCTGCCCTAGCAATTTCAGCGACATCAATATCCTGCCCGTCCCATCGGTGAGCGAAAGCGATGTCGCAACCGTCTTCCTCCGGGACGGCGACCCGTCAGCGGGGTCAATTGCTTCGCCGGTGCGTCCAGAGCAACGCTCATCCCTGCTTACACGCAAGATGAAAGGCAGAGCGGAGCCAGAAAGTCAACTCATGCGGTCACGCCGAATGAATGCGCCTCCTCACCGGGGTTTAAAAAAACCATTTGAAACGCGAAAACCGTAAAAATCGCGAAAATCGTTAAAAACCGAACAAATTTAAAAATCAAATTTTTAAAGAAAATCGAGCAGTTTTTACGGTTTATCGAGCGGTTTTTACGGTTTACCGTTTTTGAATTTGAAATCAAATCAGTTTGAGCGATTTTTCAACTGTTTTTCGGTAAACCGCTCAGTTTGAGCGGTTTTTGAATTTTCAAATTTTTTATAAATTTTTAAAACAAAAACCGGTCAACTGTAAAAACCGAGCCGCAGCGGAGCGGTTTTGTGAACCCTGCTCCTCACTCGCTCACCTGTACAGAACCAGCAAGATCGGATGACGAAAGAGATCCATTGGACCCACAGGTCAGTGTGCAGAGCGGGTCTGGAAACAGAGGGACGTTCTCCCCCCGACTTGGTGACTTGTGCGAAAAGAAGAAGATGGCGCGAATTAACCGCAGTTTCTTTAATCCAGAAACATTATCCAAATTTCTCACTGACATATGTACCCCGCCGTCGGACCCCACTAGATCAAGCGAGTTGAAAAGGCCCCCAGAAGATGTGGATTTTGCGCAACGCCCCCTACAACGCGGCCGGGAAGGCGATGCTCGGCCACTGACCAGTGGGCCCGGAACTTAGCGCCCAACGGTGCCTTCCTGCTTTGTCCGTCCATCTCTTCGCGTGGAAGGAAATGGGGAGGCGTCATAAAGAGGGGTTCTCGAGCCGCCGAGGCCTTGGCCGCATCGACACTCTCGCCCACCACCGCTGCGGCTCACGGCTACGCAGCTAGCTCCCCCCACCACCGATCTCTCCCCCCCCCCCTCTCTCTCTCTAGGGTTTGTTGCTCTCCGGCCGGTCGCACGCCGACGCCGTAGGCCCGATCGCAGCTTCGTCCACCCGCGGGGTTCCCTCCGCCACGATGTCCGACTGGACTTCAAAACCGTTCGGCTTCGGGCCCCAGCCCGAGGCGCGGGACGTCACCTTCAAGGTGAGGCACTGGCTGAGGATCTCTCTTGAATACTGTACTTTTTGTGCGATTTAGGGGAGGCGGAGAGGATTGGGGAACTGTTGATTGCCTTTGGTAGAGATTGGTTACTGTTTTGGGCGTTGGAATCGTGTGATAATTATCGAGTGGTATTTGATACGGCGCCAATTTGGGGTTTGATTGCGTGCAAGGTGGATTTTTACTGCGATCTTAAGGTATTAGGGTTCTGCGATTGGTGTTGGTATACGTTTTCTTGTCTAGGGGAAAATTTTGGACACTAATCGGCCTCCTAGTGTGCGATTATGATTGTGCATGGTTTTTGTTGGGGAAGTTGATTGTTTGCTGGGCGTGGATTAAGAGCTAAAATGTTCCTGAATGAGATGAGGCCGTTGATTTTGTTGCTTCATGAGGAAACGTACTATTTATTTCTGATTGATTGCGTGCCCCCTATTGATTAGGAGTAGGTAATACGATATGCAACTGCATGAGCGCTTGTGCTTGTAACTATGCTTATAGTAGGGTTGGGATAACTTCCGAGAAGATGAGCTTTGTTTTACTTTCGATGACATGAGATGTCTATTGTAAGAATATGATCGTGTAAAAAAATGCTCCTTGTAATGGTGGTGCACTGGTGCTATCCAAGTTTATAGATGTGCAGTCTATATGAATTTTGGTTTTGGGCAACATGTAGCCATGTTGCCTTAGTACTACCTGACTAGTTCTATTGCATGCTTGCCAGTTCTGTTTTAATAAATTTTTATTTTGTGTTAAAAATGGCAAGATGTCCGTTAAAAAGAATTCAACAATGAATTGTTTCCCTGTTAAAGTAGAGTAGCTTTGCTTGCACAGCTCCTGTTCCCTACTATATAATTAAGCGTTGTTGATAACAAAGTTTTTTTTTTTTACTCGTTGCGCTTGAATTTTTTCCAATACCCCTTTATAGCATCTGCCTGCAGTATGCTAGTACTTCCATATCTTGGGAAATGGTGAACAAATGTAGTTTCAAATGTTTGGTTTAGCAGTGGACAAAACTGTCGGGTCTCATGAAGAACTGTATGCGCCTAATTATCTATGCTTCATGTTGATTATTGCATAAACTAAATTAAACCTATTTTGATGAGTTTAATATGTAACATAGAATTTTCTCACCCGCATTATCTTCTAATATCATGCTTTATTGGTATTACGAGATTGATGAGTCAATTCCCGGTGTGTAGGTCTGACCAGCATTCATTAAACTAGAAAACTCCTACCTGTAATATCTGCAAACTGGACTTCAAACTGCTTAGAGCACAAACCTTCCTGTTGCTACTAGCAATGATTTTGTAATATTTAGATGTTCAACCCTTTGCTATTTTACTGCCATGGTGAAATTGGCATTTTTATATTATCTTGCTTCCTCTATGCATACATGTACATCTTATCAATGGTTATGCTGTCCATTTATTTTGCGTACTTTTGTGTTTCTTATGCCACATTATGCTTACAACCATCCTTTTTAACAAATTTAATTTGTATTCATCTTTACTTCATTGATCTATTTGCCATTTAGTTTTGTGAAGTACATCATATTCCGTAAGACCAATTGTTTTTTTGATGTGATCTTCTGGAGTATGGTAACAATATAAAATTAAGGCTATCAGATTAATTCACATCAGTCTACATCACTGTTCCATTTGTTTGAATGTTGCATCCAAGTTATGGATTTCTTCTATTGATATTTCAGGTCAAATACGGTGGCACACTTAAACGATTATATGCTTCGGTGAATGGCATGATTTTAGACATAAATTTATCTGCTCTGCGGGCCAAGATAGCCAATGCCTTTAAATTTGGCCCTGATGCTGAGTTTATTCTGACATACACCGACGAGGATGGGGACGCCGTCATGCTAGATGATGATGATGATTTGTGTGATGCAGCTCTGCGTCAAAAATTGAACCCTTTGAGGATTGATGTCCATCTTAAGGTCAGAGATGGCACTGAACAACAGAAAACAAATTCTGAATCCATGAAGTCCACTGCTAAAGATCCTCTATCTCAAATAATCTCAGTTATTGAAGCTTTGCATTCCACATCTAAGTGTTCCACTGCTCAGGAAGAATTTCTGGCTCAGATAAAATCAGCCGTTGGTGAAACTATCAAGTCTATACCAGAGCCAATTCCTGATGCCCTTGCCAGGCTTTCTCATGAGGTGCTTGATTCGGTACCACCGCCTTTTGCTGAGCTGATAAAACCTCTGGTACAATTGATTGTACCAAATAACAACAGCAATGGATCATCTGCTGTGCACGGAGACGGGCCATCCAGCTCTTTGAGTGATCTTACAGAAACACAGATGCCTGTCACCGCCAAAGCTAATGATGAGCCCAACGCTGGTGCAAATTTGGTTTCACAGCCCCTAAATGTGCAGAAATTTGATTCACCTGAGGAAAGGGATCGTACCACCGTGCTAAATGAGCTGGTTGCTGCTGCTGTGGCTCCTATCCTGCCTACTGCTGCAGCTTCTCAAGGGCAACAACCATCACTGTACCCTTCAGTTGAGGAGTTGCTGTTCCCCTGCAACTCAGTTGACAAATCTGTTAGTAAAGGGAGGAGCGATGGACAAAGTAAGGGAAAATCTGTCATGTCATCAGCTGCAGAACCTGCCCTTCCATCTATTCCTACTCTTGCTCCACCCCCACCTCCGTCCATTGCTGAATGTTTCCGGCCACGAAAATGCCACTCCCATAGGTGGCAGCGTGAAGCCACTGCAAATGATACTACTGATTACCGGTGGTGTATTCCAATGGATAATGTTCCCTTTGGGCCACCAACATCGTTGCCTCATCCTCCCCCTGGATATGGTTCTTCTCCGCATTTTCCGTACCCAGGTCGCCTCTTGTCTTCTGGGTGTGTTTATGGAAATATCCGTAATAAGTGGGAGAAGACGCCAGAACGGATTGTTCATAAATATATCGAGTGTGATGGCTGTGGGTTGCAACCAATTGTTGGTCCACGATACAAATCTATTGTGTAAGACCCCAAATAAGTTGCTAGTTTAATTAATTGTTTGGGCTGCATTTGGAGAAATAATAATTTATTCATAACTGCTTTTACATCTTTCATTTGTATACAGGAGAGAAGATTATGATTTGTGTGATTCCTGTTTCAAGCGCATGGGCAATGACGTGGAGTACACCAAAATAGAGAAACCTGTACTTCAGATGTTATCGAGAGACCCTAATGTGGTGAGTAACCCTTTTGGTATGACAATGTAGTGTAATATAATAGTTAATAATGTTATTGAAATGATGATTGATCATAATTTCTTTTTGCAGCATCGAAAGGTCCACCCACGTGTTCTGATGAAGTCAAAACGGGAGAAGCTGGAGAGTCGCTTCATTTTGGATGTTACTGTCCTTGACGGAACACTGATGGCACCTTCAACACAATTTACTAAAATCTGGCGCATGCATAACAATGGGTCTATCACGTGGCCATTGGGCACGCAGCTTATCTGGGTTGGTGGAGATCATTTTGCACTGCATACCTCTGTTCCGCTACAGGTATCCAAATATTCATATTCAGCCATAATTGAACTTGTTCTTTTGAACTGAAAATTAGGTAACAATTTATATAGGGAAGTAGGGAATTCGTAATTTGTGCTGTACTGTTATGCAGATTCCACTCAATGGGTTTCCTGTGGACAAGGAGATTGACGTGGCTGTTGATTTTGTGGCACCTGCAAGACCAGGAAGGTATATATCTTATTGGAGGTTGGCGTCACCTTCTGGGCAGAAATTTGGTCAACGAGTTTGGGTTCATATCCAGGTTGTTACCTGACCATTTCAACTCATACATGTCTAATCTTAGTAGCGTAGCTTTCTCTTCTGAACTGTAAATGCATATGTAGGTGGAAGACCCTTCTTTTGTCAACGGCAAGAACAAGAATGCTATTAACTTAAATCTGCTCCCAGAAAACAATAGTTCGAACACAATGAATTTGATTGATGTCAACATGGAGCCTTCCACAAGCACTCAAGGATACCATTCATATCCACTTGATGTGTCACTTGACGCCTTTGAGCCCAAGAAATCTGAGCCTGCTCCATTCACATTCATTGTTCCCGCTGTGTCTGCAGAAGCTCCTACAGACTCTGCTGCTGGTCCTCCCTTGTCCAATGCGCCAGCTACTGCTGTTGCGCCTTCTGTTAGTGTGCCAACACCAGATCCTGTTGTGCCAACTATACATTTACCTGTTAGTATGCCTGACATAACTGAAACTGAAACTGCTGCCAACACACCTGTTAGCATGCCCAACATGACTGCAACTACACCTGTTGCTAGCATGCCTGTTAGTGCCCCCAACATGACTGCAACTACATCTGTTAATGTGCTTGCATCTGCACCTGCTTCTGCGTCGGTATCGATGCCTTCATTTGTAGAGGCGGCAGCATCTGAGCCCTTTGATATCGATGGTGACACCGAGGAGAAGCTACTGAGGGAGCTGGAGGAAATGGGCTTCAATCAGGTTGACCTGAACAAAGAAATTCTTAGACAGAACAAATACAACCTGGAGCAGTCTGTTGATGATCTGTGTGGTGTCAATGAATGGGATCCACTCCTTGCAGAGTTGGAGGAGATGGTAAGATGTCTGCACTATACTTTATACTCCAGTTACAATTGATGCGACTAGTTTCTGACCTTGTATCATTATCCAGGGTTTTGATGATACTGAGATGAACAAGGAGCTGCTGGCAAAGAATGGGGGTAGCATCAAGCGTGCTGTGATGGACCTCGTCGCCAGGGAGAAGAAAGACAACTGAAGATCGTGTGCTTGTGAGCACAAAGTTATCTAGTCTTAGTATATACGCATAAATAAGTCAGAAGTGCCAGTCCGGTTGTGCTTTGGTACTTCTTGGAGCTTGCTTATGAACAGTTGGTGCTCTGCGACCTCTGGTATATTTGTGGCGATGTGGTGCGTAGAACCATAGTGTTGGCCTGCTGGCCTCAAGGGAGCAACAACCTCGACTTAATACTGTCAATTCTTGTTCTTCCTTCTATCCGTGACTCGGTATGAAAACTTAATATGATATGTGGACCTATGTTTGCAATATTGTTTGTCTATTTATTTGCTGTGCCTTGTTTTGCTGGGAATATAGGTTTTCGCTGTGAGCTGAAGGAGCTAGTAATGCCTTGCTGTGGGATTGGGTTCGGTTGGCTTATTGGAGGGATTTCCAGCTATATGTGGGACATAAAATGGGAAAAAAAGAATCATGTGCTCCTGGAGCAGTTCGGTGGAAATATGCAGGTCATCAAGATCTGTTGTGGTTCTTGACTATCACAATATGTTTGTATTTAGGTCGAATCCTGCGATTCGCCAGGTCGTGCGGCCTGCGGTACGCAATACTAAGGAGTGATACTACAACCAATGTTCTTGGTCACTATACAAAGTTCATAGAGGAATATCAAAACTCAGATGATAATCTAATCGTCTTGGACTCTTGGTGAACGAATGGAAGCAGCGGGCGACGTTTCAGAAATCAGAACTGCTGCTGCAGGAATGCGTCCTCCCCCGCCACCTTGTCCTGACCGACCACCTTGACGTTCGACACCCATGTGCTCAGCGACGACACGCTCCGCGTCAGCCACTCCCTGGGCGTGGACGCCTTAGGGCTCTCCGCCACACATGTACGCCTACGCTCCTCCTCGGCGACGGCCTCGGCCCACCGCTTCGCCATATATTCCTTCACGGCTCCGACGCCATTGGACACCACCTCTGCGGGCGGTACGGTGAGAGGGTTCTGGTCCAGGCACAGGCGCTCCAGCCTGTCGAGTCGGCCGAAGCAGTCCGGCAGCACGCGTATCTGGTTGTTGCTGAGATTGAGCTCTCGCAGCCCTGCCAGGTCGCCGATCGAGGGCGGCAGGTCGCGCATGTCGCTGAAGTTGCTGCTCAGGTCCAGCGTCTCCAGCGCGATCAGCTGGCCGATGGCGTCCGGCAGGCCGCGGAGCTGGTTGAAGTGCGCGTCGAGGAGCCGCAGCGACCGCATCTCGCAGACGGACGACGGCAGGGACCGCAGCTTGTTCAGGTGCACGCGCAACGTCTGCAGGTTGATCAGCTCGTGCCCGATGCCCGTCGGGAGGTACACAAGGGTGTTGTAGCTCGCGTCCAGCTCCACCAGTGATCTGGACTCCCAAAGAGGTCGATCGCAACATGAGCGTCTCTTAGTCCACCCCATATGCGAGGTGATCGGCAAGCCAAAAGTGCCAGGAACATAAAAGAAACGTGGATCTTTGGTTTCCATATTGATTCGTTACCTGCATTTCGAAATGCTGTCAGGGAGAATCTTCAGCCGGTTGCCGGAGACGTCGAGGATCTTGAGGTTGGAGAGGAGGCCGATGGAGTCCGGTAGAGAAACCAAGGCGTTGGAAGCCAGGCGGAGCTCTTCCAGGTGTTCCAGCCCGCCGATAGCATCAGGGACAACCTACAAATTCAACAAAGATCATCGTTCAAGCAGGCTACAGAAGATTCAAATCGGTGTTAAATGTGTAACCTGACATTGAAAATTATTGATTAAACATGTGACATTTACTGGAGCTCGTCTCGATCACAGGAATTCCCATGATCGGCCTAATTAACAATCTCGAATCAATTCATGAGCGCCGGTTCAGAGGAACATGAGCACTGCATTCGTATGATTTCAAGGCCCTGACCTGGAGCTGATTGCGGGACACGTCGAGCGTCAGAAGGCCTCGAATCCGGCCAATAGGCTCCGGCAGGAGTCGCAGCTGGCGGTCGGCGAGGTTCACCCGCTCCACCTGTTTCCCCTCCGCCTCCCTGAGCACCCGCACCACCTCCTCATCCACTTTCCCGGACTCCGCCTCATTCTCCTTGCCATTGCCGTCACTGGCCTCCTGGATGTCCCTCCCGTGCATCGCCATCCGGTACACGCGCTCCAGCTTCTCCTCCGCGTCCCGCAGCATGGCGTCGTAGACCTCGTGCTCCGCCTCCAGCCGGAGCACCTCCCGGCTCGACGCCACCTTCTCGTCCTCGACGTCCTCCGACTTCCCTTCGGCGGTGGAGAGGGATGTACGGGTGGCGTCGACGAGCTCGTGGTCCGGCCTGGGGCCGAGGAGCCGGATCGCGTCGCGCGCCGTGGCGACATCGGTCACGGCGCGCGTCATGGCGGAGAGCACGGACGGGTGGCGAAGGCCGGGCATAAGCGCTACCATATCGGACTCAGCGGCGCCAGAAGGCGCTCGCGGGGACGGCTGCTCGAGGTCCCGCGCGCGTGGGGAGGAGAGCGCCGGGGACCGCGGCGTCCTCGCGGACAGCGAGGGCAGGCGGGAGAGCACGTAGGCGAGGATCGGGTGCGACTGCGGCGTCGGGTCCATGGCGAACGGAGCGACGGTGGAACGCCGAGGGTGGTCTCGGTGCCGATCGTTTTGGGAAGTGTGTTGCCGGAATCGGTGGCGCGCGAATGGAATGGAGGGAGACGATCGGATGAGACTGCTGGGAAAATTTATAGGAGGAAAGCAATGGACCGCCGCGTGTTGCGGCTCCGGAATTTTGATGGGCCGGCCCATTCACTCGACGTTGCAGCCCAAAATTTCTCGAAATCGCGAGATAGCCTCGAGTTTTCTTATTAATCTCAGTTGAGACTCCGCTACCGCCGCTGCTTCCTGACCGCGCTCTGCTCTCAACCCAAACTAAGCCGCCGGCGGCCCGAGCGAGGAGATGCTTCAGTTCCCGGCGCTGATGCGGCAGTGGCCGTCGGTGCCGCTGATCCCGGCGTCCACGCTGCTGCCAGTGCCCGCCACCTCCCATGAGGACGAGCTCCTCCTCGCCATGGCCGAGTCCGACGTCGAGGACAAGGTG
Source organism: Zoysia japonica (assembly GCA_001602275.1). Classification (NCBI taxonomy): domain Eukaryota; kingdom Viridiplantae; phylum Streptophyta; class Magnoliopsida; order Poales; family Poaceae; genus Zoysia; species Zoysia japonica. The sequence goes on from BCLF01000017.1 coordinate 692,861, forward strand.
CTTTCTGTCTTCCCCTTTCTTCCTCACCTAACTTCCCCTTCCATTCCTCCCAAGTCCCACCCACGCAGCGGCGAAGGGCTAACTGACGTCTTCCTTCTCGCTCGTCACTCATCAGCTGAACGAGATCCGCAAGACCAACATCAACATGGTGATCATTGGCAAGCCCGTCGGCGACGTCAAGGAAGAGTTCGAGGCCGAGGCGGACGACGACGACGTTGACAACGTAGAGGAATCCGATGGAGACGACTTCGACCAGGAGGCCGGCTGACGGGGGCCCGCGCCCCGCCCGGGAGCGTCGTCGTCTTGGCTACCCAGCTTGCGATCCCCTCGATTCGCTCCTGCCATCTCGATGTACTGTGTGCTTGTGTTAGTCTACATTTCTGCCGATAGTTGTAACTAAGTATTTGAAAATGGATCATGTGTATGAGATCAGAGTGGCAAATGCTACTCCATCTAATCTAAGCAGATATTTGATTCTTGGCCGTTTCATTGTTTTGTCTAGCATGTCCTTCACTTATCATGTAAAACAACGTTGTTTTGTGTTGCTTTAACACTTTTTCATCATGGGACTGAGAACCTCTACTTTTTCTGTCTCTGTCTGCTTAATTAGAATGGATACAACGGGTTCAAGATTCACAGATGAATAAATAGTACAGGGTGACATAATAGAACATGGATTTAATTGTAGACATTCTCATCCACGATTCACGGAAAAAGATGTACTCCTGGAATGCCTCTTCTTCTTTACGCATACCATTGATATTACTAGTTTTGTTCAATAGCTAAACTCGGCCTGTAAGATGGCCTACTCTGCATTTCTATTTTCCAATATAGTACTGATATTATAAGGTCAAGCTCTTTTTTTCATGAATATTTTGAAGCTGAGAACTTTGTCATTTATACGCAGACCTACCCTGCATTTCTCCTTTCCAATATAGTACTCCTACTTGAAACAGAGTAACACGAGTTCCATTGCAGGCCTCGGGCGTTTGTGCGAGGCAGCCCAGTAATCTTTCTGCCTTGTCTTCGTATCTTCGTGAAAGGTTAGCACAATCTTCCATAGGAAGGAATGCTGTGTGCAATATACACTCTCCGTTATTAAATTGATATCGTCGTTGATTTTTACAATCAACTTTGATCATTCATTTCATTCAAAAAAAAATTTCGAATATGTAAAATTTTAAGTTGTGCTTCAAATAACTCTAATGATAAATCAAATTATATCAAAATATATAAAATTTATTAAATTTTTTTAAATAAAACGAATGATCAAAGTTGAATTTAAAAGTCAACAACGACATCAAACGGAGGGAGTACTCTTGTAACATGTGCAGAAATAAAAAATAAACAACATCATGTGCTCTGGCGTTCTCCTCTCCCTATATGATTGATTGCTGGGGAAATCAATGTTGGAGTGTGACATTTCCCATAACCACATGCTCAAGTCTTCCGGCAGGAAGGGGCCACGGCGCGGCTGGACAGTTGACACGGCCGCGGTCGGCGCGTCGACAAACCACGCATCTGGATCTGGCCGTGTACATGGCTCGTGTTCAGTCGCCTTCGTCCCGCAGGTACGTAGCAACCCCAACGCTGCCCTTTGCATCACAAGATTACGCTAGTCTTCAACTTGATCAAGTGTTAACAGTGGGACAGGCAGGGCAAGGCGCAAGACCGAAGCCATCCCTGGACCTCAACACGCTCCCCCAACCCTTTTCACAAAACATCCAGACTTGTTTATGCCTCCCTATGATGCCGTTGCTTTCGCCTCCAACCGCGGTCAGCATCCGCGCCATTCGCCAATGATCGCGATGTCCCAGATAACCTTGTCCCGTTCGTCGCCTCTAGTGCCCTCAAACGCACGGTCGTGTCGGAGAGCATTTCAAATCGGATCACCGCGGCTTCTCTACGTGTACGTACAACTCTCGGGCTGGATACGGCAAACGGATTCAAATCGGATCAGCCTCCTCCGGTCCTTCCCTTCCTCACCGCAGATGAATGAATAGAGCGCGGCGTCATGCTAATAATTGTTGCATGTGCTCTGAAAGCGACAGCGTCCGGTGTGGAGCCGCGGAGGTGGTGGTCACTGGTCGTGGGCCCCCGCCGTGTCGCCCGCAACGATCTGGTGGTACGTACGACTTCCACCGACTCGCAGCTAGCACGGCCCGATCAGAGCCGTCGATGTACGCACGAACGCGCGAGATGGATCCCAGCGCATCTAGCGGCATCGACGTCGACCCGACCCGGCCGACGCATCCCTTCCTCCCCGGTCCCACGCACTCGTCGTGGTCGTCCCACGCTCCCAGGCAGCCAGCCAGCCACCTCCATTTCCTCCCCCATCCCACGCGCGCAGCGCACGCACCACTCTCCTCTCCTCTCCTCCCGGCCGCCGACGAGGAGATCCGCCGGACTCCGCCTCCTCCTCCGCGGGAGTCCTTCCGCGCCTCCACACCCTCCCTGCCGAACCCTACCTAGCAAACTCGGCAGCCGCCGCCATTGCCGGACGAAGGTTCCCGCCCTGTTCCAATGTGTGAAGGTACCACTCACATTTTGATGACGAGGGCGTGTTCGGATTTTGAGTTCGGACTGCAGCCGAGATTTCCAAATCTCCGGCTGCGGGCACTCCGATTAACCGATTGGTAGTAGCTCTTTTTTAGTGTCTGGATGTTCGACATGCTAATCAAAAGTTTTTGGAAATTTCAACTCTGCAGCTGTTAATCGAAGCTCACAAATTTGAGTTGAAAAGTTCACTTTCAGTCTTTAGCCAGTTTTTTTATCTGCTCTAACTTTAGATGCGTATTGAAAAGAAGGGATAAGAGTTTGTATTGTAGCTTGGAGGAGGACGTTAGCCAATCTAAACTTGCTGCAGCCTAAGTTAGCTTGCCAATTATCTAGGAGTATTAAATTTGTTCAATCTCTGTTTAGATTCAACCCATTTATGTTTTGTTAAGAGCCATACAATCGTTTGTGAACCCAAACAGTGGTGTACAGTAGCTACTCTGTGAGCAAGTTAGATTTAAGGAATTGGGTGGTATCACGGGCAGATGGACTAATTATACACATTGTTATCGTCTAAGATGTCTTGTACTATATACATAATTGTACCTGATTATTCATTGTCACTGTTATCCAGTCGCTGAAGTCTCAGTTGCTTGTGCATCTCATTAATTTGATCATACCTTGCTTGATTTTGCTGGAATTGTTTGACTTGCTTCTAATGTACCCGCCATATACTCATCAGTTTTGATCTTTAGATTAGTTTTCTATATTGGATAATGTTTCCTTCCGTCCTTATAATTTGTTCGCTGGAGAAAGATAACGCGTGCAATTAGCTCATGATTATGTTCTGATGCAGTTCAGGTATGATATTTGAGGACCCTGGTAAAGAAGCGGGAGGGGTTGATTTGCTCTCATAATGGACAAGATGCAAACTGATTGCCCTTATCCTGGATGTTTCTTCTGTGTCATGAAGGAGGCAAACCCTAGTAAACGAAGAGCAAGTGTTCTTAAGTTCTTCCGGGAACTTCCTTCCCAAGATGATGATGGTCAGGTTCTCCCCATTAGCGGTCTCTGGAACACTGCAATGGCACACCCTAATGATCCTGAGTTCATCAACTTGGGCATATTTGAATGCATGGCATCTCTTATATGGAAAGGGTTGAAAAATAGCCGCTGGCTTGCACATGACCAGAATATTTACATTCCATATTATGCTGCGCATATAATTGGATCCTATACAATGAATATGGAAGAGTTCGCAGAACGTGCTGTTCGCGCTGGTGTAATACCTCCATTAGTAGAACTCTTAAGAGGTAGGCTGACTTGGGTGGAGCAAAGGGTTGCTGTTAGAGCTTTGGGACATTTAGCTACATATCCTAGCACCTTTCCTGCAGTTGCAGATCATGGAGAAGTACTTGAGCTTGCCATTCAACTGGCTTCAAGTTCTCTAGAGATTGTCTACTCACACTTTTACCAATTTGTGGATCGAAGACTTGGCTACCATTGTGATCTTCTTACTCGTGGCATGGGTGGTGTGGAGATGGAATCCCGCAAAGCTGAGGAATGGGCAAGTCAACTGCAGTGCTGGTCCTTGCAACTCATTAACTGTTTTGCATTTAAGCCTGAATTCCTCCATGATATTTGCAAGGCTGATTTTCTAATCAAGTTACCTGGAATGTGGGGTGGACTTGTGAATGAGAACTCTCCTGCTGGTGTTGGTTTGCTAAGAACAATCTGTCAGAGCAGGATTGGCCGTGGTCATGTTGCTAATATTCCTGATACCATTGACGCTTTGTGCAACATAGCTCGTTCTTCAGATGACTGGCAATACATGGCTGTTGATTGTCTGATTTGGCTTGTGCAGGATGCAAACACTTGTCATAAGGTAATATCTTATGAAGCAAACTGTTATTTTTCGTACCTCTAGTCACTAAAATATTCTTTCCTTTGACCAGGTTATAGATAAGGTTGCACCAACATTGATAGATCTGGCAAGTATTTCAACATTGGGTGATCATAAAAAGCTTGGTGACACTATTGTCACCATCCTCCAAGAGTGCATGCAACAGAATGGCAATTCACGTGGTACAATTAGTACTCAGACCAAAGAAGAAATCGCGGAGCTCTTGAGGTCCAAGCAAAGCTACAAATTGGAAAAGAATATGCCTAAGGAGGATCTTCATATTAAACAAGCTGCAGCATTGGTTGTAAAATTGGAGGGCAATTCTATGTTCTCTTCTGGGAACATTGAAGGAGCTGCAGAAAAATACTCAGAAGCACTTGCACTGTGTCCAATGAAATCTAAGAAAGAACGGGTTGTGCTTTACAGTAATCGAGCTCAATGCTATCTTCTCCTGCAACAACCTTTGGCTGCCATTAGCGATGCTACTCGTGCATTGTGCCTTCATAACCCTGTGAATCGCCATGCCAAGAGTCTGTGGAGAAGAGCTCAAGCATATGATATGCTTGGTTTGGCAAAAGAGAGTTTGCTAGATGCTATCCTTTTCATAAATGAGTGTTCCCAGTCTAATGATCCTGACCTGTCCTTGAAGCAAAACAAAGTCCCTGATTATGCTGAGCGATTGGTCAAGAAACAGATGCGTGCCGCTTGGTTATTCAGGGAAGCAGCTCTGAAACATGGGGGTGTCCATTGGGAAGGAGATGCTAGTGATGCCTTTGGTCAAGAGGCTGATGACTCGGAATGGGAAACAGCTAGTGAAAGCGATGCAGAAAATGATGCTAGGGGACATGCAGATGATGAAAATGAATGGAAGAATGATGGTCGACAGGAAGATTTCTGTGAGAAAAGCTGAGAAACAGGTGAGAAGGGTAACTTCAAAGGTTTATGCACCAATATATCTACAAAGATAAAATGTTTGGCTTTTGTAAAAGATGACTCTCAGCATTGACTTTTTTTTTTTGGCTATTTGTACTTGTACGTGACAGGCTTGATTTGTGGCATATATTTGGTGCAGCAACTACAGAAGCAGCTGTTTGCTATCTGCATGACCAAGCACCAAATGCAAAACCAAGTTTCAAACTGGATGAAGTTCACCTACTGAGAGCTCATAAGAGATGTAGCTTTCTAAAGGAACAATCTAGTGCTATTTTATCATCACTGTCAGAACAAGCATCAAACTGAGATCATCGATTTTGTTGTGTCCTGTTCTTACTTGTGCTGGCCTTTTGAGCTGTGCACGTGATTGTTCAGCTTGTTGTGCCTATGTATTGGTTTCTGTGGGTGTTTGTAAAATGTGTTCACCAGCCCTTCTTTTTTTCGTTTTATTTTGGGAGAGCATTGCTTTCAACTCTTTGTATGAACAAAACTGTGCATTATTACCCCCTTCATCAAAGTTTAGCAAATAGGTCAACATCTTTGCACTCATTTCTGACTGCCGACCTTTGAGATTTTGTTTATTGCACATATCTTATTTTTGTGTTAGGATTGTACCAGGTTTTGTTTATTCCACAAAATGAAAAGGTTGACCTTTTGATCTGGTAGGGCTTTGCTTGGTACCAATGTACCATGAATTTTGCAGGAAAAGCTTGCCTTCGCAAGGCAACAAGAGAAATCTCCATGGTGACGGACGGACGCGTAGTGCCAGCAGAGCTGGCCAGTGGGCGACTGATTGGCAGCATCCTCCACGGATAACATCGCCACGTCGAAACAGTACTAACACCTCATAAAGATTCGTAGTTAGCTTGTGCAGCAGCAAGTGGTTAAGCAACTGCAAGTATCTGCAAAGTTCCTTGATACTTCTAGTTCTATATACCATTCCCAATACTAGCAACTTGCAAGCACTTGCGACGCAGAGCTCTCTCTCTCTCTGCGCAAATGCACGTCCAAACGTCTATAGGCCTCAGCACATGCTGGCACATTGGATCCGCACACCGCATGCCACGACGAGTCCTCCTGTGGGAGCGGTACAGACGTGGAGGGGACAGCGCGAAAGCAGGGATACGGACACCTCTGCATGGACTGAGCCAATGCAGAGGATTTGTATCCACGACGTCGATGATGATGCTCGTCACCTTGTTACCGTGGGCAAAAAGCCCCCTTCCTTCCTTCCTTCCTCGGCGCCCCCTCTAGTTATAAGGGCCTGGAGGACGCTTCCTTCCATTTACGTATCCATGGAAGGATGGACTCCGGCGCTGCCAGGGAAACATAACGAGAAGAGCAGCCATCACTTCGTCCCTTGCCATCTCCAGTGCTCCTCCGGCTCCATGGCCGGGCTGAGCGTTGTCCTCGACACCCACAAGCAGAACCACCCCGCCGGGAAGCCGCAGATCGTCAGCAAGACCAGCCTCCCCCTCCACCACCGCCGGCGCACCAGCACGCCGACCGCGAGCTCCTTCTTGCAGCGCTGCTTCCTGTGCCACAAGGAGCTCGCCAAGGACAGCGACATCTACATGTACAGGTAGTATGTACTAGCCGCGTTTCCGCCGTCGTACTTTGCCGAGCTGGTTAACGTTGAATCTGCTCAGGTCGATCTTACTACGTGGTTTCAAGCGCGCAGAGGCGACAGGGCGTTCTGCAGCGTGGAGTGCCGGCGCCGGCAGATCTCCATGGACGAGGACGACGCCGTCGGCGGGTTCGCGGACTAGCCGGTGAAGAGATCACGTACGAAAGGAAGAGAGAAGGGGGAGAGATTCATAGGTTGATTAGCCTCCTGTTCAGGTGCCGATGATCCGAGAGTCCGTGTGAGAAGGTGATTAAGAATGGAGGTCTCTGGAGGCGGTACGTAGTAGGATGGCAGCACATCCAAGTGGAACCCAGGTACGAGAGACGGTACGTGGCATCTAGGCGGGATCTTCGTACTGGATAAGATGTCCGTCACTCGGACCCGCCTGAAGCGGATCAGGATAGTTGTGTCACACCTCCTCTTTCGTCCAAAAGAGATTAGCTTGGGCCAAGAGAACAGTATAGTTAGCTGGTCATTGCCCTCAGGCCTCAATTTGTACAACGAAGGAGCGTTACTAGGTGTACCTTATACTACTCCTTATACGAAAGATCATGGTCCTGCCCTCGCTACGCCTCATGATTAATACTGCTGCCTATATATGTCATTTTTTTGATAAATACTTTTAGAACAAATCAAAATCAAAGGTATGCTTTGAAGGCTGTGTTATTGTCAAACGATCTAAATTGTGAGTATGAAGAGAGTATATATAATGTTGTCTGTAATAATAAAGAAAAATACAACTTTAAGCGAGGTGCTAACTATAATTGCATAGGCTATAGAATAGTTGTACATCATTGTAAAATAGCGGCATGCAGTTGATCAGATGGCGGGCTGAATAAGGCCTCACTATTGTTGAACTCGCTCCCAACAGTTACGCCAAAACCGTGCGCGCGGGCGGCTTAGCAAAACCGGGCCGTGTCTGTATCTTTGGGCTCGGCGACGCTACCGGCCCATTAACGTCTGTGATGGGCCGCTGGGTCGCGAAGTATTGCGCGGAGCCCTGCTGACGTGTACGGTCCGGACCGGACGGCCGGGGGCATCGAATCCGCGTACCGATTTTCTCCCCAGTCGCTACACTCGCTGGCCCGCCTGCCGCCGGCCGGCGCGACCCCCACCCCGCCGGCGGGAAGGCTGCTTCGTCCGATGAGCCCTCCCGCGCGGCCGCCGCCGGCGCACACTCTCGTGGTCCTCCTCCTACTGGTTCCGCTCGTCTTGGCGCCAGTCGGGTCAGCTGGTACGAACAGTCGCCTCGTTCACTAATAGGACTCTCGGTCTTGTGTGTGGCTGTCGTTTCTCTGGTTTCCTTGGCTAGCTGTGCGGTAGCGATTCTTATTGCCTTTGGGTGGATCCTTGCGGTCTTGTGCGCTTAGTGGCTCGAATTGTATTGTAAATTAGTCTCTGGGATGTAGATTTGGTTCGTGGTGGAGTTAAGACATTCTATCTCGGAGATACGGGGTTCAGAGATGACTTTGATTTGTGCACATATTAGATCTCAATATGGTGTCCGGTAGTCACATTTTCTTAAGTTCTAATTGCTCAAGGAAGAAAAACAAATACTCTTGTCATTTCTTGCTCTGCAGGACAACCAAAGGGTGTATGTGTTTCACCTGGTGGACGGTTCCCGGCCTTCTCATCTGAAGGCAAGCCTCCTGGAAAAGCACCAAAGGGACGCAGAGATCTAGCGCTGTGTAGGATATTTCGTCAGAGGACATGTTGCGACGTGACACAGACATTCCCTGCCCTTGTCGCAGTGAGAAACCTCGCACTAACAGGTGAAGGAAGTCAAGAGTGCCTTCATTTGTGGGAATTGCTTGAGTGCTCAATCTGTGATCCACGAGTGGGTGTCAGACCCGGACCACCTGTTGTATGTGCATCCTTCTGTGATATGGTCTACAAAGCTTGTTTGGAGGCATACTTCTCTGTCGATATGAAAACCCAGGTATAGGTCCTCATTTGATTTAATAATTCTACAAAAATTAGGTAGTAAGTACTATACCTCAATCATGTACCGTCACACAAGCTCTGTTCCTAGATTAAGCTTGATATTTTCAGTTAGATTGTCCACTAAGCAATCATGTTCTAGTGGGCCAATTTCTGTACTTAATTGATTCTATTAATGTTCCTTTCCTATTCTTGTATAATTCTAAGTAGCTTAGATAACTTTTTAGCTTTATAACACATTCTTATCTTTTTTATGGTATAGTTTCACGATTGGATTTTGATACGTGCTCCTCACTGCTATGTCAGGTCTTATCTCCTTGTGGTTTAGGTGACATTGTTTGTGGGAAAGCACATAAGTTAGTCTCTAATGGCACAGAGTTGTGCCATCTTGCTGGGTTTTCTGTGCAAGGTCCTGAGACCAGCTCGGGTGTAGTTGACGACATGCTCTGCTATGGCGGGAAAGCAAGTCTTGACTCCATCTCTGATTCATGGACTTCTTCAAAAGACCGTCCAACATTAAGTAGTGTGGCTTCATGGGGCCTTCAAGATCTCCAGAGATGGGCGACAGAGATGCCTGTTAGTGAAAAAGTTTCATGGGCAATTGGAGGAATGGTTCTTACAGCAGGCCTTATTTTCATCAGGTTTTTATCTTTCCTCTCATTTCATATTTTATGTACACAGACGGTAAAATCTAGTGAAATCGGTTATTAAAGCTTCCAATGAAAAAAAATCCTTTTATACCTATCTAATAAAAAATATGCTTTTTAGTCTGGAATGGGTAATGTGCCTACCCCAGCTTGCTTGGGACTAAAGGCTTTGTTGTTGTTGTAGTCTGGAATGGGTAATGTATATACGACTTGTAGAAGATGAACCCGCAAGCAGAAGTTGAAATCCTTATATTTGTCCCTTGATCATTACAATCTTGCAATTGATGCATCTCACTACTCCATATTTGTGCAGTAAAAGAAAGAGCTACAGCCACCGCCAGCAGGAAGCTGCTATTGTTCGCACCATGAGATTGAGAAGGCTGGATCCAAGAGCTAACCCACAGCAACCGAGGCAAAGCTATGTAGAATATTCTTGAATCGCTGCTCCTACCTCGTTATGGATTGTATTCTAATCAATCAACTATGAACAGTGTATTATAGGCCATTTTCTTCATTGTGCTTAGATGCATGGAGCCACCGGTTACACCCTCCTTATCCTTCTGTGAAAGTAGAGGTCTATGTCACTGGGTTTTTCATTTAGAATGCAAGTTTTTTGGGCTGGGTTGAGCTCATGTACATATTATTTTTTGGCGATGGTTTCTCTGAACGTATGTTCTGTACTCACTTTATATTGCCTTGATATCTGGCTATATGGTTTGTGACCTATGAGCTTAGCTAGGGCTGTAAAACATGCATATCTACGGCAAACTATTTCATGTAAAGGATGCCTATTTGAAATACAATAAAATGAGCATTCATGTTCGCTTGTCATAATGTGAATGATCTGCTGCTTATAATTTTGCAGTTTCCAAAGATATGCATGTTTATCCGACACTCAGTTCCTTCTCAATGGGCAAATCTTTCCAATTTACAGAAAGCGGTAGTAATTTCATCCAAATGAAGAATGGGATTTTTCCGTTCTCGTATCTGAAATAACTGGATAAGAACAAATAGCATTCCTACGTTACAAAACTATTGCTTAGTGCCTCTGCAGATTCAACTGTGAACGCAAGGCCTCAGCCTTGCAGGTATATCAAAAATGAAAAATGTTGCATTTCATCACTCAGCTAAATGGCTACAAAATTTTGTGGAATTAACGCCTCAATGAAGGCATGTAACTTTCTAACCATTAGAATGCTCCACAAGCTATAAAGATAAAATATGCTGAACTGTTTTCACCAATAATCACCACAAGAACATGTACCATCTTTGAAATGATGGAAACGATTGATATCTCTGATGATAATCTCCCTTGAAACTATCTGAGAAATGAACTTCATAGCAACATGACAATCTCTGCATATACGCAGGTTCTTCTTTACTCTAATTGGGGCCCCAGCTGGAGTGCTAATCAATGCAAATGCAACGGCCAGCCTCTCACTGTGGTGAGAAAGAAGCAACTCCTTTTCACTTCTGTCTAAGTCGTGGAGATCAACTTCCACATTCGGAGTATAACCAGATTTGCTCATCAGATCTCCCAATTCGTCTAGCTTTCTATATATCTCCCTTGCCCTTGGATGGCTTTTGTCACCAACAATAAAGGTATGTACCTTGTCCTTCACCTCGACCCAGCTCATGGCAGGTTCTTTCTTGACATTACTTTCTTTCATTAGCTTCCGCACATTAGACATCTCATCCCACATGCCAGCTGAAGCATATGTGTTCGCAAGCAAGATATGGGTGCCAGACTTTTCAGGCTCTAGGATGAAGAGTTTTTCAGCTGCCAGTTTTGCCAGTTCTGGATCTTTATGTACTCTTGATGCTCCTAGGAGTGCCCCCCAAACTGTGGCGTTCGGTTGGAATGGCATGTTGTTAACAAGCTCCATGGCATCCTCTAGTCTCCCTGCACGGCCAAGAAGATCGATCATGCATGCGTAATGCTCCTCTGTCCTGTCAATTCCAAACAATTCCTTCATTGAATCAAAGTATCTCTTGGCTTCGTCAACAAGCCCTGCGTGGTTACAAGCCGAGAGAACACTAGTCATGGTAATGTGGTTTGGGGAAACGCCCTCATCAAGCATTTTATGAAACAATTCCAATGCTCTCTTCCCATGCCCATGCTGCGCAAGCCCTCCAATCATTGCAGACCATGAGACAACTCCCCTCTCCGGCAGGCCAGAGAAAGCCAGGTCTGCATCCTCTATGCTACCGCACTTTGCATAAGTATACACAAGGGCATTCCCAGCAAACACATCAGAAATGAAATGCCTCTTGATCAGATGAGTATGCACTTGCTTCCCTTGCTCATAGGCTGACAGGCTACCACAAGCATTCAGGAGGCTACTCAGTACAAAAGGGTCTGGCTCAAGGCCTTTTCTTAGCATCTGCACAAACAGCTTTATTGCGTCTTCACCATGGTCACACTGTGAGAGTGCAGTTATCATGGACGTAAAAGATATGATGTCATCTGAACAGCGTTCTTCAAACACCCTATTTGCTTCGATGAGGTTGTCACATTTCCAGTATGAATCGATGAGCCCATTGAGGACATGAGAGTCAGATAGGAGGCCCATCTTCTCTGCAAGAGCATGAACCTGTCTTGTATAACTGATTTCTTCCAAGCTCGCTGTTGATTTGAGAACAGCAGCCAGTGTTGTCCTATTGATATCAAAAGCAAGCCCCTCATTTCTCATCCTGCAAAAGAGTGATAGAACCTCAACATGCCGTCCACCATGAGAGCAACCTGATACCAGTGCATTCCACAAAATCAAATCTCTTTGGGGCATGAAATCAAACACCTTCCTCGCATCATCCAAGCAACCATCCTTTGAATACATGTCAACAAGACCAACCCCAATGTAGTCATCTGAATCTGCATTGGCCTTGATCATGAACCCATGAATTTGCCGGCCCAAATCAAATGCACCAGCACCAGCACAGGCCTTCAGGACAGCAGACAATGTATACACGTTGGGAACCAGACCTGAGGACTTCATCTGTAGCAGCAACTCCAGTGCACGGTGGTCATGTCCATGAATCACGCACCCAGAAATGAAAGCATTCCACGAGACAACATCTGCCTCGGGCATCTTCTCAAAAACCACAGCTGCCATTTCAATGTCCCCCATCTTCGAGTACATGTCGACGAGTGCGTTGGCCGTGAACACATCCTCGTCATACCCCATCCTCACCACCATGGCGTGCACTTGCCTCCCAGCTTCCAAATCCCTCGCCCCTGTGCACGCATTCACGACACAGGAGAATCCAAACTCATTCGGCCGCTGCCCGCTCCACACCATCTCGCGGAACAAATCAACAGCATCCTCGCACCGATCGTTCTTGACATACGCCGACATCATGCCGTTCCAGGAAACGGCGTTCCGAAGGCCTCCAGCCTCGTCGAACATCCTCCTCCCCTCGTCCGGCATGCCGAAGCCGCCATACATTGCGACGAGCGCGTTGGCGACGAAGACGTCCCCGACGAGCCCCGTGGCCACCGCCAGCGCGTGCACCTGCGCGCCGAGGCCGGCGTCGGGCGCGCACTTGAGCACGACTGGGAGCGCGAACTCGTTGCACTGGGCGCCGTGCGCCCGCATGAAGCAGAACGCGCTGATCGCCTCCCGGGGCATAGCACTGTTGGAGTAGGCGGTGACGAGTGAGGACCAGGCGACGTGGCACGGGTCAGGGATTTCGTCGAACATCGCCCGGGCGCTGCGCGGGACGCGGCATCGGGAATACAGGGAGATGAGGTGGTTGCGGAACGCGACGAGGAGGCCGGACTTGAGGACGTAGGCGTGGAGATGCGCCCCCGTGCGCACCGACCGTGACGTGCCGTAGCGGGCGAAGAGCTGCCTGATGCTCTCCGACGTCGTCATCGGGGAGCATGGGTACCAGCCCCAGCCTCCTCCACCCAGGGAAGCAAGAGGAAGGCCTACTGACTTTTGATGCGGTACACGGGGCCATCTGTCGGTCTGACCGCGTTATCCAGGGTATTGCTTTGTTTTTCTCGTTTTCACTTTCGAAGTATAGAGCTGATGTTGAGAAAATTCGCATATCACTGCTAATTGTCAGTTACTATCTTTGTTTTTGATTGTTATCGCCATGGACATTTTACTTTAACTTTGACTATTCGTTCTATTTAAAAAATTAATAAATATTATATATTGTAATATAATTTACCTTATTATTAAATATATTTTAATCTTATTTTATAAATTTATACATTTAAATTTATTTTTAAAATTAAAATAAATAGTCAAAGTTAAGATTAAAAGTCAATTACGACTACAATTAAATATCAGAGAGAGTATCTGAAAATAATGGTCTTTTTAATCAATACTGCTACTGCCTCGCACCATAATTTAGAACCATTATATTTGAAAAAAGGGAAAAGGTAGAAATAGCGAGGACAAGGACACCGGAAAGTTTGTTGTTAAGGCCTCCTTTGAGCACAGAATTTTTGCAAAAATCTTACAAAAATTTTAAAAGAATCAGTTCAATTTCACAAAAAAAAAAACCGTAAAAAATTGAAAAAAATTCTCGTTTTCCAAAGGGCCTAAAAACCATTTCTGCATTTTCTTTGTAAGCATACAAGCACGCAGGACACAGAAAATTTATGGGATCCAGTACTTTCATCAATGCGAAACTGCTTTACATAAAGCAACTTGAGGTTAAATTTATGAAGATAATATCTGTATGTATTACACCCTCATTTGTCATTTCACAAGATTACAGGAATGCCATATCAAGGACCACCATTTGAAGTCAAGTAGACAAAAAGAACCGTCCGGCATCCAGGAACATATCTAAGGCCTCGTGGGGCACCAAGAAGTGAACCCAAAACTAATCCGGCGTCCAGCACAAACATGAATCCTAATCTTTATGCGAGTGCGCAAGGTATTGACTTGTGTATTTGTCCACCTTTGGTCCAGAAGAACCATATTTCTGGTCATAGTACTCCACGCATGCAGAACCAACCAGTGCAGCCAGAGTTAGCGCCTGCGCATGCAACCTGCAAAAGTCAGCAATTTACGAGATGTCACTGTGATTTGTCAAATAATAGCATATTTAGCATCATTTGTTCGCAGGAAAAAAGGTAGTGCCATTGACTTGAGTTATATACTTATATGTAGAGCCATCTGGAACCAAGACAAGCAAATTTAAACACTTGCAATTTCAAAATTCTACAACAATCAACAGATGAAAATGAAATAGCTATAGGCCATGCACATTAGGTTCCTTACTACCGTTTGGATGTGCTGCAGATAGCACAAGAAATACAAAAAAACACTAGCAAGCAGGGTTGGATGTTTGTACCAAAATTGAATGCATGACTAAAAAACCTGTTGAACCCATTTTGAATATCACCAATGAAAATGGTTAGTGAAGCAGGTTCAATGAAGCGCACACACAGTGTCATTGTGCATTGCAAAAAGAGCCAAGAGGTGAATAAATAGCAAGATCACAGGTATTGTTGGCATACGAACAAATGGGGAGGAGCTAATGTTGAAATACAATTATCAGAATTATGAAGCATTCTAAGTCCATATTGTTTTTATTCAGAAAATCAGAAAGATGATCGATAATACGCCTCATTGCTTCCTAGTGCCTACTGCATATGATGCAATGAAGTCACTTGATGGCCGCAAAGAAAAAACACTTCATCAAAGATTTGTACATAACTGTGTTCCAGTGCACTACAATAAAAGGCAATACTAGTTATTTGCATAGAGCAATAATATGTCCAAGATCCACGTTTTATAAATATAATTCTAATACCAATGTCATCATCAGAGGCCAAAAATGCTTCAGAATGCTCAGTTTAGCCCTAAATATTTGCCTAATATTAGCACATGCTAAAGTTACAGTTACATATCAAACATGTGCTATACCAAAATGTGACCTCTCAAATTTCTAGTATTCTGGCTCAGGCAACATGAGTTGAAAAGTACCAAATATGAAACGTTCATGGCAATAAGCAAACTAAGAAGACTAGCAGCTGAGCTAAGGAGCCTGTAAATTCTGTCAAGTTGAAGCTGACGTGGTCATATCAAGGAATTCTGGGGAGACTTGCTACAGATTTTGGGGAAATGTAAGTTGCTTGGGCTTGTTCAAAATACATATTAGATCCTGAATAAATACGTACTTCATGAAAGAACCAAATGCACAGATAAAAAACTCATACCTTTTCAGTATATAGTATTTTAAAAACAATTTTCTTATGGAACAACTAAAAAAAAGTCTAGTTATTGCATCTTCGAGGGAAAAAATATGTTCTGACTTTCATGTTTACGATGGTAGAATACGTCTTCCATCACTGTAATAGTATCATACCTTGCGTGGATGATCTTGACGCTTCTCTTCATGTTGGGCCTCGACCAGTTGTAAGCGATGGAACCGCTGATCCCAGTGAGCCAGAGGCAACCTTTCCTCCAAAAAAATTCCCAGTAATCAGAACATGCATCCGAAAGGAACGAAATAATATCGCAATTGAAAAGAAAAATTCCCCCAAAAGAACTCGGACAACAGAAAAACACGCAGATTCGTGATTTCTTGTAAACAGAACAGCGGAACACCTTTGGTGAGTTAAAAATATTAAAAAAGTTAAGATGACCATATAACTTGCTGGGATTTGAGATACATCAGAATCCAAGCCGAACAGCCAGATCCCGGGGAGGGAGAAAACGATTCCGCTGGAAAGGAACGAGGTCTTACCTACGGCCCGGAGCTTGTGCTCGACGACCCACTTCCTCATGGATTCGATCTTGGTCGGTGCCTCCGCCATTCGCTTCGCCTTTCTCCTCTCCTTCCCTCCAAACTTTCGCCCTCTTTTGTTTTATTTTCTCTGACGACGAAGTCCTTTTCTCTCTAGTTTCGATGTGGCGCTCCGTCGCGCCCTCGTTAAATACCGGAGTCTGTTTGGTTTTGGTCCTTGAAAAATGCTGGAATTCGGTTGGTGCCCACAAGTGCGATGATTCCTTGCACATGGGCACCGGACTAGGGCGTTTTGTTTGAGCAGTTTAGCTTTTTAGAAAAGCTGGTTAGTGGTTAATAAAAAAGTTGGTTGATGGAGTAATAATTATTAATTTTTATAATATATATTTATTTTTTCTGCACATCAAAAAGTAGAAAAACAGTTTTGGATGAGCTTTTTAGCTTTTAATTCATTTTTTTAAAAGCTATCTTTTCAACATTTTAAAAGCTAACATTTCAGAACTTTATTTATTTCAGCTTTTCAACTTAAAAAGGCAGTCTAAAAAACTGAAACAAACAGAACCTAAAAAGAACAGATTGTATTTTTTTTCTAATTCTCGGGACTAAAAAAAAGTTTGTACTACTGCTCTTTCTAATTTTTAAATATTAACACCGTTAATTTTTACCATTCATTTTATTAAAAAATTATTTAAAAATATCAATTTTTATTATTATTTAATTTATCATTAATGAAATTTAGATCGCAACTAATAATTTTATACATTAAAACAAAATTTTTAAATAAAATAAATAATTAAAATTGATATTAAAAATTATATCAATAATTTAAAATTGAAGTGAGGACCACGAAGAGAGGTGCAGTTTTTTTGTGTGACGTTTTGCACCTCGTTTCTGTTAGGTGGTGGATCGGCGGCTACGGCTACTCACAGCTCAGACGCGCGGGGCTTCGGATTCGTCAGGTTTTTGGACTTCTTTTTTAGGCGACGTTCTCTGCACTTGGACGCGGCCGTGGTGGGCTGGTAGGAGCAGCCAACTCGTGCTCCTGGCTTTGACCAGCCCGGTATCACAATTCGGTGTGCCACAGGGTGGTTTTGAGGTGGACGGGTTCGGCAGGCTGATTCGACTGAAGGTCAAACTTCTCAACGGAACAAAACATCTAGTCAACTCTTGGTTGGCAGGCGGCGTCGATTCTAAGTTGAGTAGGAGTTTCGACTGGCAAGGTCAAACTTCTCAAGGTAACAAAACATTTAGTACTTTTTTCATCTCAAAATAAATATTTTTGTAAAATTTTAAACATTTATTTTTCACCATTTATTATTAAAAGTATTTTAAATTTAACTTGTTTATTTTTATTTTTATATTTTTTAATAAAACAAATAATTAATTATAAATTTTAAAAAATAAAAAATATTATTTATTTTATGACGAAGAGAATAGCACTTTCTAAAGTCAATTTTTTTTCCCTAAAAGGGCACAACCATTTTATCCCTAACAGCTTGCAAAGGATTGGATGGTTAGTTGTTTACCCGTTGGATTCACTGGGAAGAGAAAAGTGCTGCGGATAACATGGTGCACGACCATGCACGACATTTTGATAACTTCGTGCTCAGAGCTACAATATGCTCTTTTGAGGCCCCTTTACTAGGATCGTCATATTTTCGCACGGTAATTATCACTAGGAATGCTGTTACTCACTCCTAACCTCTATCTCAATATTTCTTTTTACCTTTACAATTAAATATTTGAACATAAAGTTTATTTATAGAAAGTTGAGCTTCAGAATGCTCTAAATGCAGTGGGTGTGTTCGGAGTACTAATTACCATTGTGGTCACAATACATTGCGATCACAGCCGCAACTCCCTTAGCAAATACATTCAAATTTCATTTAGAACGCGAGAAATTTATATGAATCAATTTAATTTTACAGAAAACCGTAGAAATTTCTAAAATTTCCGCATTGCCTTATGACTTCTGACTGCAGATATTATTCGGTCCAACGTATGACCCACCTGGCAGAGAATGGGAGGTACGGCTTTGGCATGCCGTTCGCTCGATCTGTGCCGTCGGCGTAATCCTGCGGCTCCCCGTCCGTCCTTCGCTGCGCAACTCAACTCCGAGCTCCCAGCCTCCCACCCGAGCACGCCGTTCTCCCTCCCTTCGCCCGCCCTCGAAGCTCCAAGCTCCGAAACCCTAGCCATGCAGAAGCAGACGGGCAAGTCTGGCGGGAGCGGCGGCGGCACCCCGGCAAAGCGCGGCCGCCCGTTCGCGAGCGCCGCGGGTGCCGGAGCCGCGACCGTGGCCGCAG
>BCLF01000017.1:711955-728163 GCA_001602275.1 Zoysia japonica
CGCGGGTGCCGGAGCCGCGACCGTGGCCGCAGCGGCGGTGGTCGGCGACCCGGGGGCGCCCACCGCGCTGGTCGGGCCGTCCCTCCAAGTCCTCTCGTCCCTCTCAGGTAATCTGCTCTTCAATCTCCTCCTGCAATTTCACTGAGATTTTACGGGATTCTACGGTATACAGAGGGAAAAACTCGAGTGTCTGGCCTGTGAATTGGTTGCTCCTGGGGCCTAGGTGTCGACTTGCCGGATGAAATGAGGGTTACTGTGAATAAGCCTACATTTAGATGAAACTGCAATGATCTGAGACTCTGAGTAATTGGTACTGACATTAGGGACATAAGTAAGGCGCCAGGAGTCTAAGATCTGCGCATCTGAATGCACATTATGTAGTATGTGGAGAGGGAGAAATGTTGGTGTCTTAAGAAGCAATAGTCCTGCACTAGAGTCCTACGTTAGCTAGATGTATGGTGTGACAGGAATATTGTGTTTATTCTCAAATAAACTCTTTTGAGAAAAGTAACCACCAGTGATTCAAAACATGTTTTTTTATTGCAGAGACATTATCATTCTGCATCTCCCTTCAGATCTAATATCATTTCTTATCTTCAAATAGCAAATTTTGTGCACAAGAAGACAGTTTGATACCTTAGAATACTAGTAAATGCCAAGATATTTGTTTAGATCTCTTCAATGGTTAGTCACATATCCAGCCATAGGTTAGTCACATATCCAGCCTTGAATGGCGCAGCAAAATGCTGGTCAATTTGCAGCTGAGCTGATTATTTGGAAATGGCAAGTCTTTTATTTTTCCATGCTCTTCGGGGGGTCATCAAGAGTCTGTTCCTTTCTTATTATTTTTTTATTGTTGACAATGTGATTGAGGGGAAAACATGATAAGATTCATTCCCAATTTGGATTGTGAAAGGCCAGTTTTCGGGGAAGGAGCAAGGAAGCTAGTTTGCTGACTATGCAATTTTTTTGAAAGTTGCATTTTAGCTTAACTATTTCTAATGCATGAAATTTCCACTAAGTTTCTATGTAATGATTAAACTGTCATGTTTGTGCACACTTCTTTGCTGTAGAGTTCATGTAGCTGTAAGCACTTTAAACATAGGCTTGATGTATATTTACATTTCTTTTTGAACTCTCAAATTTGGAAAAACCTTTTTTATTCACAAAGCTGACAGATCACATCATGGTATAACTGTATTAACCTTCTTTGTGATTCTGCTCTCCTCTGTATATCCTGTCATTTGAGATAACTGGAGAATACATCGTGCGGCAGAGATGATCTCAAAGTTCTGCTCTATGAGCTTGAAATGATTGTGTTTTTCAGTTGTACTTATTGTTATCAGCATTGTCACAAGAGGATCTCATGTTTTTTGTGGCTTACTCAGATCAGAACAACAAAAGAATTGTCCTTGCATTGCAAAGTGGGTTGAAGTCAGAGATATTGTGGGCATTGAATGCACTCACAGTTCTCTCGTTTAAGGAGAAGGATGACTTCCGACGGGATACAACATCTCTTGCTAAAGTTCCTGGGCTCTTAGACGCTATTCTTCAAGTTGTATGTTCCTGGCCCCATTTCCTCTTTCACTCTTTGCAATTTGATTTTTTATAATGGATTTCAAAAATATGTAAGCAAGTGAGCATCACCCTTTGCCATAAGCATCGAAGATGGGCGTCTGGATTAATGAAACAATCCCTTGTGACCTTATCTAATTTGACATATATGGTTCTTACTCAAACAGATCACACTATATAGTTGATTTTCGTAGAAAGAAAGAATGAAACATTGTTAAAGTGCTATCACTTTCGTTTTACATTCCATCTTATGCTTGACATCTTCTACAGATTGATGACTGGAGAGATATTGCAATGCCTAAGGACCATATGAAACCAGCCAGAGAAAGAACTTTGGGTGTCAACGTAACACTTTCAGGCTTTGGTCAGGAGAACATGGAGAAAGTCTACTCAGACAGTGGCACGTATGTTGTCATTAGTATTACCAGGATAATGATAGCCTATCTCAGTTACCATGGTTCTTGCTGCTATACTTATATTCTTCTCAATGTGATGATTACAGTACTTCAAATGATCAATCGAAAACTGAAGGCTCCAGTGTCACCAAAAAGCGCTCTGCAAGCTTCTTGTTTGATGAAGATGGCTTGTTTAACAATGACGATGAAGGGCGGACAGAAAGGCAGCAATGTGCTGTTGCAGCCTCCAATATAATCCGCAATTTCTCTTTTATGCCAGAAAATGAGACCGTCATGGTTCAGCATAGGCATTGCTTGGAGACTGTATTTCAGTGCTTAGAAGACCAGAACAGAGGTAATGCTGTTAATATTGTTGCTTGCTTTCAGTTGCATCCATCTGCATTTTCCTCCTTTTTCTGCATGTTATCTTTTTTTTAATTCTTCTTATTTAAAAAGGTTTATTTGTAAATAGTTGAATTGAATGTGTGTATGTATTATGACCGAATCATCTAGGAATAAGGATGCAGCCATGAAGGTTAGTACACAGTCTGCAAGCTTAACCTGAAATCTGACTTGTTTCTCATTTTGTGTTCAATCTTATATGAGAAAATAAGTATGGAGCAAAATATACATTATCTTTTCCTGAATATTTATAAGGAATATCCCTGGTGACTTAATGTGTTATATACTGGGACTGCATGTTTACGGCATGATGATTCAGACGATGTTAATTTCAGCAGACATTTACATGATTGAAAATAACCATTTGTTTATTGTATCATTTAACAGAAGATGATGAGCTTGTAACAAACATGCTGGAGACCCTTGTGAATTTAGCACCTGTGCTGGATCTGAGAATCTTCAGTTCATCAAAGCCATCATTTATTAAAATGACGTGAGACATGACCTCAAACATTATTTTCCCTCTTTTCTCACTATATATGAATGCTTACTCTCTTTGCCTTCTTTTGCAAGGTAGTGAAAAACGTGCAGTTAATGCTATAATGGGCATGCTTGCGTCTTCAATAAAGCTATGGCACTGTGCTGCAGCTGAATTGATTGGGCGACTGATAATAAATCCAGATAATGAGTCATTTCTTCTTCCTGTCATTCCACAGGTAATTGGTCTTTATTTTTGAAACTCTTTCCATTTGGTCGTATATTCTGTTATAGCATTGCGCTATTGAGATGGATCTAGATAATGCGATCTGTTTCTAGGTTTTGCAGTTTCATACTTACATTGATATGTTTGAAACAGATATACAAGCGGCTAGTTGACCTCTTGAGTGTGCCAGCATTTGACGCACAGGCTGCTGCTGTTAGTGCACTCTACAATGTAGCAGAAGTGAATATGGACTGCAGGCTAAAGCTTGCCAGTGAACGATGGTAAATATCTGCTAAATACAATCAGAGAGAACTTACTAATATTGAAGAAACAGCTTTAACAATGAATTTTTTTGTTCTCCATTGTCAATTGAACTAGGGCTGTTGATAGGCTGCTAAAGATTGTGAAGGGACATCCTGTGCCTGAGGTTGGCAGGAAGACATCTATGATTCTGGAGAGCCTTGTCTCTGAACCTCAGAACAGGATGCATCTCCTTGTGCACGAGAATACTTTTGCTGAGATCCTGACGGCTGAAGGGAAATACTCCGACACTTTTGGTCGAATTTTGTATGAACTGACTGCAAGGCCGAGCAACAAAGTGACATCAGGCCATGCTATCTGGGGCAATATAAACTGATTCATGAGCTATTTCACCTGATATGTTAAAGTTTTAGAGGATTTGTGACGTAGATGCTTTGTTGATCAGGCACGAGTTTCAGATTGTATGTAACAAGCACTTAGCTGTATCTAGTTGGTAGACTTGCAGCTTGCCGCCTTGACCTAATCTGAAGACTTGAATTTCACCCTTCTTCCATCTAATTGTTTTTAGCTACTGAATCGTAGAATGCTTGGGAGGACGTGGAGCGTACCTCCTACGCATTTTTTTAAAGTGCATCTAAGGCCTCTAGTGGACGAACTGTTCAAAGAGCTAATGATATTAAAGTGTATTGACAGATGAGAAGTTTTAAAAAAAAAATATTGAAAAAAAAAGACTCTTCAATTTTTTTTATCAAGTTATGAAGTTTTTTCTCAAAGAAGAATACTAGTTTTTATTATTTTTTGAGTTTAGGTATGTTGTACTAACAAGAGCTTTTGACTTAAATTGAGAGACTCAAATTGAGGTTTTAAAGTGTCAAAAAAATTCAAATCTTGATTTAACCTGAGACTCTATGAGACTTTACTGGAGTATCTGGTATATTGCCGGAGTCTTCGGTAAACCTTACTGATTTTACCTGAGAAGGCTCACCGGAGTGTCCGTCAGAGTGCCGGAGCCTTCGGTGGCCTAGCAGCCCTCATCTGAGAGGGCTTATCGGAGTATTTGGCACAGTGTCGGAGACTTCGGTGGCTCAATCTATGCCAACCCGAGAGGCTTCACCGGAGTCTCCGGCATATGGACGGAGACTCCGGTGGATCGGAGTGTTCGGCAAAGTGTCGGAGTATTCGGTCAGTCAGAAGTCAGTTCAACGGCTATTTTTTTGAGCCCGAGTATTTATACCCCCTCAGCTCTTTTTAAGAGGGCTGGCGACTCACACTCGAAAAGCACTCTCTTAGCTTCAAAAACACTCTCTCACTCCCTTCCAAGGCCTAAGGTTATAAAATTTGAGCTAGGGTCCCTTCCAAGGCCTAACGTTATAAGATTTGAGCTAGGGTTTGAGAGAAAAGTGATTCCACGCTCATTGACCATTTGAGGCATCGTTGTGCTTTGACTTGAGTTCATTTCTCTTGGAGCTTTGCTCTTAGACGGTTAGGCGTGCCCGAGAGCTCCCAAGTCGTGTGGTGACGCCTCGAAAAGTTTGTTCTCCCTTTTCGACAAGAACTTGATAGTAAGAACTCAACCTCACCTTTGTGGTTGGTTGAGTGAGAGAAAGGATCGAGTGAGATCCGGTTCTTTGTGGACCTCTCAATGGAGACGTAGAGTTCCTTTGCGAACTCGAACTTCGGAGTAAAATCTTGTGTCTCTTCATGTTCTTTACTTACTTGCAAGTTCATATTATTCTTGTGTCTCATTTTCGTAGATTTGCTCCGATCTACTTGTTCTTTAGTTTCTACCTTGTCTAATTGCTTAGATCTAGTTCCTATATCATATTGCAATCTTTTGATTCAAGTGAAATTTGCTAGATCTTGCTAAAACTTGCTTAGATTCAAATTTCGTCTAAGTTCCAGGTTTACCGGAGGTTCCGGCAAGTTACCGGACATTCCGGTGACCAGAGTATCTAGCACATTACCGGAGACTCCGGTGGTCTGACAGTTCATCGAGTTTGATCTTTCAGAAATTATTTTAGGTTGCCTATTCACCCCTCTTCTAGGCAATTTTCAATTGGTATCAGAGCCTAACTCTCTGAATCGAGCTTAACCGCTTAGAGAGAAGATGTCGGACGTTGAAAAAAGTGCAAGTTCAAAGAGCGAAAAATTAAAAGAAGTGGTTGATCACTCCGTCGCAAGTGACAATGGTGCGGAATCTTCCTTATGTGTCAAGAGGAGGAGCAAAGAGGAGCAAAGAGGAGAAGAAGAAGAAAAAGGGGAAAAGAGATAAGAAGGACTATACTCAAACTCCTTTTAATTATTCTCATTTTAACTCTAACGCAAACTTCTTGTCGTTACCCATTGGTAAACCACCTCAATTTGATGGGGTGAATTATACTAAGTGAAGGCACAACATAAAGTATTACCTATTTTTCCTCCACCCGAGCATTTGGGATATTGTTTGTACAGGTGTTGAATATTCGGATAGTGATGACGATGAAAAACTTACTCCGAAACAAGAACAAGATCTCTACCGAAATGGTCAAGCAGTGATGGTTCTTCTCTCATTGCTTAATCAAGATGAGTTCAACAAGGTTGATGGGTTGAACTCGGTAAAAGAGATTTGGGATACACTTCGAGTTGCTCATGAAGGCACCAAAACCATAAGAATTGCCAAGATTGAGATGATTGAGGGAGAATTGAGGAGATTTGTGATGGAAGACAATGAGACTCCTCAAGAGATGTACAACCGGCTCAAGATTCTAGTCAACAAGATTAGAACCTATGGAAGCAAGAATTGGAGCGATCATGAGGTTGTGAAGAAGATGATTAGGGCTTACACGGTTAGGAACACAACTTTGTGTACACTAATTCGTGAGATCCCTAACTACGAGAGGATGACTCCCGATGAAGTGCTTGAAAAAATCATCAACCATGAGATGATGGAAAAGGAAGCCCAATATGTGAAGAGTTTGGCAAAAGGCACATCAAGCACAAAGAATCAAGATATAGCTCTCAAGGCTAGGAAGAAGAGCAAAGGCAAGAAGATTGTTGAAGAGAGCTCAAGTAATGAAGATGAGAGCTCCGATCTTGATGATGAGGACATGGCGCTCTTTGTCAAAAGATTCAAAAAATTCATGAGAAAAGAGCGCAACTATCGTGATGACAAGAAGAAAGACAAGTCCAAGTCAAGAGGAAAAAGAGTGTGCTACAATTGTGGTAAGTATGGACATTTCATTGCTAATTGTCCACAGGAGAAGAAACAAGAAGATGATGGCAAGAAGAAAAAGGAGAAGAACTTCAACAAGGATAAGAAGTTCTTCAAGAAGAAGTATTCCGGTGAAGCACATCTTGGCATGGAGTGGGACTCAAATGAGGAGAGTTCCGACTCGGATGATAAAGGTGTTGCTACATTCGCCATCAAATAATCCTCATCAAGTAAATCTCTCTTCACCAACTCTAAGAAAAGCAAGAGCACTACTCATACATGCTTGATGGCTAAGAAGGGCGAGCGTAAAGTAAAAACCAAATCCAACCCTCCTCATAAGTATGTTAGTAGTGATGAGGAAGTAGAAAGTGATAGTGATGATGAAGCTTTGCTTAAAGGATTAAGTAAAAATGCTATCACTAAAATTAAGAAGCTTATGGATCAAATTGTTGAGAGGGATGAGATCCTTGAAAGTCAAGAAGACTTACTCATTCTTAAAAAGAAGAGAAACCTTGAGCTTGAGGATCTCCTAACTCATGAAAAGAATAAAAATGAAGAGTTAGCCAAACAACTTGCTTCATGAAAGGAGACATGCAAAAGTCTCGAGAGTTCAAATGGTGCTCTTCAAAGAGACTATGAGGCTTTGAAAAAGACTCATAAAGAACTTGAAGTGCAATTTGATACTCTTAAGTCTAACTCTAAAACTAAAGAGGCATCTAGTCAAACTAAAGCTTCCAAAAATTGCGTTAGATGTAAAAATGTTGATATTGAAGCTTGTGTTACTAATGTTAAATTGATTCATAACTTGAAAGATCAAGTAAAAACTTTGAAAGCGCAAGTTAAACAAAAGAAGCAAGAGCTTGATGGTAAGAAAGTTGAATATGCAAGAAGTGCATATTTAAACACAAGGCGTCCTCATGTGAAGGATGGGATTGGCTATGTTCATGGCGGTAACCAAAATGCAATAGAAATGAAGAATGGCTATGAATTTTCAAAGTTCACAAAAGAGGGAACTTACCAAAAGAAGCAAGCCAAGATCAAAGTCACCAATGATCTTTCAAAGTCTTATGATTCTCATACTAATGCTTCTATTTCAATGCCCATGCTATTTCAAACTTTTGATGCATCATATGTTCTTATGAAAAATAAGCATGATAGAATTATTGCTAAGTATGTTGGGCCACGCAACAAGAACTCAAAAGCTTGTGTGTGGGTGCCCAAGACTCTTGTGACTAATGTGAAAGGACCCAAATAAATTTGAGTACCTAAAAACAAGGCTTAAACTTGTTTTGTAGGTGTACTCCTCCAGTGGATCAAGTTGGGTGCTAGATAGTGGATACACTAATCATATGACCGGAGAGAACAGAATTTCACCTCATATCAAGAGAATGAGGATGAAATAGAAACCATTACATTTGGTGACAACTATCAAGGAAGAGTGCGAGGTTATGGTAAAATAGCTATCACAACCGAGCATTCAATTTCTAATGTTTTGCTTGTTGATTCTTTGAACTATAATTTGTTGTCTGTCTCACAACTTTGTGAGATGAGCTACAATTGTTTGTTCACTAATAAGGGAGTGACGGTCTTTAGAAGGAGAGATGACTCAATTGCTTTTAAGGGTGTGTTAAAGGGAAAGCTTTATCTCGTTGATTTTTTAATGGATAAGGCTCAACTTGATACATGCTTAATTGCAAAGTCCAACATGGGTTGGTTATGGCATAGGAGACTGGCCTATGTTGAAATGAGAAATCTTAATAAGCTCCTAAAAGGCGGTCACATTTTAGGACTAACCAATGTTGTATTTGAGAAAGATAAGCTATGTGGAGCATGTCAAGCCGGAAAACAAGTTGGAGCGTCACATCCCGCCAAGAACATCGTGACAACAACAAGGCCATTGAAATTGCTTCATATGGATCTCTTTGGTCCAATAGCCTACATAAGCATTGGCGGTAACAAATATGGTCTTGTAATTGTTGATGATTATTCTCGTTTCACTTGGGTGTTCTTTTTGCATGATAAAAGTGAAACTCAAAGAGAACTCAAGAAGTTTTTAAGAAGAGCTCAAAATAAATTCGGCTTAAGAGTCAAGAAGATAAGAAGTGACAATGGAAGCGAATTCAAAAACACTCAAGTGGAGGAGTATCTTGATGAATACAAGGCCTCCGATCATTTTTGGGCCGAAGCGGTGAACATGGCTTGTCATGCAACTAATCGACTCTATCTTCATCGGATCTTGAAGAAGACCCCCTATGAGCTTCTAATCGGTAAGAAACCAAATGTCTCTTACTTTCGTGTCTTTGGAAGCAAGTGTTATATTCTCAACAAGAAACACAAATCATCCAAGTTTGCTTCAAAGGTGGATGAAGGTTTCTTGCTTGGTTATGATTCAAACACTCGTGCCTATCGTGTCTTTAACAAAAACTCCGGTTTAGTTGAAGTCACGTGTGATGCGGTGTTTGATGAGACTAATGGCTCTCAAGTAGAGCAAGTTGATCTTGATGTTTTAGATGATGAAGAAGCTCCATGTGATGCATTGAGAAGGATGGCAATTGGTGATGTGCGTCCACGTGATCTACAAGATGATCTATCCTCCAATGAAGCATCACCACCAACACAAAACGAAGCCCAAGAAAAAGAAGAAGAGGGCAATGATCAAGGGGGAGATGAAGAAGAAGAAGAACAAGATCAATCAAGACCTAAATTGTCACACCCAAGAGTTCATCAAAGTATCCAAAGAGATCACCCCGTGGACAACATTTTTGGTGATATTGAAAAAGGGGTAACCACTAGATCACGAGTCGCTACTTTTTGTGAACATTACTCTTTTGTTTCCTCTTTAGAACCATTTAGGGTAGAAGATGCACTTCGTGATCCGGATTGGGTGATGGCCATGGAAGAAGAGTTGAACAATTTCAAGAGGAATGAAGTCTGGTCCTTGGTGGAGCATCCAAGTCAAAATGTTGTGGGCACTAAATGGGTGTTCCGCAATAAACAAGATGAGCATGGAGTCGTGACAAGAAACAAGGCAAGACTTCTGGCAAAAGGTTATTCACAACTTGAAGGTTTGGATTTCGATGAAACTTTTGCCCCTATAGCTAGGCTTGAGTCAATTCGAAGTGACCATGAGGATCGCCCCAAGCGTAAGCGGAAGGTTGCCGCTTCGAAGAACCAACCCGGGCCACAGCAAGGGATTGTGATTCAGAATGTTCCTCGTGGTTCCACCTTGCCTCCAAGGAAGAGCATCGGAGGTGGGCAAGGCAAAGGCAAAGGGAAGGGACTTGCAAGTGATTCAGGCAGTGGTTCTTCAGAGCAGTTGGCCCCTCAGGAGTTGAGCAGTACCAAGCACTATTCAGTCAGAGATCCAGTGTTTGAAAACAGGACACTCTTTGAAACTCCAATGAAGCCAATCAACTACTCCAAAGGGTCTCATGATTTCTCTCGTCACCGGTACTCAGATCCATATCTCTATGAGAGTCAGTCTGGATGTGCAGAGTACAGGTGCTACAATTTTTTTCACATGGATTGGTACAAGTCTGTGATTGTTGACAAGAAGGACAGGACCACTCCGATGAAGTGGATTGACTGAGACTATATGACTGCAGCTGAGAATCCAGTCTTCAATCAGATCATTGTTGTTTGTGAGCAGAGGGGCTGCAAGGCCATTATGGAAATGAGACAGGACTAGTGTGAAGAGATCATTGCTCAGTTCTACATCACTCTGTGGATTGACAGGTCTGGAGATGAGGAGATTCTTCACTGGACTTTAGAGGGCAACTGTTTTGAGATCTCTTACTCCCAGTTTGCAGCATATCTTGGCTTTGGTCCTGATGATCTGGCAAAGTACAAGATTCACACTGAGCGGGTCTTGCTTGATGGAGAGATATCTTTTCTCTATGATGAGAGGTACGGACCCGTCAGTCTTGGCAAGGTGCACGACATGATCCCTTACTTCAAGTATCTCAATTCTTTGTTCCGTGTCACCTTGTGCCCTATTCTGGAGATGCCTCGAGTGTCATGCAAATGGCGAGGAACTTGTTCTTTTGGATGCAAGATATTGATGACACTCGAGGAGGTTTTAGTGTGTTTGATTTCATCTACCAGGAGATCATCATCACCTCCACCACTGGGATCCGGAGCTGCAGCTATGCTCCTTACATCATGCGGATGATCCATCGTGTGCTAGGTGGCCGGCTTTATTGTGAAGTGAAGCACAACCCTTATTGCATTCGAGTCACCGGCACCTCTCTTGGATCTACCTCTCGTGCAGTAGCTCCTCCACCTTCTAGAGGTGAATCTTCCTCCCGTGCTCCCTCTCACGGTGTCCCCAAGTCCAAGTATCGTAAGTCTTCCTCTTCCAATTTCATTGCTCGTGCTCTCAAGTCCATCTTTAGCGTTTGTACTCACAACGCTACGGAGATTAGAGAGCACCGCCGCGAGACTCGTGAGACCTCTCAGTCTCTTGCGGATCGGCAAGACGTTATTGCCTCCCATCTTCGCATCAATCTTCCTCCTTTCTAAGAGTTTCCAGATTTCCCTGAGCCTCCTGTCTTTGACAAACCTTGAGATCCTCTTGCTTATGCTCAACGCTTGGCGCGGGAGCATGAACAAGAGGGGGAAGGCGAAGAGGAAGAAGGCGAAGAGGAAGGAGATGGAGATGAGGAAGAGGATGATGAGGAAGGAGATGAGGATAGTGATGCCACTACTTAAGCTTTCACTTTGCATTCTTTTCTCCTTTTTGCTGATCTGATGCCAAAGGGGGAGAAGATATCCTTCATGCCAACTATCTTTATCTTCGGGCTTATATTATTGTAATGATGGACATATAAGACTTGTGTGAGTGTTAGTATAAGACTATGTGATTTGTAGTTTGTAATAGCTCTATTCGTACTCTATTTGTGAGATTTGATTTTTATGTTGCTTATGATATGTGATGGTGTAATGGTGAAATGTTCTTTTTGATCTTCATATACTTGTTGTGTGGATATTTATTATCATATGCATTACACTTGTTATGTCCACTCACTTGTTGCACCCCACGGATGCTTGGATATAAGGGGAGCTCTCATATTTTCTCTCAAATATGTGCATTTTGAAATGTTAAAGCCGAAATAAGAGATTCAAGTCTATGCACATATTTAGGGGGAGCTTCATATACCACAAGCATCTAAAATCATTGATTATATTTTTAGTTGAAGTTTTGAATGGGTTGTCATCAATCACCAAAAAGGGGGAGATTGAAAGTGCACCTAGGCCCTTTAGTGAGTTTTGGTGGACGATGACGAACCGTTCAAAGAGCTAATGATATTTGTTAAGTGTATTGATAGCCGAGAAGTTTCAAAAAGAAGAAAAAAATATTGAAAAAAAAGATCTCTTAATTTTTTTGATCAAGTCACGGAGCCTTTTCTCAAGGAAGAATACTAGTTTTTATCATTTTTTGAGTCTAGGTATGCCGTACTATCAAGGGGGACTCAAATTGGGGTCTCAAAGTGCAAAAAATGGTCAAATCTTGATCCAACCCGAGACTTCTTACCGGAGTATCTGGCACATTGTCGGAGTCTCCGGTAAAGATTACTGGCTTTACCCGAGAAGGCTCACCGGAGTGTCCGGCAGAGTGTCGGAGCCTCCGGTGGCCTAGCAGCCCGCACCCGAGAGGGCTCACCGGAGTATCCGGCACAGTGCCGGAGACTCCGGTAGCTCAGTTTATGCCAACCCGAGAGGTCTCACCGGAGTATCCGGCATATGGACGATGACTCCGATGGACCGGAGTGTCCGGCAAAGTGCCAGAGTATCCGGTCAGTCAGAAGTCAGTTCAACGGCTACTTTTTGAAGCCCGGGTATTTATACCCCCTCAGCTCCTTTTGAGAGGGCTGACGGCTTACACTCGAAAAACACTCTTTTGAGTTTCAAAAACACTCTCTCACTCCCTTCTAAGACCTAAACTTGTAAGATTTGAACTAGGGTTTGAGAAAGAAGTGATTTCACACCCATTGAGCATTTGAGGCATCGTTGAGCTTCGACTTGAGTTCATTTCTCTTGGAGCTTTGCTCCTAGACGGCTAGGCGTGCCCGAGAGCTCTCAAATCGTGTGGTGACGTCTCGGAAAGTTTGTTCTCTCTTTCCGATAAGAACTTGATAGTAAAAACTCAACCTCACCTTTGTGGTTGGTTGAGTGAGAGAAAGGATCGAGTGAGATCCGGTTCTTTGGGGAACTCTCAACGGAGACGTAGAGTTCCTTTGCGAACTCGAACTTCGGAGTAAAATCTTGTGTCTCTTCGTGTTTTTTACTTACTTACAAGTTCATATTGTTCTTGTGTCTCGTTTTCATAGATTTGCTCTGATCTACTTGCTCTTTAGTTTTTAGCTTGTCTAATTGTTTAGATCTAGTTTTTATATCATATTGCAATCTTTTGATTCAAGCGAAATTTGCTAGATCTTGCTAAAACTTGCTTAAATTCAAATTTCGTTCAAGTTCCAGGTTTACCGGAGGTTTCGGCAAGGTACCAGACATTCCGGTGACCAGAGTATCTGGCACATTACCGGAGACTCCGGTGGTCTGACAATTCATCGAGTTTAATTTTTTAAAAATTATTTTATATTTCCTATTCACTTCCTCTAGACAACTTTCAATTTTGCTGGAATCAGATGCCTCGAGTTTGCTTCTCCAGTGTTTTTAAAGTATTTCTCAGTGTAGTCTCTGAATGTGATCATTTGCTTCGAGCTGAAGCTACAGGAATGCTGTCCCCGTAAGCAATGCAGGGTAGCCAACGAACATTTGGAGGACAAGTTCGACTAACGTTAACTACGACATTGTTGAAGGAATGCTTTCTGACCCCTTTGTTTGTTTACAAGGACGACGACGTTTGCGTCTGTAAATATTCCAGCTCTGAATAGAGATGCCTTTTGCAGATTACAACGAATTCGCTTGATCCCAAGCAAAAGGCAGAAGCGATCAGGTCCATCAAGTTCGCAGCCTTCTCTCTCCCATCCCTGCAAAGCTTGAGAAAAGGCGCGGCTTCTTCCCAAGCAACCCTCTCCGTCAACGTCTCAAAAAAAAAAAACCTCTCCGTCAACAAACATTATCTTTT
Source organism: Zoysia japonica (assembly GCA_001602275.1). NCBI lineage: Eukaryota > Viridiplantae > Streptophyta > Magnoliopsida > Poales > Poaceae > Zoysia > Zoysia japonica. The sequence goes on from BCLF01000017.1 coordinate 725,569, forward strand.
CTTGACATGATTTTCCTGGGTCCAGCCGCTCAAAGCTGAAAGCCCCATGCTGTTTGTAGTCAGAGCAGAAAAACAAAAAGTCCAGGCTGCTGGTAAAGAAAATTTCTCGGAGCAAATTCCTGCAACCAATTTTTGAGAATCTTTATGGCTCCTTTGAAACTAACACATATAAATTTTATACAGTAATCAATTTAATTTTATAGGAAAACATGGTGTTAAAAAAGTCCGAAGAAAACAAGTACTCCTAAAAAACACATGACAAGATAGAATTCCACTCAATTCCAGTGCATTAATAATAATAATAATTAAACAGCTGAGGAAAAAGGTGATCTTCCTCCGGTCCGCCACCGGCTCGTCTCCAGAGCACCACACGTCCGCTTCCCAGCGGCACCAGCCCGGGCCGGGATCCAACGCCTTGGAAATTGGAATATCCTCTCGCTCGGCCACCATTTCCCCTCTTCTCTTCTCCTAGCCTCCTTCCATTCCCGTCGATCATACGCCCACCGCAATGGCCACCTTCCCTGCCCTTCTCCTCCTCCTCGCCGTCGTCTCCCCTGCCGCCGGCGCCGCCCCGGACGCCTCGGCCGTGGTGACGAGGATCGCCTTCGGCTCCTGCGCCAACCAGAGCGCGCCCCAGGTGGTCGACGGAACGCCCGCTCCTTCTCGTCCTCCTTTGGCGCGACCCTGATGACACGTTCGGTTTGCGCCTCTCGTTGCAGCCCATCTGGGACGCCGTCGAGGGGTTCGATCCGCAGGTGTTCATCTGGCTCGGCGACAACGTCTACGGCGACAACAAGCGCCCGTTCCGTGTGTTCGGGAGGGAGCGCACCGTGGGGCCCTGGAAGAACGTGCCGCGGTTCTACCCGTCCACCGAGGAGGAGCTGCGGCGGAAGTACGAGCTCGCCAAGGCGCAGCCGGGGTACGCCAGGCTCAGGGGGAAGGCTCATGTGAGTTTTTCCGCAAACTGTCTCTTTGGTGCCAGGTTTTGCTCCTTTGATTGCTAGTTCTAGTTCAGTCGCGAGATACTGTTTTATGTTGACTTCACTGTCGATCAGTTATGATCTCCTCCAGGATTTATGTGAGATTTTGGTTGTTGTTCTTAATAAACTTTAAAATGAATTGTTTATTTGTGTCCGATCAGTTGTTCCGGTTCCTAGGTTTTATATGTCAGTGGACTGTGTCGCCCTTTTAGTATTATAAAGTCAGCATTTTGGTTATTAAAAAAGTGTGCTAGGACGGCACTAAAGAATACGTGAATGTTTGTGGAACTTCTGAAGAGTTTGCAGCATTGATTGTCTTTCCACCTTTACGAGTTGAGAACCTGTTCACTAAAATTTGCAGGTTATTGGAACGTGGGATGATCATGATTATGGATTAAATGATGCAGGAAAAGAATACAGTGGGAAAATGTTCACTCAGAGGCTTCTATTAGATTTTTTGGACGAAGCTGAAGATAGTTCATGGTATATACATAGAAATACTACTTCTGTTATCTCGAACTTCTTCACATTTGACCTCTATTTTTTTTCAGTATAGTATTGAGACAATTGGTACATTCTGTCGTTTCAAAGCAGAAACCTACTTTTATATATATCTTGTGCCCACATCCACTACTTTTAGTTCTCCGTAGCAAAATAACATCTTTCACTTGAAATACTGAATCTCATCAATGCTGCATTGCTTGACGAATTCATCTTTGAAGCAACTAGCTTATAAATGAGTTAGGAGCATCTGATTTAGTTTGTATTTGATATATTCCCTCCTCATCAGACAGGATTTGAATAAACTATTAAGCTGCTGTTCATATTGTTTCTCAACTAAAAATAGTCACTATCAAATTTGAGAAGAAAACAATCTGAACTTATTTATATTGAATATATATAGCTGTAGTAGCATCTTGGTGCCAAACTGCTTCATTCTTAGCTATTTACTTTATTAGAAATGAAGGTACTCCAGAAATATTATTGCTATTCTTTGTCTTAGTGTTATTTTTTGTTACTTTATAGTCAGTGTATCAAAATGTTCTTTGTGGTCTGGCTAGACATGCTGCTACAGGTTTCATGATCTGAAAACGTACAGCTGTATTCTTTTAGACACCTCATACTACTCTATTCTTATTTTCCTAGGAGGAAACAAGCAGGAGTTTACACTTCATACATGTTTGGCCCTGAAGGGAAACGGGTGAAGGTGAATTCCTTATGTAACCTTATGTCACGCTCAATTTTTTTTCGGTTAACTCGATAAGATTTTGCTATTTGCTTATTTGAATAGGATATATTCATACATAGTCAATATTACTGATCTGATGTGTAACATCCCGAAATTCTTGAATTTAATAAAGTGGCATCTTTCCCCAATTTTCACTCCAATTAACTGTCATTTCCAATATTTCGTCCCGATCAAAAATCTTTCGTATCAAATTTCGTTTCGTTCAAATCCGAAATCCGTTCGTCTACATTAAACTGGCGCTGAAATAATTAAGTCCCGAAATAATTTAGTCCGCGTAATTTTTACGTTGACTAAAATTGTTTCTCGAAAACTCCGTAATAAAATTTTCGAATCTCTAAATAATTCTCCAAATTAATTTCTGCAGCC
>BCLF01000017.1:730185-768051 GCA_001602275.1 Zoysia japonica
CCGATGGACCTCTTTGGAGGATTTTATTCTAATAACTTCACTCTGATCTACTATTTTCTACTATGATTCTTGCTTAATATTTCTGTTATGGTTTCTTGTTTGATCGCTTGTGATATCGTGATTGCCAAACTCCTGGGATTGGCAATGTCACGTGAGATCGGGACTTATCGAAAGGTAAGTGAAAACCCGGTCGTTACATGATGATTCTTTCCTTTGTGCTAGGTTATTCCTAAAATGGACCATTTAGCTCAACTGGCTTTGTACAGCGCCCCCCCCCCCCCCTTTTTTTTTTGCTTCGTTATTGATTAGTGAATGAAACTGGTCTCCACACTGATATTTGTAGTAATAAAATGAAATCCAAAGTTTATAAACTTCATACAAATATAGTCCTGAGTAAGTCTAGGCTTTACAGTATTTTCAGGTGATGTTGCTTTTCCTGTGAACACAATCCTTTTGCTATATGTTCAGTTGGTTCTGCATTCTGCAAAGATCCGATTTAGAAAAAATTAAATCATGTACTTCTCTAGCAACTATTTCTACCAGAGGTTTGATTGCAAAATAGGTATCATGTTTTTTAGTTTGCATCTAGTACACCAAGGATTATTAGTAGTACATAAGTACTAAAATCAGGTTCGAATTCTCTTAACGCTGGCAAATATATAAAAGTGCATGGTCGACAATAAAAAAAAGAGATCATATTATTTTGCAATCTGAGCGTGACCACTAAGGTCTGATAGTGATATGAAATATGTGATCTCCTTATCTCAGTAACTTTTTAGAATTTCCTACCTGAATTGTACTATGTATTTTGTATATGTCCTGTTTTGAACAGGGTATTTACCTTATTAAGGTTATTAGACAGCTAGACATAGAATTGCCATGCCCACTCACTGTAAAGCAGCTCCCCAGCAGTCCTTTGAGGTGTACGGAAGTTTGAATGTTGGTAAAATTGGTACACCAGATATCACAGAGACCCACTATTAAGTGATGGAACCATTCTGGGGGATCCTCAGTGGCAGTGGCTGGAGAGGGAGCTTCATGGTCCTCAATCAGAGATCACCATTATCGGATCTTCTATCCAGGTAATCATAATTAGTCGTTAAAGTTAAAATCTTTGTTTAGAAGTTTCAAAACTTACTCTGGTCAGGGATCAAAGATGGTAGAGTAAATTAAGTATTTATGGTTTACACAAAATTATTTAAATCCTTCATGATGCCTCTGTACTTCAGAAACTTGGACTTTGAAATATGACACTATAAGAAATCATTTATTATCTGGTAGGTTTGGAGTTGATAGTTTTCAAATAAAATGTATAGTATATCTCTTATGGTTCAATAGTTTAATATTTCACTTGTTTGCCAGCTCTTGAATGGAAGAGAAGGTCCTATTGATGCACCACCCTCTCTTTTGTAGTTAATATTTCGTCATTGTATACAGCTGTATTTCATTTTTGGATTATGTGCAATTTGATTTCACTGGTATAATTAAAGAATAACAGCTAGCTTGCTGTGTGCCAATACAGGTAGTTTCTAATCTTTCTGCCATCACTGGACCTTTGTTCTATGTGGAGTCTTGGGCATGCTTTCCAAGGGAAAGAGAAAGACTGTTCAGATTGATTGATAGCAGTAAGGTTGGTTAGTGTTACCTTTCATGTAGATAAGATATTGTTCAGGGTGTCAGTGTTTTCACAAATGACGATGCTCCTTTATGCAAGCAAAATGAAGTAGTTGCTGCATAAATTTTTATTCATTTCTTTTATTTTTTAGTTTCGGGTCTTTCTCAAGATCCCTATGATATCATTTAAATGGATATTTTACGTGTTCTTTGCTTTTATGAAACTTCTGATGACTCTGATGTCGGGTGCAGAGAAATGGAGTAATATTCATTAGTGGTGATGTCCATTTTGGAGAAATTGCTAGATTTGACTGTGGAGCTGAATTTCCATTGTATGATGTTACTTCAAGTGGTCTCACCCAATCTGTTGAGCACTCTGTGCCAGCAGCCTTTCGACCTCTTATGAGATTTCTGGCATTGGTGACGCCAACTGCCATGCGCGTCTTAAGCCCTAAGTGCCGTTATAAATCATGCTCATATGGTATGGCTCTTTTGTTGGATAAATATGAATTTATAAATGTAGGATTTGCTGTAGTGATTTATTTTACAGAATTTCCTGATTTTGTAGGATGAAGGTCCTTGATGTTCTAGTTGATGTAGTATGTTGTTGGTTTTGTTCCTCACGAAGAATCCCCTGAAGATTCAGTTCATTTTTAGAAGGATAAAGTTCAAATTACTACCTTCTAATATAGCCAAAGTCTAAATAACCCCCTAAACTATTTTTTGGTTCATTTTGTCCCCACAACTTTGCCATTTGGCTCAATTTACCCCCTAGTAAAATTTGTCTTTTTTGTTTCTCTATGTATAAGTGTCATATTAAGTTGAAATTTTATAAGATGATAGAGCACATCATAACACATATTAAAAAAAAAAATCATAATATTTCTGTAATTATTTTCATAGGTAGTGATATTTAATAGTAAATTAATTACTTAGGATACAAAACTATATGAAACTAATGATAAAAAATATGATGTATTTTTATAACATGTATTATGATGTTCTCTATCATCTTGTAAAATTTTAGCTTAAGATTAAGCTTATATATGGAGAAACAAAAAAGGCAAATTGTAGTAGGGGGTAAATTGAGCCAAATGGCAAAGTTGTGGGGATAAAATGAACCAAAAAATAGTTTAGGGGGTTATTTGGACTTTGGCTATACTTGAGGGTAGTAATTTGGACTTTATCCTTTTTAGAATATAGTTATAATGCATCTGAAGGGATTGACAAGTTTTTTGGTATATACATTATTTAGTTATTTACTCCCTTCTGTGTTAAGTTTTGAAGGGGAGCGCTGGCGCAGCAGTAAAGCTGTTGCCTTGTGATCATAAAGGTCATGGATTTGAGCCCTGGAAACAGTCTTTTGCAGAAATGCAATGAAAGGCTGCATACAACACACCCAAAATGGTCGGACCCTGCACAAGCAGGGGCTACATGTACTAGGCTGCCCTTTTTTTCTTCCTGTGTTTGAGTTTTGGCCTTGTGTTTTATTCTGATTCAGCTGGTGTTTTGGGGTTGCATCTCAGGCCAGCCAAATTTTGGGGCAATTGAAATTGATTGGGATGCTGTACCTCAGCGGATTGAGCTTGAACTAAGAGATGTTCAGGGTCATTTTGTCCATAGCGTGGAGTTCCCTATATCTGAACTGCAGCCATCAAATGTACATGCGGTCAAAAAACAAGCTCATGGTATTCAATGGCATTGTACTCTCGAAACAGAGCTCCCATGGTTAACATGATACAGGCTTGCTCTGCTGTTCTTTGGTACTACAGCTGGTATGCTACTAGCTCCAGTATGTATATTTTGGGCATAGAGATATATTTTTAGAATTTCCTGGAACATTCAGCAGCATCCTATTTTATGAATGTTCTTGCGCATTTAGTGGTGGACCTCATATCTTCATGATTTATGTACTTATTTATTTATTTCATCTGCAGGTTTTTGTATAGCTGTGGTGCTGCTAGTATTCACTCCTATCAACTGGTCAGAAACGCAAGAAAGAATAGCTACGAGGTGCTGAGGACAGAATGGAGGAATCTGGTGCAAGCGCACCTGGAAGCTGAATTGGATGCTGACCAGGAATACTGAAAGGACCTTTATTACTGAGCGGGCAAGGACCAAAATGACCTCACTGTCACGCTGTGCAATTTACACAGCAGAAATTGGATAGATATATAACTAACGGGCAGACCTTGTGTTTGTACCGTCTCTGTATACCTCACTATCATGCAATGAAATGTTCGATTCAGAACAAACAATTTTCTCTTTGTTGCACAGGAAAGTGTTTATGACTGATTTTAACTGAGTTTGCATCAGCAAAGTGAAGTACAAAATTTGAATGGTGCCCTGAACTGCGATTTGAGGGACTGGGGCTCAGGTGAGTAATTTGAATGGTAACCTGAACTACAACATCCATGCTCTGTTTCTGAACTCTTCTTGAAATTGGACCCTCGGCGAATAGGACGCGGCGCCTCGGCGCCCGCCAACGGGCCGCCAGACATCAAGTGGCTGACCACGCAGGGGAGCATGAGCTAGTTCTGGATGTAGTGACGAAGCTCAGGGAAAAACGACGAACATACATATTTAAACCTAGTGCGCAAGTGACTGTCATTTGTAATTTGAAATACATGTTTTGAAGATCACAAAACTTGGAAACATTAGGTTTCATTTTCCATTTTTTTTTAACTCCCGCTCCAGCGTCATGCCTCCATGTAAACAGCACGAAACCAAGTAACGCATGAAATGGTAAGTGCTATTCGTACTGCCACCGCCGAGTCATCACAAGGTTATACTACTTCATACACATGGAAATACGTACAAGGAAGTAATATTTACTTATTGCAGAAACCAATGTTTAAAGAACTCGCCTCAACAAACGATGAAAACACTGAAAATATTAGATTTCGACACCCTATGGTACGCAAGAGCCACTGAATTGCAACTGCCCTCGTCCATTAGCTCTTGCCAGTATCCGGCACCTTGCAAATCTTAAACGATAAATGATAGTTATAGCTCGTCGGTGCGTAGTTAAAAACCGGCCCATCCAGATGGCTGCTCTGTTTTCTTGGCTGCTGCGGTGCCCAATCTCTGGGATGAACTCCCACTTCCCTTAGCAGTAGGCCTGCTAACATGTGCAGCAGTGCTTGCCGCTGATGATGGTGATGTTCTGAAATTATCAGGGCCGAAACCCCATACATCAGGTGAGGGACTAGCGTTTGTGTTCTTGGTTAGGTTTTGCCGTCCATTCGTCGTATGATCAACCTTTGCTCGGCTCTGAGCTTTTGGCTCAGGGAATGCCTGCCATGTCTTTGCCTCAGAACTTGGTGCTGAAGAGTTGCTTGCAAGCATTCCTTGTTCAAGCTCCCACACAGTTCCTTCGATCTTTTCCTTTCGCTACATGAATCATAAGTTTTAGGTAAGATGCTAACAAAATCCAAGATAAACAGACTATGGTGTCGAGCAATTACCTGAGAAACTAAATCATGCGTCCTTGAGCTGACTTTGTTTGATGGAGGTGTTGTCTCAGCAATAGTGCGCTTCAACTCTTGAATCTCCTGACGCTGTGATCGGCAAATTGCAGATTGCTTTTCATACTTAGCTGTCATCTCCTCCTTCTCTAATGTGGTTTTCTTCAACTGCTCCTTCAGAGTGGACAACTCCAGTTCAAGATCAGATGTCTTACCAGAAGCAGAAATCCCAGAATGGAAATTATTCGAGTCAAAATCTGCAACAAAACTGTTGAAGGGATCTTTCTCGGAACTTTGCTTGGTATGCAGTTGTGGGGCATTATTTTTTAGCGAACTTTTTGAGTCAATTCCATTATTGGATATAGAGTTATTTTGTGTATTTTTCCGTACAGCCTGGTCAGAATGACCACACCTATCTCCAGCCGCCCCTGTGCTGATATCCACCTTACTTTGTCCATGCTTTAATGAAGGCGATGGTTTAATTGGTTCCTCATCAAACAAAGGTTTCCGGTTATCTGCAGCATGAGAGCTCTGTGCATGTTGTGTTGCCCAAAATGCTCCTAGAGGTGCATCTCCTGTCTTTAAAGCTTCATGAGATGAACTAGTAGATTGTTCTCTTGGAGGCGGAGGAGGATTCCTTCTAGGAATCACAGGAGTTCTTTTATAAGCACCTACACAGGCAACATAATGTGTCATAGTAAACATCAATAATTACAATTCAACCCCATACTACATACAAATTGTTTTTTTACACATAATAAGCATGTCAGTAAGTAAAAGTATAATAAATCAACAGAAGCCTTGCAATCGCATGATCCATGAGTCTATTACACACATAGAATTTCTTCAAGAAAGTCTCACCTTCCTCTTGTGAAACCATGGAAATGGCTGATGAAGCCCCATCAGGTAAATTTTTCTGTAACTCAAGAGGCAGTAGTTCGTTAACACGAAACCACACCTGCAATAGTACAAAAGTTTAATATCAGCCAAAGAAAACTAAGCTTATGTGGTTCCTAAGTCTACATGCAACAATCTATGACAAACCTAGTATCATGGAGATGAATGGTTAATCAGTCAAAGTTCTTGCCTGCGTGATATCTGGTCTGGCATTTGGAGAGGCTTCTAGCATATCTCTGATCAATCCTGTGACAGCCATGCTATACTTGGGTTGCTCAGGAATACGATAATTGCCATTAAGTATCTGCAACTTGGACTCTCCATCGAATGCAGATTTGAGATAGCATATTCTGTATAGAAGGCAGCCCAAGGCCTGCCAATGGAAAATTGAAAAATGGTTACAGAACACTTTGTATTCTTTGCATGCAGTGCAAGACAAATAGCAACTTCAAACAGTGATATAACAGTCTTAGCAATCACTCGTGAGCATGGAAAAGTATTGGATCTGAAATTTTTTAAGTTGTTGAGCCTTATTCTGATAATTAAAGAGGAAAATAAAGCATGCTAGGCCTATATTCTATTGGTTCACTAAAGATTCACGTGCATGCATCACATATATTCATGTGCTATGCACTCACCCAAATGTCGACTTTTTCACTAATAACTTCTCTTCTGTAGAGATCCCACATCTGAAAATAATACATTCACATGATTACTGGACAATATACAAGGATTGGCTATTCTGAATCCATCTTTCGGAGAGCTGTTCATTTACCTCAGGGGCCCTGTATGCTGGTGTTGTATGCTTTCTAATGATATCTTCCTCGATGCCCATCTCTTCTGGTTTGTCAAAGCATTTATGATTTGTTGACGTGCTTCCAAAATCACATATTTTCCATGCACCATCAAATCCCAGAAGAACATTTTCAGCTTTCAGGTCCCTAGAGAATACCCAAAAAAAAAAGCAGCAGGTTGTAAGATTAGATATTGTGCAAACTGAATCCCTTGTTCATATCTAAATACCTATCTGATATATAATTGGAAAAATGTTTCCATGCAATATTTGTCCTCCACCGTTATAACCAAGACATAGAAACCTCAAGCCAGCATAGAATATTAGCAGGACACAGTATAGTACATGCACACAAATATTACTAGATTTGTCAATGTACCAGCACTAGCCGTTTGAACTAAGTTCACATAATCATATAATTAAACAGAAGAGCACAAGAACTGCAGAAAGCAACCATTTTACGCTTGACAAAATATGCATCATAGGGTATTCTTTTATGATCTGGGAGCAGATCTTACTTTGCTTTTCACAAATTCACTACCAAAGCAGCACCTAACACAACTACTTCATGGAGGTATTTAATACTGGGGCTTGACAGATATGAAAGCAAAGGATAACCACATCTTTAACAGAGAGGCCCCCGTTTCAAAGCTGGAACCTAAGATTCCTTGAGGAATCTTGCCTTCAGGCCCACAGAATGCTACTCCCTCCATCCTAAATTATAAGTCACTCTGGGTTCCTCAAATTTTCCCAAATTATAAGTCATTCTCACTTCCCGAGAGAACTTTTTCTCTTCCCAATACATCTTCACTCTATCTCTCTCCTCCTCGTTTTCAGAATATCCCACCTTTTTCACTTTTCTTAATTCTCGTGCCCGGACCCAAAACGACTTATAAAAAGGGACGGAGGGAGTACCAGATAAGCAGCAGGTCTTCACCAACCTTATCAATTTGTACAGCTAATTTCAGTTCAATTCAGTTACTTTTCTTCTGTTTTGGCTGGCCTGCCTCGAGTTTTTGCTCTAAGCAGGGTGTACAGGAATTTTGGTTCTTTTCTTATTTTCTTAATAATATTACGTACCATGCAGTGGATTCTCTCACTGTATATTGCTAGTTTTTTTTCTCCATATTTCAACATACCTATGTGCAATTGGTGGCGACTGCCCGTGCATGGCAAAAACAGCATTGCAGACATCTCTGAAAATCAGAAGTGCTATCTTCTCCTCATAATAACCATTACCTCTACTCTCCATTGCCCTCACAAGGGACTTCTCACAGAACTCCATGACAAGCAGTGCCTCTTTTGTACGTTCCATGTCAAAAACATCATGGGCAATCAGTGTAACCACATTAGGATGCCCTTTGAGGAGACCCATAACTTTGATTTCCTTCATTACAAGATCAAGTGATTCTGAATCATTGCAGATTATGTGTTTCAATGCGTACTGCTTTGATACATGAACAGCATCACTTGCCATATATACAGAAGAGAAACCTCCTTCTGCAATGACATTCTTTACTGTAATCTTCACATTTCCAACATCGATTGTACGACCCTCCAATCCATTCTGTACTTTTCCACCAAAAGGGTTGAACCTCCTCATTATTTAAGTATCAGAGGAAGAATGAAGGATACCCCTTGTTTAATTTGTAACTGCAGTTCTCCTAATGTTCCTGTACAAGTCAAATGAAAACATAGTGAAACTCTAATATACAGCAACCAGCAAGTTACAAATAGAGTACGAAATATACACCTGAGAGAGCAGAACAAATAAAACGATAGACTAAACATTGCGGTAGTAAATTGTCTGATATAAAGTATTGGTGAAGCCGTTTTACTGGCATCCATATATTTGTTGAGGAGAATGCATCCTAAAATTAGGAATGAAAACAGCAAGGAATTAAGAGAAAAATATACAACTAATATTAGATGAGAAGGTTACAAGAAAAAGTACAGATTCTTGAGCTGAAAACATGTTTTGGACTTGAGGGTAGCTGAGTAAATATGCAAAATGGGTTGTCATTGTGATACATAACTAAGTATTGCAGTACAAGATTGAAGAGATACTATCTGCATTCTGCCCGACAAATAGAAAAATTAATTAACAATATAGCTCCAACATTACATTTTCACATCCTAGTTAAGAATGGTGTAGCATTTTTGTTTCATGATTGAATCTGTATAAGGAAATAGACATTCAAGTTCATCGACATACATCCAAATCCACCTCCCATGCACTAGTACTGATTAAGGATTGTGGTCTATTGTTCAGCTCGATCAGAAGCTCACCAGCCTAATTGCTAAGGATAAGAACTTCCTTTAAGTTGGATCCTATAGAGCAATAAGCCATTATTGGAATTAAAGCTGACTAATTCTACTTCACCGCAGGAATCTGCAGCCTGCATTGTGAACTGAATACACACAAACGAGAAACAGCAATAGATACAAGACGGATTTAAGACCCTGCAATGCAACGTATCGTGTGGTCCAGACGCAAGAAATTTCACCTAGACCACCTTGATGCAACCGTCCGTTACTACAACCCAAGAGTGCCAATCTGCCAGAACTAGCAGTCTAGGCAGGAGAGGACCGAACAATAGGGCGAGGTAGGGCAGCTACCTAACGCCAGCATAGAGATCCCCTCTCCTCGGAGAGATGAAAATCCCCCACCCAAACGCCATAGCAACCCCGATTGGGACGAAATCGTCCTGCCCCTGCTCCTGCAGCCGTGCCCTCGCTAAGGATCGACCCATCACCGCAATGTCAACAACAAATGGAAGAAACGACGATTCCCTAGGGATGGGGGAAGAGAGCTTGGATCTCACGGTCTCACCCGGAGGAGGCGCTGGCCGCACGAGACCGAGCCGAACGTATTCGCTGCGCTGCAGCGCTGGTGTGGTGCTGCGGGGGAAGGAATCCTTTTTCCGTGGGCGCTGGGTTATGAAAAAAAAAAATCTTACTCTCTCCCTCAAATTTTGTCTTTTTTTAAAAAAAAAACATTTATGTAACATTGACCATTTATTTGATTAAAAAAATATAAAAATATAAAAAAATTCATATTAAATTATTTTAATAATAAAAATTCACTATAAAATATACTTTTTACTAAATTTTTAGTAAGAATAATAAAACATAAATTTCTATAAATAAAAAACACTTAAAATGGAACAGAGATATTCTCTCCGTTCTTAAATTGTTATCGCCGTTGATTCGTCTTATTTAAAAAAGTATGATAAAAATCAAATATTTTATTATAATTTGATTTATTATTGAAGGTATTTGTAATATGATTTGTAATTTTTCAGATTTGAAATAATTTTTTGAATAAGACGAGTGATCAAAGTTGATATTAAAAGTCAACGACGATAACAATTTAAGACTGGATGGAGTACTTATTATTCTCCACAATAGCTTTCATTCTATATAACTGACTTTTATAAAAATCACTATTTGCATTAGTTAATCACGTCGCCACACGAATAAATGATTTTGAGAATTTGTTGATGACGTCCACATAAATTTCACATGGATGAGAAAATTTGATGGTAAAAATAGAAGATGAGATGTTGCCGTCCGTAGAGGATTCAATTAACTGAGGTGGCAAGCTATGATCTATAGAATGGTTGGCACGTACTGATCCTTCGCATCGGTTTGCAAGTCGCAGAGACCAAAAGACATGTCACCAAGAAGAGTACGGGTCTCTAGAAAAGGATGGATTTGGTTCTAGTTCAGACACCTGAGCATCAACACATCTGTTCACACATATTTGCTTGTTTTTAAATTTATGTAATAGTTGACTTTTTACAATTATTTTTAACCATTTATTTTTGTAATTTTTTTTTAAATGTGAAAAATTTTAAGTTGTGATTTAAACAACTCTAATAATAAAAGTTATATCAAAATATATAAAATTTATTATTTTTTTAATAAAACAAATAGTGAAAGTTAAATTTAAAAGTCAATGCGACATTAATTAAACAACATTAATTAAACAACAAGTACTCATCAATTTTAACTTTACTGTTCAATATTTAATCATTTGACAATTCATCTTTTCTATAAACACCTACTACTACATCATACAGACATGTACGGCTCCGAATTTTCGATTATACAAGAACCAGTTCACAATTTCACATAAAGGTTTGTAGTAACATTTACAATTGAAATTAATCCATGTTCAAAATTTTAAGATGTCTCAAATGACGAAAAATAATTTAACAATTGAAAAACTAAAAATAATCTAAATCTCGTCTATGCACGTAAGCGGATCCCCGTCTTTACTGCATTTTCCGAACGATTTGAGTTTAAATTTAGATTTGGTGGGTAGGGAGGCCCGCACAGGCAAGTCCTGCAAAGTAAGGCAGTGTCAGTGCCCGCGCCAGCCTCTTCCCCTTACAAAAATTGCCGTGCAGGTTTTGACCCCGCACCGCGAGCGGCTCTCACCGCACCGCTTTGTTTTCCTTACTCATTAGTTTAAGGCAACGTTCCCCGCTAGCACCCCGCTCTTTATTTGTAGCAACCACCGCTCTGCTGGCCTCCTCCGCTCGTCGATGTGGTACAAATATTTTCCTTTGGCTATGCCTAGCGGGCCTATCCTTTCTTCTGCTCCTGCTTGAGTCCAGGATCGTAAATCGGCCTGCGTGTGTACTCGGCCCGCGTGTGTACTCGGCCCGCGTGTGTACTCGGCCCGTGTTGGATTTCTTTCCTTGGCTGGGCCACGTCGGCCCATTTAGCCCACGTAGGGTCTCCCCTACCCAAGAGGGAGCTTAAAACCCTAGCTCGCCGAAGTGTGCTCGCTTCCTGAAGGCAAAGCCCGGCTGCCGCCTTCCTCTCCAGGCCTCCCCTTCGACTCCCATGGCAAAGAAGCGGAAGCGCACCGGCGCCGCGCCAGAGGCGGCGGCCGCCGAGAAGCCCGATGACTCCGCGCCGGAGCGCCCGGAGCGCACGCTCTTCGGCTTCAAGGAAAAAATGGCCCCCGCCCCCGACGCCGAGCCCGCCTCCGCGGTCGTGTCCCCCGCAGCGCCGCCATTCCGCAACAAGGAGAAGGTGCTCATTACCTGCTCTCGTCGCATCACGTACAGGTAGGAGCTACAACCCTTCCCCCCCCCCCCCCCCCCCTTTCTTACTGTGTCCCTGTTGTATGGTCGACAGTTCGACTGACACACTGGAGCGGGGCGCAGGTATCGCCATCTGATGCAGGACATGGTGTCGCTTCTCCCGCACGCGAAGAAGGACAGCAAGGTCGAGTCGAAGCAGAGCAAGGGCAGCGCGCTCAACGAGCTGGTCGAGCTCAGGAGCTGTTCCAGCTGCCTCTTCTTTGAGGTATTGCCCCTTCCACTCTACTGCCTTCCTGCGTGGTGGTGTTAAACAATGTTCATTAAATAAAGTTGCTACACAGTTTTTAGTTTATTCGTGGAAAACCAATATAAAGCTGTATCGAGTTCGCCGTGTAAATGTTTTCCGTCCTCTGGACACTTGCCAATTGATCTGGTGTCAAGTTCTCCATGTCCGGTTTTATGGTTCAGGAGCAATCAATTATACATAAACTTGTCTAGAGCTGCGCAGTTCGTTTGTTGCAAAAAAAATCAATATAAAGCTGTATCGAGTTCGCCGTGTAAATGTTATCCGTCCTCTGGACACTTGCCAATTGATCTTGTGTCAAGTTCTCCATGTCCGGTTTTATGGTTCAGGAGCAATCAATTATACATAAACTTGTCTAGAGCTGCGCAGTTTGTTTGTTGCAACTTACAATAAAAAGATGCCATTACAATTTTTCAAGTTTGGAAATATTCCATCGATGTGTCACTTACAGGGGGCCCCTGTAAGTGAATGACACATGGGCCCGAATGGCATATTTCAAATTTCAGAAAATTGTAATGGCATGTATCATATTGATCCTACAAAAGATTGGTTGTATGCTGGGTAAACCAGACCTGGCAATGTGCTGTCCATGTCACTAATTTTTCTGTCACTTGTGTCCTCCAGTGCAGAAAACAGAAGGATCTATATCTTTGGATGGTCAAGTCCCCTGGTGGACCATCGGTGAAATTTCTTGTTAATGCTGGTATGCTCTGAAACAAATAGTTGTTCTTTCTGCACCACAGTGAAGTTTTTTTAGAACTTGTAATGGTCATGCTTAGCAATTATGTGATGTATACGTGTAGTTCACACTATGGATGAGTTGAAGCTTACTGGTAACCATCTGAAGGGCTCCCGCCCGCTTCTAACATTCTCCACAAATTTTGACAAACAACCGCATTGGAAACTTGTGAAGGAGATGCTGACTCAGGTACATTACTTGTTTGACAATTGACATGTTACACCATGCTCCACATGCACTGCTCTGCAGTTTTTATGATCATGTTGTACCAAACTATTTTGTCAATTCATTTAAACTTTTCTCTTTTTTCATCTGAAATTAAAAAACAAGTGGCTCATAATATATACCACATCGTACAAAGCCCCTTTTTTCTATTGTTAATACTAGCCTGTGGATTCTTACTGCCTTAAAGATACAGATAAGGAACACCTGTTCTCCGATATTGCTTTTGGTTTCAGCATTGACTTGGATGAAGAATTGCCTATGTTGACTCTGTTCTTTTTCTTATAAGTGTGAAAGAACAAACCCAACGTCTTACACTAATCAAATTTGTCTTTTCATTCTTGATAACCACCATGCTATTGTGTTTCTGGTCAGTATTAGATATAAATGAGTAAATGACCCAAAGCTTTGTTTTAGCTTTGAGCTGACATATTCATATTCTTTATCAGAACATATTCTTTTTACAGTGATATCATTGTTCTTGTAAAAGAAAGAAACTGAGATTGAACCATCATTTTCTGGCAGGTATTTGCTACTCCAAAAGATCATCGAAAAGCAAAGCCTTTCCATGACCATGTGTTTGTCTTCTCCATACTTGATGGCCATGTTTGGTTTCGTAATTACCAAGTAAGCAATTCGTTAGTTTGGATTGCTGCACCATTTAACACAATTAAGGTTCACTTGATAAGACCATTTGATTTAACATCCCATGCAATGTAACAGATTTCTGTTCCCCACAATGAGATCGACAAAGTTGATAAAGGAGGTCTGGATAAAATGACACTCATTGAGGTAAAGGCACATAACTTCTACTCCTATCTGGATATGTCATATATTACATGCTTCCTGCCTGATAATAATTTAGAATTTATTTGTTGTGTGCAGGTTGGCCCTAGGTTCTGTTTGAATCCAATCAAAATATTTGGTGGTAGTTTTGGCGGCCCGACATTGTACGAGAATCCGTATTATATTTCTCCCAATCAGGTATGTCTATTTTTCATTTATATCTCTTCTATTACTCCCTACTGTTTGTAAGTGTTTGTTAATAGTTTACCATCATAAAGGAGTATTCTTAGTATGAACTGTTTTGTGCATATCGAAGAGGCATCAAGCAATATGCATGCATGTTCGAATTCAGTGTATCCCACTAACAATTTTCAGATGCATATCTATTACCTAATTATAAAAAAACAATTTCAGATGCCTTGAGATGGATCTAATAAAAGCATTATAACATTATTGCATTTGAGTCGCAAACTTTAATTTCACTGATTGGTGTAGCTTAGCCTGATAGTGTGCGCACCCCCAGGTGCTGTTCATTCGAGATGCTGATGCGTGTTTGAGTCCATTCACAATTATTTCCAGCTGTGATAACACATTTGAATAACGTGTTTTGTTTATCCGTGCCAGATCCGTGCAATGGAGAAGCGAAAGAAGGCAGGCAAGTACGCTAAGAAGGTGAAGGCCAAGGTGAGGAGGAAGATGCACGAGATGGAGAACACCCTGGAGCCTGATGAATTTGCCGATATGTGGAAAGGAGAGGACTAGTGCCGCTGGAGCAATCCATCATCTGAGATCCGACCTCCTTGGAACTTTTAACCTGCTTTTAGCAAGCGTGAATTTTGCTTACCAATTATTGTGATGGGGAAGTGTTTCTATGACAATATACGCTTATTTATTTCAACCGAATTTTGGTTATACTCCCTCTGTTTTTAAATTAATGTCGCTGTTAACTTTTAATTTCAACTTTGATTTTTTGTCTTTTTCAAAAAATTAGTTCAAATATATAAAATTTTAAGTTGTAATTTAAACAACTCTAATGATTAATTAAATTATAATAAAATATATAATTTTTTAAAATTATTTTGAATAAGATGAAAGGTCAAATTAAAAGTTAACAGCAACATCAATTTACGAAGAACAGAACGGAGAGAGTACACAGTTCCGTTATCCTGTCCATCTCAATGTTTTACCTTGGCTGTTCTGCCACGTACATGTAATTTGTTTGTTTCTTCCAAAGGGACTGCTGATAATCAGAAATGAGGAGGCCCAAGGACAGAGAATAGCTCAAAATAAGACTAATTACTCCGTTTTCAGAGTATCCTAGCATCAGCAGTTTAATCAATTTAAGAGAAGAGAGGGAGTGTTTCTTAATCATACTTTGCAGTAATTACTTCACAAGGCAGTAATGGGCCTGTGGCATGTACGAAACTATTCACCAGAAGCCCTTAAAGCTTGGGTTTCTGCAACGAGCCCAGTGACTCAGTGAGCCTCAGCAAAGGAGCCCACTACTAGCAGAAGACTAGGGTTTCTGCCTCCGCGCCGCCGCGCACGTATAAATTCCGTGACCAAATCCTTCTTCGCCCACAGCCGCCGCCATCCCCGAGCGAAGAGCCCTGCCGCCGCGGTCCTATGGCGCCGACGTCGAAGCTGTCGCAGGCTATCAAGCGCGCGTCGCGGTCGCACGCGTACCACCGCCGCGGGCTGTGGGCCATCAAGGCCAAGCACGGCGGCACCTTCCCCAAGGCCGAGAAGCCCGCCGCCGCCGCGGAGCCCAAGTTCTACCCTGCCGATGATGTCAAGCCCCGGACTCCCAGCACCCGCAAGATCAAGCGAACGAAGCTCAGGTACACCGCCCTCTCGCGCGACGCGACCCTCTTGGCGTCAGAGTTCCTGCGTGGAAATTTGATTGGAGTCGGATCGGCTTGCTTTCTGCAGGTCGACCATCACGCCCGGCACGGTGCTTATCCTCCTCGCGGGTCGCTTCATGGGGAAGAGGGTGGTGTTCCTCAAGCAGCTCAAGTCTGGCGTGCTCCTCATCACCGGTAAGTGACGCTTCTTTCTGTGGTGTGATACTTTGATGGTTGCGGAATGGTCGATGTAATTGGTCTCCACTGTACCGTTAAACAGCCTGTTATCATGGATCTGTGATTCGATCTGTCGTTCCACATCTTCCTTTAATTTGAAAGTAGGCATTTCTGTTACACGTCAAGGTGCGATTTGGAGGCTCTCTGGGTGGTCGGATGAGTTAATTCTGTAAATATGGCTAGCATAATATCTTGTGCTTATTTTTGAATGAAATAAATGTTTGTCTGATGTTTTTTTTGTGAGCATCCTCTTAAGACTTGATTAGGTGAAGTGATATAGGGATTCAATTGTAGACCTGTGGAACCTTTCTATAGCTTATTATGTCATGATGCCTCTTTGCCTCATTGGTTTATGTTGAGGTGAATTAGGAACACGTGATATGATTATGTGACTTGTGGAACCTTTAGACTAGGAAATTTTGTTTATGGAAATCCCCTCTTGAATGGAAACTGCAGTACAATGTAATTCAACTCAAAATCAAAGCTGCACAAATTGTCAACTAGTTAGCTTATTGTGTAAAGAGTGATCTGGTATGAAGTTAACTTTATTTTCAGTGACGTTCAAGATACTCATTTCTTATCTAATTAGTTTGAATGTTTCTTTTATTGTTCAGGACCTTTTAAGATCAATGGTGTGCCTATCCGCCGTGTGAATCAGGCCTATGTCATCGCAACTTCCACAAAGGTCGACATCTCTGGTATTGATGTATCAAAGTTTGATGACAAGTACTTCGCCAGGGAGAAAAAGAAGAAGGTGAAGAAGACTGAGGGTGAACTTTTTGAGACAGAGAAGGAGGTGGGCTCCAATTTCCTTCGTCTTCCTAGTATCAGTTATGCTCCAATACTTACACTCACCCTGCCTTTTATCTTCAGGCTGCCAAGTCTCTTCCTGACTTCAAGAAGGATGACCAGAAGGCTGTGGATGCTGCTCTGATCAAGGCTATTGAGGCAGTCCCAGACCTGAAAACCTATCTTGGTGCCCGGTTCTCTCTCAGGGAAGGCGACAAGCCCCATGAGATGGTCTTCTAAATTAGTTTTGCAGTCCTTAGGAAATAGTTTTGCCTAGTGTGCTGTTGTACTTCTGAATTTTGTACCGGGGTAGTTAATCTTTCATTAAGATTGAAGTCTGCCTTTCAAATATTATGAGATTTAAGAGAAGCTTTATCCATGTTGTGTTTCTGGCATTTGGATATTTGCTTCATGCTATCATAACGTTATACTCCGAGACAGTAACTTCTTTATTGCCACCAAAGGCAGCTAAATGTTATTGACGGTGTCTTGCTGCTTATTTGCTGCTCGGTTATGTGATGGATCACCTGTACTGTGAATTAGTACTACTAAAGAAAGTGGTAAAACAATTGAATCGCATTGAAGACGGCTGTAGAGCGTGGCAATTGGCGAAGAGCTGCGCTCTGGTAAGTTATGAAATCAAATTGCATTCTGTGACTAGAAAATAATTAGAACTCGTTCAAAAGAAAGAAATCGCAATAGCTTTGCAGAACAAAGCTTTTTCAAAACAACCTTTCTTTTGAAAGAAATTCAACAAACGAATTGGCTCTGGCCGAGCCCTGTCAAGGACCTTACATGACATGCAAAGAGCAAAGTGCAAGTTAACCGTTTGCTTCCAGATTCCAAGGGGCAAGGAAGGGATCACACCTAGTTGCAGATACACAAGGGGACTCATCACATTTCCAAAACCCAAGCCATATGGCACAACTTGAAGCGCTTGTTCGGTTCAGAGTGGTATTAGAAGGAATTGGCATGAAATGAGAGGGATTAAATCCTCACCTAGAGTAATGAATTTAGTCCCTTCTAATCCCCTCTAATTGTTTGAAACCGAATGGGCCCTAAGCATGTCCAGCAGCATAAGATGCATCTCTGGGCGTACATATCTGGTACCTTAGCTAACTGCAAAATACAAGTATCTCTTCTTCATCAAAAACAAAGATACAGCCTGTGAATACTAGTCAAACTGCTTGTGAATTTGAAGAAAGGTGAATCTAGTGAACAAGCAAAAAAAAAAAAAACATAGTAACTAAATTGTTATCATAACTGAAAATTCTGCTGAACACTGATCAAACCTGGAGTGAGAAACAAAACATGCCCAATGTACAGCCGCTTCTTTCAGCCGTAAAGCTAACAGGATCTTATGTTAGTCTAGGATAGAAGTATTCAAACTGTTACAACTTAACTGCATCACCATCTTACATCTATTCAGCTAACTGCAAAGATTCAGAACATCTTACTGATGGTAGTGGTCTAACGTTTTGGTGGATAAGCTATACATAGTAACAACCGACGGCCTCCTGAAGTAAGCTTTTAGTGGTTCCAGGAACATGCATTCACAGAGGATCATAGGACCTCAAGCAGAGGTTAGACCCCCCCCCCCCCCCCCCCCCCTCCCCCCCAAAGGGTCCTCAAGCAGAGAACCAGGAAGCCCCATTTCGGAAAACAAAACTTAGCAAGTTCCCTGCCTCGACTAGCAGCCTAAGAAAGCAGCAGGGAGGAGGGAACCGTGCTGTCCATAGAAGGGCCCAGCTTATCGCATGGACATCAGGGTCCGTCTCTGGGCAGTCATTTTAGAAGGCTGAGCAGCCGTGGGAGCTTTCTTCAGGTTTTGACTAATGATCTTTTCAATCTGCACAATTGAAGTGGACAGTTCCTTCTCTAGATCAGCGTGAGCTGGATCATTTGGTTTCGATGGAGCTGTCTGCAAGGAGCAGTCTGATGGAGATGAATATTCCTTCAGCTTGTCCTCGGGCAACGAAGCTGTGGGGTTCGAAACAACTTGAATTGAGCTACGAGCAGAGTCATCAACAGCCAGAGTTTCCTGAGTAAGTGGCGTCCTTTGAGGAACACTCTGCTCTGCATGTACTGGAGTTGTTGAATCTTCCGTCCATTGGATTTGCTGCCGAGCTGCAGCATCCTCGAGTCGACTTCTCCTCTCAAGAGCCTGCAAGTAGTATTTAGTGCTTAGTACAGAGCAGATCTCTGCAGAAATTTAACTAGATGCATATACGTTTTCTTCAAACCTAAAGTTAGCAGTGGACAAGTAAATTTCAAGAGCATTGACAAGTAGACTGTGAACATCATCGAAGCTCATCGAAGGCAGATAATCTAGGGGAAAGGAATGTTGAACAAGAAGCAAAATGTGCTGCAAATCTAAATTCACTTTCAACGTGGAAAGAAATATTGAATGCAGTATATATGTGAAGCATACTTACTCATCGAAGTCATTTGAACTAAGACAAATCGTTCTCACGCTAACAGAATTTATGAATCTTGATGCAAAGCATAAACATATACATTATGTCAATATAAATACTACAGAATAGGGTTACCATTTCAGCACAGAAACATTGCCGCATATATTAAAGAACAGACCGTGCATTAGATATAACAAAGTAAGAGAACAATGACATTGGAATGAAATAGTCACCACATTAACAGAAGATGAAGAATAACTCAGAGAATAGTCATCACCTTTACAACTGATGTGATGTCACGGAGTGGAGTCCTTGGGTACCAGTCAGGTAGCGGACTCCTCTTCGGTGCAGCCCTCAGAGCTCCCACTGGTGGTACGTTCTCCTTGTTGCTGGACGGTGTCAGGGCCTGTCGAGCCAGCGGCTTGACACCACCCTTCACCACCACCGCTCCTGGCGACGCCACCCTCCTGATAAAGAACCCACCACCAGAGTGGTCGGCAAGCACCGACCTGGAGGTACCTCTCATCACTTCAGGCATCTCTAAAATCTGCAATAATAAGTTTATAGAACATCAGTATTGCAAGAACCCAAGAAATATGTCGCCAGATCAGTAAACAGAGTCAGAATAATCAATGGCATTTCAAATTTCAGATCGTTGAACTCTATCAAGGAATTCGCATCCGAGAACCAACGAAAACATCAGAACAGTGACCTTCTCAAGGATTTCACATCCAAGAACCTATGAACGGATCCGAAGAATGCGAAAGGTCCGAACCAAAATCCCCTCCCCCAGCGAACCAACAAAATTCACTCATGTCTCGCGACTCTTACCGCAGATCCCTGCCGCTCCGTGTCCCGTCCGCCAATCCTTACCTCTCCGCCAATCTGCAAGAACCGAATACAAGAAACAAACGCATCAACAAACAGATCGGAGTAAAAATGAGCTGAAATTCAAGAAACAAGCACAAGAAAACCGCAAAATTCCTCACGATTTGCTCTGATCCTCTTAGGCCCCAGCGATTCGATCCCCTCGACTCCTACTCCTACGATACATCCCCAATCGCGATGAGGTTTCTGGGTAAAAACTCCTGGGGTTTGAGCTTGGATGCGGCTCCAGTCCATTCTCACACGGGTGGAAAGCACTTTAAACGAGTTTGAAATGGGCGAGGCCGGAGCGGCTGGTGTTCGCACCGTTCATAGACTTTGGAGCAGCATCGGAGCGTTTGTATGGTGTAGCAAGACAGATGGACGGGTAGGATCGTGCCGGTGTATGGACCCGGCGCGTGCAGGTTTTGAATTTGGAAGTTGGGACCGTTGGACTGGGCGCAGAGATCACTGGTTAGCGGAAGTATCCTGATGATTATTATATTTTTTTTGAAATGGATTATTATTGAATGATGGTCTGCATTCTTATTTTGTGGGGAGGGGGGTTGGGCATGATGTGGATAAAATAGCTCATTCGCGTAATTTTATTACTCTTTTCACATTTATTTGTACATTTCCTCCCAATGACTGTCCTACAGATCAGGACAACTTAATCTAACTTTGCACGGTTGAGGCCCTGTTTGGAACCACCCAGATTATAAAAAACTAAATTATATAATCTTCGCTAGTTCTAAACATTATTGTTTAGATTATAAAAACTAAACCCATCAGATTACATAAACTCATAATCTGGCCTACCTAGCTAAAATTTGATTATGACTTTAAAAAGACCAACTACCCTTCGTTAGTTTCAGATAATTACAAAATATTACCACCGCTTTCATCTTTTTTCTCCGACAATCAACCACCTTGCACACGCACACCCATTGTTAGTTTTAGATAAACTCATGTGCATGAAATTGTGAGAAAATACTATTTAAATATGACGTGGTGAGAAGAAATTAAAAAAAACTCATGCACAAGCTGAACAAATTGGTAGGAACAAAATTACTATTTAAATAATTAGAGGGTAAATAAGTCATTACTTAAGGAAAAAAAATTAAAATCAGTTTATATAATTTGGCATCCAAACACCACCTCTAGATTATGTTTATAAACTAGATTATAAAAACTAACTCTATAATCTTGATTATAATAATCTTCGCTGGTTTCAAACAGGGTCTGATTCTGTTTGCAAGATTATTATGCATCTATATAGATTGAACCATCAACCAAGAACCAAAAGAATAATGGATTAGCTAGTTTCAAATTACAAAATGGCAGTGATCATAGAAATTTTCATGTTCACCGTGTAATGGAATCAAAACAAGTTTAGGAGAAAAAAATTCAGAAATCTTGTTTCCATTGAGCTCTAACGTAATACTGATTTTCAAAGACGAGACCAAATGGGCCAGATGAAGGATTGCCTTCAGTTGGAACTTCAGAAAAATCAGGTGAAGATAATCGATGCTACATGCTACTAGCTCTTTCTATGATTTGAATGTCCATCACCTGTTCTATTTTTCACTTCACTACAGTAAAAAAAAATTAAAATTCTTCTCAAAGGACATCTAATATCAGTGAGAGAGTGAATCAATTAACAGAAGCAGCTTCTGGTTACTTGACTAGACCAGGATAGGATAGGGCAAACCAAACAATGCGGCAGTGTTGTCCTAGTTTGACCTTGATGCGTTGCCGTGCCTCCGTTCGTGAAATTGGTATAAAACTGACATGGTTCGCGAACTGCTTTCCTGATGCCTCCCGAGCTTAGCAAGCTCTACTGTACGTTATCGTGAAGCGAGGAGGCTACTGATCCGTAGCGGACTTCTTCTTCAAGCCATCGCCTAGGGGACTCCCACTGTGGATCTTGAATCCTTCACCGCAGCGAGAGCGAGACACGCCGGGGTCAGGAGCTCTCCATTTCATCATGTACACAGTCCACCAGATCGCCGAAACACATAACAACACTTCCGCGAGAGCACTGGTTCCGGCGTGCAGAAGCTGAGCACGGACAGGGAGGGATACGGATACCTACACCTACACCACCAGCAGCTGGAGCAGCAGCATCACTCCAGATGCCTCGCAATCCCAGGTTTTCACAGCGAAGCGCATTTGAGAAGACTAGCTCCACTGCCAAATTTGCAGGATATGTCAAACAAGTGCATCTGCAAATTGACAAGAGAGACCACCTCTCCAATCTCCATCATCGATTTTACTCCTATTGTATCGCCTTTACTAGGGATCCTATCTGTCACACTCTCTTGATCCTCTCTGCCATACTCTTATAGTCTTGTATATATGGAATGGATCGAAAGAGAGAAAATGGAAGAGAAATGTAGTACGCTGGGGGTGGATGATGTGGTAGAACTGAGATGAGACGCGAGATAATAACTGTCGATAAATGAAGAAAATGGTGAGGCGTGGAATAGAGAAATTAATGGATAGAGTACTAGCATGCGAGTAATTTCAGAAAAGCAAGTGGATGCATGCCATGATTCTGTATGACCTTTCAATGTTTGGATATTATTGGTATACATATATTCAATTCAACTTGTGTGTTCTTCCAGATATTGAAATGCACTCCTGATGCCTCCCAAATCTAGGTAGAGGATAAATAAATGCATTGTGTAGGAAACGCGAGTGATATCTCCTGAAGTTCTGACTTCTGAAGGGACTAGCCGACTTGGTCAAAAATGCATTGCGTAGGAAATGTATGTAATGGCATGGAGCTTCTGACTTCTGAAGGGACGTCTCTGTCTATGTAGCCAAATTACATGCGAGTGATATCTCCTGAGGTTCACCAATTGATAGCGCAGAAAGGTAGGAGTAGATGTAAAGTTAATTGACAGTGAAGACAAGTAGACAAGATGATGGTCATAAAGGGTTGCTGAATGCCAATTGCTGAATGACAAAGCTAGGTAGAGGATAAATAAATGAATTCACCCATGAGAAAAATACACTACTTTTTTTTAGATTGATAAAAATATATTGTATAACCATATGGACACTGCAATAGGCTTCTGATGTCGTCCTATTCATGTTACTCTTCAGAACGCCTCATACGCGCGAGTTCTGATGGTTTTTTCAAATGGCACATGTCTGATCCATCATTTTGAAAGTACAACTCTCAATTAGCACTAACAGGATATTACCACCTAAATGTTGTTGCAAGTGATAGGTTAAATACATATTAGCGACCTCATTCGTATGTGTGGTCCATTTCCATGTGCGAGTAAGAGCAAGATGGATGCATCACTACCACCATCCATGAAGTCTCTTTGGCCGTCAAGGCATGAACTAGGCAACAAACGCCACAGGCAAGCTCAGAGTCACCTAATGACTAAAACAAGCTAGTGAAAGCCTCGAACTATACTAAAATATTCCTGATGACTCCCAAACTCAGAGAGTAGCTATTTGCCCTATGATTAGATCTGGAAAGAAAGAGGACTCGCATAGGAAATGAAAGGATGGGTTACAGAGCATATATATATAGATATAAAAGGCACATGAGAGTTATCGGCAATCCTTGTCAATGTGCAAGCAGACGGTAGATGAAAACTAAAGGATTAATTTGATACATGCCATTACAATTTTGAAAAAATTGAAATATATCATTCGGACTCACATGTCACTCACTCGCAGGGCTCATCTGTCATTGACACATCAATGATATATTTCAAAGTTTGCAAAATTGTAATGGCTTATATCAAATTCATCCAAAACTAAATGGGGTAGTACCATAAGGAAACCTGACAATAACTTGCATTGGAAGTGGGTGGTAATAATCCAATGGAAATAAGAAACATAAGGCAGTGGCTTAACTCCTTGCTTCTCATCTCGCGTGCCGTAGATCAGGCGCATTTCCGGCCAGTGGTTAAAGCGGGGTGCCATTTCTGAATTCGCTACCCTTGTTCCTCAAATCCATTGCTTGTTTTCTTGGGAGCTTTATAAGGTCCAACTTCAGCTGCGGAAAGGTCCTCAAAACTTGCCTCCTCCATATCAAGCTCAAAACTTGCCTCCTCCATATCAAGCGTCAACTATGTCCATGGAGACTCCATAGTAGTTCTCGCTTGGCTCGCGTAGACTGCGTAGTGTAGGATTAGGATGCATCGGGAGCGCAACCATCACCTTCTTGGCTTCGCTGAGAGCACATCATCATATGCTTTGGAAGGAAAGCCCAGCTCTTGAGGCTGGGCAAAGTGCTTGCAGAGCTTGGACGCGGCTGTCATGCATGATCAGGTTCAGGGAACAATGGGGGTAGCGGAGAGGGATTTCTTGATTTACTGGAGATCGACTGCACGCTGTGACGTGCTACCAGAGGAGACGAAACTGCGGTTTGATATGTACAAGTAGAGCAGGGTGCCTAGGGCTCTACCGGGCAGCCTGACTAGCGAGACACCGGACTAGTGAAGCGTTGCGTTTGCGTGATATTGAGAAGTTTTTCCAGCACCGCTCCAGCTTGTTGTTGTCTGGGCGCTTGCGGTTTCGTAGTTCAGCAATTGGGACAACCTTTTCAACAGGACGAGAGACACTACTGCATAATCCCACCCCGCTGCAATCTGCTGGCTAGCTAGTCTCTTTCTTCCTTATACACGAAAGCAATCTCTGAACCACGTTTTGTTTCAATATGCATGACCTTTTCTGTCCATCAGTAATATGCATGACCTTTTCTGTCCATCAATATGCATGACCTTTTCAATATGCATAATCCTACATCTCGATCGATCGTTTCCACCACGCTAGCATGGTCGCTAACAACGATAAGATCAGAGAGTTAAAAAGATGACCGCGCGTGTTGTTTATTTTATTTTATTTGCTTATAAGCGGAGAAGCGAAATGGAGGGTCGTGCTTAACACGAAAGTTTACTTTTAATTACCTTGACAGAGAGGTTATTTAATTACCTAAATAATATCTTTAATTTAGACTGCGGCAATGTGATGTGACACAGTGGCAGGAGAAGTTTCTGTACCAGTACTGTGCGCTTTTCTTGCAAGTGTAGTCATGCAGGTACGCAGCGATGCCTGGACCGTGGCCCAAACGTCCACCTCGCTCGTTGGCTTGTCTCGACGCCTCAGTCCTCACCGGTCTGGTTTCAAATTCAAAGCGATGAAACAAGAGATGAACACAAGTCAATTATACCATCGTACCGCCGAATCCGATGCCACAAGCTAGTGGCCGGCATCTCGTTCAGTTCGATCGCGCATGATGCATGCACAAGAAAATTAATAAAATGAAAAGCTCGTCGAGATTATTGGCTCTCCTGAAACGCCAGGTCTGCTCCGCGCGAGTCAAAAGCTACTCCTATAAAGCCTGCGGGCTGCGGTCGAAACAAGCGGCGACCAACTAAACCTATGATTATAGCCAATCAGCAGACTAATCAAGCGATCCTGCCGTGTCTCGTAACAGCATACAAGATCCCAAACAAATCAACTCGTCAAGGATTTTTTTTTTACAAACGGGAAGAATAGCATTTCTAGCTGTCTCTCTAATCGAAAGATACATTCATACTCAGAAGTATGTTATCAGCAACTTAGGCCCGTTTGGTATTCAGTAAAAAAGCACTTTTCAAATTGTTTGGCAAAATGGCTTTTTATTATAATCCCAATATAAAAATAAGTGAAGAAGTCATAAAAGCTACATTTCTAGTGCTTTTGCCTCTTAATACAAACTTAGAGAAGTGCTTTCTTGATCAGAGAAAATAGAAACGTTTTTTTTAAAACCGTTTGGTGAGTTTTTTTTTTAAATCTAACGCAGTAGCATTTTGAGAATCCATACCAAACAAACCCTAATTTTTCGACTCGGATCGATGAGCAGCTCAATTCCGCAATGGTTTGGTTTGTTGGGGAAATCAGAGGTAGGTATGAGTCGGAGTCGCTCAGTCTAATTTCTAGCAGGGTCCAGCACCTCTGATGAATCTTCTGCGTGGTGCATGGCGGTGCTGATTTCTCTGTGTCTACTGTTCCCACCAGGCGTTGTACTCGGCGTCGCGTTTCACCGTATAGCTTAACAATTTAATTTTTTACAAAATATAGCTTAACAATAACACTATATATAGTTTTTAATTGTTTTCTTCTTATTGACAACATGCACAGTGATTAGTTCTATGTGCCACTTTTAGAGCATAAATATTGTGGATATCCTAATAACACTACAACTCTTGTCAGCTATTCAAATGAATTCAAGACTCTGAGAGGAAGCACGCAGTCGATAACTCCCACATGTAGTGTGTTCTTCCAAATATTGAAATGCATTCCCGGTGCCTTCCAAACCTAGAGTAGCCGACTAGGTCGAGAAGGCATTGCGTAGGAAATGTATGTAATGGCATGGAGCTTCTGACTTCTGATGGAACATCTCTGTATATGTAGCCAAATTACATGGGAGTGACCTCGTGAAGTTCACCAATTGTTAGCGCAGAAAGGTAGATGAAAAGCTAATTGACATAATGCCAGTTGTTGAATGACAAAGGATAAATAAATGAATTCACCCATTAGAACAATACTCCCTCCGTTCCTAAATTATTATCAACGTTATTATCGACGTTGACTTTTAACATTAATTTATTATTTATTTTATTAAAAAAAAGTAAATATCATATATTTTATTATAGTTTACTTTATCATAAAGTTATTTCAATCATAACTTTTACATATTTAGATTATTTTTTAATATGATGAAGGGTCAAAGTTAATGTTAGAAGTCAATGACGACACCAATTTGGAAACAAAGGAAGCACACTACTTTTTTCAACTCATAAAAATACATACCATAACTAGATGGACACCGTGATAGGTTTCTCATGTTGTCTTTCAGATCATCAGATGACACAAGTCCAATCATCATTTTGAAAGTACAACTCTCAATTAACACTAATAGGATATTACATCTACATGTTGCTGCAAGCGCAGTGGTCTCGTTCGCCCCTGCGATCCATTTCCATGTATCAGCAAGACCAAGATGGATGCATCACCATCACGATTCATGAAGTCTCTTGGACGTCAACTAGTCAACAAAAGGCAAAAGCTAGTGATTCTCTTGCATGCCACAGGCAAGCTCAAGGTCACCCGATGATTAAAACAAGCTAGTGAAGCCTCAAACTAGACTAAAATATTCATGATGCCTTTCAAACCCAGAGAGTAGCTAATTTGAGACGCAAACTATGTTTCGATCTAGAAAGAAAGAGGGAGTCGCATAGGCAATGAAAGGATGGGTTACAGAGCATATATAAGAGAATGTCTAAATATAAAGGCACATGAGAGTTAACGTCAAAGGCTTGCCAAGGTGCAAGCAGACGGCAGATGAAAATTAAATGGATATTACCATAAAGAAACCTGATAATAACTTGCATTGGAGGTGGATGGTAATAATCCAATGGCACGAGAAGAGAAACACAAGGCAGTGGCTCTTAAATCCTTCCTTCTCATCTCACGTGCCGTCGATCAGGTGCTTTTCCGGCCAGTGATTAAAACGGGGCACCATTTCTGAATTCGCTACCCTTGTTCTTCAAATCCTTTGCTTTTGTTTTCTTTGGAGCTTTATAAACTCCAACTTCAGCTGCGGAAAGGTCCTCAAAACTTGCCTCCTCCATATCAAGTCTCAACTCTGTCAGTGATGTCCATGGAGACACCATAGTAGTTCTCGCTTGGCTTGTGGAGTGTAGGATTAGGACGCATCAGGACCGCAGCCATCACCTTACGGACTTCACTAAGAGCACATCATCATATGCTCTGGAAGGAAAACCCATCTCTTGAGGCAGAGCATAGTGGTTGCAGGACTCCTTCAACAAAATGTCCAGCTTGAGTTACTAAGACCGGTTGCACGCTGCAATTTAACAGAGGACGTGGTAGTTTGACACTGTATGTTGAAGTAAAGCAGAGTGGTCTCAGATCCCAGCCGAGCGGCACTGTTTGGACAAGGGAGACACCGGACTCGTGTAGCGTTGGGTAACATTGAAGTTTTTCCAACACCACTCCAGGCCCCAGCTTCTTGTCCGGGCACTTGGGACAAGCTTTTCAGCAGGACGAGAGACGCTACTGCATAATCCCTCGCACAGACCGCAGCCATCGCTCCAGTGCGCCCGCCATCTTTAGGTATTCAGGGCTGCTTCTATGCAGTGGTGCGTATGGTACGGTCCCGTCCTGCGAGCGGCTAGCTGGTCTCTTTCTACTACCTTATACACGAAAGCTATCTCCGAACCACGTTTTGTTTTGATTGGCATGACCTTTTCAGTCCATCAGTAACTGATGGTTACCTGTTCCTACCTCTCGATCGATCAGTTTCCAGCACGCTAGCTTGGTCGCTAACAACGATGATAAGATCAGAGAAAAATGATGACTGCGCGCGTCGTTTATTTTATTTCTTTATAAGCGGAGAAGCGAAATGGAGGCTCGTGCTTAACACGAAAGTTTACTTTCAATTACCTTGACAGAGAGGCTGTTTAATTACCTAAATAATATCTTTAATTAAGACGGCGACAATGTGATGTGAAAGGAGAGGGTTTTTTTACGACTACAGTGTGCTTTTCTTGCAAGTGTAATAGAAGCAATTAAGTATAGTTGTTGTAGACTTGTGGTCACGCAGGTATGCACTATGCAGCGATGTCTGGACCCTGGCCCAAACGTCCAACTCGCTCGTTGGCCTGTGTCGAGTCTCGTCGACGCCTCAGGTCAGGCATCGCCTCACCGTTCTGCTTTCAAATTCAAAGCGATGAAACAAGAGAAGCATTGTTCGAAAGAAAAAAAAAAGAACAAGAGATGATGAATACTCCCAAGTCAATTAGCACTAGATAAAAGTATATCATCGCGCGCCGAATCCGATGCTACGGTAGAATAGAAGATAAGCTAGTGGCTGGCATCTCGTTCATTTCGTGCATGATGGGATGCATGCACAAGAAAATTAATAGCATGGAATGAAAAGCTCGTTAAGATTATTGGCCTCCTGAAACGCCAGCTCTGCTCCGAGTCAAAAGCTAATACAAAACCCTATGATTATAGCCAATCAGCAGACTAATTAAGCGATCCTGCCGTGTCTCGTAACAGCATGCAAGATCCCAAATAAATCAACTCATCAAGAGTTTTTTTTTAGAGACGGGAAGGATAGCATTTCCAGTTCTCTCTAATCGAAAGATACATTCATAGTCCAGCAGTATGTTACTCATACTCTAATCAACAACATAAACAAAACAACACCCATCGAGAGACCGGACACCCTGCTGCTGCTAGGAAAACACACGATTAAAATTGTTGGTCTCGGATCGATGAGCCGCTAGCTCAGCTTTCGCAATGGTTTGGTTTGTTGGGGGAAATCAGAGGTAGGTACGAGTCGGACTCGCGCTCAGTCTAGTTTTATTAGACTCAGGTGGGTCCAGCATCTCCAATGAGCTGACGAGCTGAGAGCAGCAAATAATTGGTCCTCCTACCCTGAATCTTCTGCGCGGTGCACGGCGGTGCTGATTTCTCGGTGTCCACTGTTCCCACCAGGCGTCGTACTCGGCGTCGCGTTTCACCGTGACCACGAGCTCGCGCGCCTGTTGCGGCCGAGGAGCGAGTAGGCTAGGCTACTACCACAACACAAGAGTCAACAGTGGTAGGGCCGGTCGGTGCAAAGCGTAGTAAGCGGCTGGCCACCACGCATCCACCCGTTCCGTCACGCCGGGCCACGGCCCTTTTCACTCGGAAAAGCATGCGGCAACAGCAGCGGCGGCAGCAACCCCACCGCCGCGCTAGCCTAACCACGTAGCCCGAGAGAAAGGCATGCAACCCAACCCAACCATCGTGCTGAGTATTTAGCGCTGACAATAAAGAGAGGAGAAAGCCTCGCACCACCGTCCGCCATCGTCACAAAAATTAAAAAGCGAGTAAGCTGCACCTGCACTGCTGCACACCACTACCACCATCACCATGGAGAGGGGGCTGATGAAAGGGAACCCTACCACTGACTGATTGTAATTAACAAGTAGGTTTGGTTTAAACAAACACGCCTGGCCTGGCTTTCCAGCTGCCTGGCTTAACCACTACCACCACCCACGCTAATCATCGGAGCAGCGAACGCCCACGGGCAGGACCCAATACTTTGCTCTGGTTGCGGTGGTTCTGCCCTGCCCTCTCCCCCCGGCTTCCTCCGACCTCCGTCCGTCTCCGTCGTCTTCGCCACTACTTCTGGGCAGACAGGCCACCCGACACGGAGCAATAAGTCGCGGCAGAGACCGCGCGCCCGCCATTACTTCCGCCTTCAAATCACACGCTTCACACGCGTGCACTGCAGTGCCCGTTGCCACAACTCCAGAAGCAAAGACAGACCTGGCCGGTGAACGGAGGCGCGGAGCAGAGGATAGAGAGGGCGGAGGAGGAGGAAGCGACCGTCGACATGCCCATGGAGCAGTACGAGGTGGTGGAGCAGATCGGCAGGGGCGCCCACGGCTCCGCATACCTCGTCAACCACAGGGCCGAGCGCAAGAGGTCTCCCTTCCCTGCTCTGCTTTCTCTGTTCTCTGTTCGCTCTCTGCCCCCAGTCGTTCGTTTCATCGTCTTCCCATACTCCAATCCTTTGAATTGACCCTCGCTGCGTTGTTGCTGATGGATGCAGGTACGTGATGAAGAAAATCCGCCTGTCCAAGCAGAACGACAAGTTCCAGCGCACCGCGTACCAGGAGGTAATACCCCGTCTCATGCGATTCCCCGCTTCGGAAGAACCGGACCAATCCTCATGCACGCGATGCGATTCCTCCGCAGATGTCCCTCATGGCGAGCCTCAGCAACCCGTACATCGTCGAGTACAAGGACGGCTGGGTTGACGAGGTAATCCCCCTCCCTCGGCGCTTTTAATTCAGCTCTGCTGGATGCCTGGATTCATTCAAAGAAACTCTTCATGTCATGTGGTGGTTGTACCACCCAACAGTAGTTAACCGAATTCTTTTCGCATTCTAAATTTGGAGTATTGTTTTTATGTGTTTCTCCGTGGTCGCAGGGCACCTGTGTCTGCATAGTCACGAGCTACTGCGAAGGCGGAGATATGTCAGTGATCATTTTACTACCCATTGCTGCTGAAATTTCAGTTTTCAGACTTAGTAATACGTGAATTATTTCCATAACAGGGCCGAGAGGATCAAGAAGGCAAGGGGAGTCCTGTTCTCAGAAGAGGTAACAACAGAGCTGTAACTGCAATAAGGAGTAGATGAAATTGTAGAAGTAGCATTTACTGCTGCACTCAAAATGCGGTACAAATTAGTTCATAAGTTTATTATCTCTTTGCCTGATGTTTTGTTGGTTATTGTTGTGTGATGCTAGAGGGTCTGCCGGTGGTTCACGCAGCTGCTCTTGGCCCTCGACTATCTGCACTGCAACCGAGTGCTCCACCGTGATCTCAAGGTAAAAATAGCGCTAATGTCTTGCACGTCCTTTTGATTCATCTGGTTCTCAAGTCCTTTGATTCATCTACCACCTGAAATTCCTTACGTCATGTTGCATTTCAGTGTTCCAACATTCTGTTGACAAAGGATAACAACATCAGACTTGGTAAGATGACATGTACTTGTGCTTGAACTACTGCGCTTGCTGTTACCAGATGCTTGAGATGAATGGCTAACGCTTCCTCTGGTCAACAGCTGATTTTGGATTAGCGAAATTACTTATGGAGGACCTTGCCTCATCGGTATGACATTTTCATACTTAATAGTACTGTGATTTTTGTCCCTACAATGTATCATATGGCATTTATCACATTATAGCGGTGCTAACAAGAACAATATCATTTAACTAGTAGGAACCATAATTTCAGCATATTCCTGCTAGAATATACTAATGCCCAAGAATGTCTGGAGTAACACTTCGACACAAAAAAAAACGCATAATGACTCCATCTGTTCACTGACTTCGTTTTGATCTATGAGTTTCAGGTTGTAGGAACACCAAACTACATGTGCCCAGAAATACTAGCAGACATTCCTTATGGGTACAAATCTGATATATGGTCGCTTGGTGAGCTCCCAGTATAACTTTCTTGAAGTTACAATGCTCTCCTTTATATTATAATGCATGACAAAATTTAACAGCTGTGGCAACCTTTGTTCTCCTCTTTTACCATCATCAGGTTGCTGTATGTTTGAGATTTTAGCACACCGTCCTGCGTTCAAAGCAACAGTAAGTCCTCGTACAACACTGCTCAAGAATGCATTGCTTCTATACCTGGGCACATAAGCGTTGGAAACTCATCGTATATTATCCTTTGTTGTTTGTGAAGGATATGGCTGCGTTAGTTAACAAAATAAACAGATCTTCTATATCTCCAATGCCTCCAATATTTTCATCATCACTGTGAGTATCTAGCGTCATTTAACTGAATGCCTGATTACATAGATCAAATCGAAGTTCCGTACTAAATATGATTTTTTTTTTCTGTTACCAGGAAGCAGATAGTGAAGAGCATGCTAAGGAAAAATCCAGAACATAGGCCCACTGTAAGTTTCAGAAAATTCTGTATGACTATTTAAAATCAACCGCACCGACACAAGCAGTACTGTACTAACATTCGGATCAAAAACTGAAAATGGTACAGGCTGGGGAGCTACTGAGGCACCCACATCTGCAACCATATCTCGCTGAGTCAAGCAACTGCTCACCAATCTACCTTCCAGTGAAGCCCACCAAAACTAACCTGGGAGGAGTGGGAGACAAGCAGTCCAGAAAGCCAAGCAGTGGCAGAAAGCGAACTGTCAAGACCACGGGATCCAATGAAGCATTAGAAACTGCAGCGGAGCAAAGTGGAGAGACGAGAGACAGCTCCACTAACTTTTCCGATGTGTCAACTATCGGCACCCAGGAGGCCTGCATTTCACAAATGCCTACAGACCCTGATGCGAGGAACAGGGAGCGGCTGATCAGTGACGACGTGTCCTTTCAACATACTGAGGATAACTCGACTACGATGACTGATCGACAGATTGATGAGACCATATGCCTTAAAGCTATAAAAACCAGTAGGGTAGCAGATGATCAGGACGCAACAACTACCGCAAATGACAAGCTTAATGGGGCACAGATACCAAATGAGGAATTGACAATCGGAGTCATGCAGGAACTGAAGAAGGACGCGAAACCACGCTCGTATCAAGAATCAAAGCCAGGCTTGGGTGGCCCAGCTGTGACAGAGGAATCATCACCGAACAGCACGCTGAAATTAGCTCAGACTGACAGCGCGCCTGCTGAGTGGGATCATCTCAACATAGTTCAGCAGAGAGCTGACGCTCTGGAGTCGCTCCTAGAGCTCTGCGCTAAACTCCTGGAGCAGGAGAGGCTCGAAGAGCTCGCGGGGGTTCTTCGACCGTTCGGCGATGGAGCAGTGTCGTCACGAGAGACGGCGATTTGGCTGACAAAGAGTCTGATGACTCCACCGAGATAATTTTTTTTTCCCGGGGGGGTGGGGGAGGTGGGGGGGGGCCCTCCTTTTCATGGTTTCTGCTGTTTTGAGAGTGTACATAGCTTCGCAGGAGTTTGTGGTTGTGTTTACTGAGACTTGAGGTTTATTTATCTTGATGTGTATCTATATGGTGTGCATGATTCCAACCATTGTCTGCATGCGCTGAATATTTACTGGCTATTTATTCATTGTACCCTGAAAATGTGCTTACAGATGTTCAAGTGATAGTGGAAATCATGTAAGTTTTGTTTCAACTTATTTGCATACACGTACAAACTCAAAACCATTGCTTAGGTGTGCATTTCCTTAACCTATCGCCAGGAACCACAATCGTCGGCTAGGGCTCGGTGGGCAAGGAGGTGCCGCCGCCGGTCTCGTCATCGGCGACAGCGAATCGGCCATGGGGGTATCGTTCGCTGTGTTTGGGCCTTGAGTTGAGTTGTCGATGCCGGTGCTAGCAGCCCAATAAGTCCGATGTCGATCGAACAGTCTGGCTTGGGACCAAATAAGAAAAATGTAAGCCCATAAACTGATGTCATTCTGAGGCTGCTGTTACATCAGCCATGAGCATCAATCTACGCTGCGGGATCAATGCTCTCCTCTTCTCTCCCTCTAGACCACCGGATCATTGTTGCCAAAAAGAGGCTAATCAAGTCAACTTACCTGTACCGGAAATTATCCCAAAGCGAGATCTTTTTATCTGCTCTACCGTTTTCTTAAACCAAAAACTGGCAACGTGCACCGGTGCACGGATAAACTATTGAAGCAGTATCCAAAGGGCCGGGACGCATGTCGGGAGCGGCCGGTGCAAATCCGGGACAGCATCGCCACGAAGATCGGCACCGCAGGGGGAGTGTACGGATGAAGCCTCGCTTCCGGCGCGATACGTGTCGCGGAACAGGGACCGACCGACCGAATCCGCGCCTTTCGATCCGTGCGGGTTTAATTAGCCGCGAAGCAAGCCGGATTTGAATGCGCTGGTGCTTTTTTTTACGATGGGTTCATGTGTGATCGATCGCGCCAGTGGATAAGAAAGCGGATGCCGTGACCGTTCGGGACGTAAGGATTTTACTGCGCTGTCAGTCAGGGCCGTATCATCCATCTGTGATTTACCCTTCCCTTCTCAACGTCTTTTTTGATCAATCCAAGTGCTAGCCCGTCGAGTTCACCTGGATGGCCCGTGCATTTGAACAACTTTATGTACAAAAGATTCTACTAATGCTAATCATGAAAATTTATAAATATGCGCCGAAGTATTATACCCTGTTTTATAAAAATGCTACACTATGTATAAACACACGCTTGCCGCTTGGGTCCCTTCTCGAGAGCGCGATCTGCATCAAACAGTCGGGAAATTGTTCCATGGCCCCCACACTCCACAAAACGAACTAATCCATGTTCACCAAAATCATAAGCCGAGTCCAAAGCTGCAGATCGACGTGTTGCACCCACAGCCACAAGGAATTCAAAGGAGAATACGAGATATCGACCCGATGAAATCGACCGATGAGCTTGCAGCTGGGCGAATTTGGAATCGAGAACGGATAGATATCACAGACCTCGATCGGTTGACAGTAACACGCACATCAGTCTCAGTCATTTACCAATTACCATGGCGTGTATGGGCCATTATCCCTGCATGCCCCACTATCTCACTGATTAATTGTTTAGTTCTGGTTTCCGTTTTTGACAAGAGATTTCTAGTTGCGTTCCGGTACACCTGAGGCATTTAAGGGGATGATGGGAAAGAGAAGAAAAGAAAAGCTTGTATACTTCCATGTCCAGCAGCTTCATGTTAGATAATTGTCACATGCATCGGTGCTAATCAGGAGATAAAATATATCAGTGATATATATCAAAAGGCACTGAACTGAATGTTTGTCTCGAGCGCACTACTGCATTAGTGGGTGAGACTCGATGTTCTCCATGCACTAAAAAGGTATACAACCTTTTCATTTCATGTTGCCAAAGTGTTTTAAACTTTTTTGCACATCTTTATTTTCTGTGTTTGTAGTACACACATAAAACATAAAGATGTTTAATTTAACACGAGTACAATTGATATTGATGATAATTACCGAGACGTCTCACTCAACTTTCACACACTTTTAGAAAGATACATCTACCTTTGAAAATTCCTCTAAATTTTTGGGAATTTTTTTTCATGTGGAATATCTAAACTTACACGTCTGGATTAAACCACTATGCTTCCTACATACAACATTATATGCAGTACTATCCGGATAAAAATTATAAGATCGAATTACTTTCTTTGACGTATTTATTTGTTGTGACAAGTTGCACTCAGTTAAGGTAGGTTGAACAATATATATATAGTTCTCCTCCTACATGTATATCATATTTTCTTCGTCATGCTAATAACAGGGCGTCGTATATACAATTTTACTTCCTCCGTCCCTCATACATATAATTTTACTCGCTCCATTCCAAAATAAGTGCCATTTTAATTTTTAAAAATCAATGTTTGATCACTTATCTTATTCAAAAAATTAGAAAATATAAAAAAACAAAAAGTTATGATTAAAGTATTTCTAATAATAAATTTTTTATAATAAAATTGATAATAATTTTACAAATTTTTTAAATAAGATGAATGGTTAAACATTGATGTATGAATAATCTAAAAAGTCGCTTATTTTGGAATGGAAGAAATAGTTACTTAAGCATAGCCAGGATTCCTTTACTGATAAGGATTGGTTATTTAACAAAGAAAAAAGGTCATCAGGATAGGCTCAGATAACTGAAAGGAAAAGAAAATGAAAAGGTTATCTAAAGTTTTAAGCTAGAGAGCGATAAAAAGGGGGACCGAAAGCAGGACGCCTAAACTCGATCCTTTTGAACCGGTGTTTAACCTTTCCACTTGCATCCTTGTCACATCCGCGCAGCGCCTAACACGTCGAGCCTGCAGATCGGCGGCCGTCTAGAAACCAGCAGCACCAGCGATCGACCTGCGGGTTAGATCTTGACATGAAATTTTATTCTGATTCTGATCATGAGATCTGTGGACAGTGCGATAGAATAATGTGCGGATGTTTATACCCTGTTGACCGCTAAGAAAACAGAATAAAATATGCACTTTTGGCAATTTGTGTATCTATTATACTTTTCAAAGAAACCATGCATCTGTGATACTTTCAAAGGGATTATATAGCACGTTAAACTCAAAAAGGATGTGGTCATGTAGTTAGGTTTTGACGCCACAGCTAGTGTATTTTCGAATCGCAAGGGAGAAAAACTGAACATCTAAAACGAAGCATCTGGATTGATAATGAACGTCTACACCCTTCCAAGGGCACTGGGAGGGAACCAATTACACAAATAATCAAAGATCATATATGTACAGTAGAGCTAGTAGCAAATAGGGATCGGGTTAACTCGAACGGCTTGTAAACTAAGTCTTGTGGTCCGGTCCGCGTCTGGTAGATGATGCCGTGAAAGGAACTGGCACCACCATGCGACAGAATCCTTCCACTAGCAAGTACTTCCTCCGTTCATAATAAATTGATGTTGCAATTTATTTCTAACATCATCTTATTCAATAAATTAGTTAAATGTGTAAAATTATAAAGTGTTTTAAACATATTTAATGATAAAAATTATAAAAAAATATGTGAATTTATTATATTTTTGAATAAAAATAAATAGTTAAGTTGATGTTAAAAATTAATCACGACATCAATTTACAAACGGAGGAAATACTTGATAGCTCCCTTAACCTTTTTTAGGCCCGCAAGTGCTCTGCTTCCCCCACCACCACTATCATCCGTCTCCCTCCCTCTCTCTATCTAGACACAGATTGTTACCTGTGTGGCAGTAGCTAATCAAACCATAATTCCTCCTCCTCTCCTCCATATATACAGAGCTGATGGTGTTTGCTTCCTTGTGCTAATCACTAAGCTCATCGCCTTACATTGTATAGTTCTATATATATCTGTGAGAGGCCGTGATCGGTGATGGCGTGGTGGAGGCAAGCTGGAAGCAGCAGCCTGCAAGAGCTAGCAGCAAGCAGGGGAGGTGCGGCCATGGGGATGGCGCGAGCCGTGTGACCCAACAAACCCAACTAGCTAGGGGGGAGAGAGCATTAGAAGCTGCGTGCACGTTAGGAGCAGGAGGCCGGAGCATGCGTGGTTGGTTGGTGGTGTGCTGAGGCGATCGAGAGGGCTCAGACCAGAAGCTAAGGAGTTCCCTGCTTTACTTTTTGGGGGGCTGTCCCCGGCTTGGCTCGGCAGCTGGTCGCCATCATGTGGAGCGTGGCGTCGCTCATGCGGTGGGGGCGCCGGCGGCGGTCGGCGCGGGTGGGGGACGAGAGCGCGCTCGGCGGTGACGACGCGGCGCCGGCCG
>BCLF01000017.1:768296-805902 GCA_001602275.1 Zoysia japonica
CCAGGGCGCTGCTGGCGCTGGCGTGCGCCGTCCGCTTCGACGGAGAGGAGTACGGCGTCACGGAGGAGGCGTGGGCGGCCAGCGGGTGGCGCCCGCGCGCCGACGAGGTGAGCCACCTCATGATGCACGAGAGCATGCGCTACGCCATCTACGCGTAGCCACTAAGCCACCACGACGTAGCTATCAGCCAGCACCCAGCAACAGAATTCTAGTACATCTGTACTCGCCATTCGGTAGAGCTGTCGTTATACATGTGCGTAGGTTGAGATGGTCCATAGTGTATAGAATACTGTTTTCCTGTACGCCACTAGCTAGTATCAAAGCTCCATTGTAATTGTGGGTTGTCATTCCTCTGCAGAATTCCCCTCCTCCTACTTTCCCTTCTAGAACTTTGAATCTTAGTCTTCAAATTCTAGCTGGTCTGGTAAAGAAAAGATATGATAATATATGAAGACCGAAATTGCAAACACAAAATTTTTCATATTCTGCTTGCAGCTTTATTTTAGTTAAATCCTACTGCAAAGTTTGGGTGCGTACAGTACGGTCCGATCAGCCAAGAACAAAAACTGGGTCAGGTACCCGGATCACAGCTTGTCTGACAACAGCTCCTCTGGATTAAACCTCTGGGATCAGTATTCCCACCAATATCTCCTGTAAAGCAACATGAAGGTCACGTACAATGGTACAAAATTACAAACCAAGTTAACATGTGCTTGCGGATGCTTCTGAAGCCTTGACTTCCGGCTGCACTTTCGTGCAGATCGTGGTTGAGCAGATCGGATTTGACAGTGGCCAAAAAGAGTCACCTAAGATCAACATCGTTGCATGCATAGTGCAGGTCAGGGTCCTACTGAAACCCAACTCCTGATCCACGCCGCCACAAGAACTGTACGCTA
The DNA here is from genome assembly GCA_001602275.1 of Zoysia japonica. NCBI lineage: Eukaryota > Viridiplantae > Streptophyta > Magnoliopsida > Poales > Poaceae > Zoysia > Zoysia japonica. The sequence continues at coordinate 769,193 of BCLF01000017.1, forward strand.
ATCCCCTGTCTGGATATGCAATTGCAAATTCAGATCAACCAACATGTAGACCTACCATGTTCAGCGCAGTTGCATCAACTTTTTAAAATTTGCAATCGAAACCTTCCAGTTGAAACGGCGATTAATTAATCAGTTGAAAATATTTTTTTTGATGTTACTTGTCTTTACTTTGGGTGCTCACCCTTTGGGTTCTGAATTCTGACTGGCCCCAATGGACGGTAGACCTGATGTAGTAGAAAGAGTTCGGTGTCCTTCGAGGAATCTCTGGCAACCATTTTTACATTTCTTTACCGATCTAGACTTGAGCTAAATCCAAAGCAGGCTGGAGTTACTGATATTAATATAGAACCTACACATCGCAGCTTCAGGTAGAAAGTCGTGTTGAAAAAGCATGGTGATGCTGGCGTTCAGGATTCTTGGCCACCTAAATGGAGTATCTGTTTCCACTGCAGCATGCTTCTCACTATCCATGATGCAGACCAGTGCTGTGTAGGTAGCCGCACCGCTGCATCGATCCATGATGGTCGTATGAATGGGTGCAATGAACTCACTGCACACTTGGCTAGCCAAGCTGCTCGTGCTTGGTTGGTGGTGCAGGAGGATAACCCTCTGTGCTGGCAAGCCTTTGACAGGCTTCCAGATAAAAAGGATCAGTGGGCCTTAACGACTCCTTCCTTTTCAGGGTTCAGATAAGGAAGGATTCATGGATGTTTAGTCATTTGTCAACGCCCTAGCTACCTCCGTTGATCCGTGTTGTCGTGTCGAAAGTCAGCACGGTGACGCAAGTGGTTTGTTGTGTTCTGGGGCTGAGAAGTGCTGGTGGCAAATTAAGAATGTGGCCAGCCATGTCAGTTTCGTGGCCTTGTCCCAGGACACCATGGGAGCAGAGCAGCTTGGCACTATTTCGGAGACTTTGGGTGCAATTGCCCACCAGGCGTTGACGGGTAGATTACTGCAAGAAAGTTCGGCCTTTGTTCGTCATGGATGAAACATCATGTTTAGCACTTGTGATGGAGGAGAATAGCTGAGCCTTGCCTCTCAACCATCATCTTAATTGATACAGGTGAGTTCAAGAGAAACTTTCTGAAGGAATCGACACGGTGAGCAGTGTTACTTCAGATAGTGCTAGCTATATGCTATGTACATTGTATAACATGGTTCATGTGGCTATACGGCATATAACATGGTTCAGGTGGCTATAATTAAAAGCTGCAAAGAGGCTGAAGCTGAACACAGAAAAAGAGTACTTAGTAGTAAAATATAGTGGTGACAAGCAACGGCATGGCTGATGGAGCTCTGACTCAGCCATTGTCTCACAAGGAAACGTATCAATTGACTGATGGCAAGCAATTACTGTACACCCTAACTTGTTTTTGAGTTGCATATTTAACTGACACGCAAAAACGTCATAAAAGATTTCGAAACGATATCTCCAGCAAGATTCAGTTAACACATCGCCAGACAGCGTTAGTGCGCTATGAAGGCGAAGGAGCACAAGAGTAAAAGGAGAAATGAAAGGAGAGAACCACTTCGTACCATGGCGGCGCCGCCCCGCTTGTGCTTGGGGCCGATCTGAGAGAATCCCGAACACGTTTTTCACCTGTCAGGACCTCGACCAGCACTGTCGATCAGGGAAGAAGAAATGAAAGCCACGGGTGAAACGGATTGCATTATCACCATTTGGCGTTGTTGGTAACGGTGCAGACAACGATCGATGGACGAACCACTGATGTAGCCTCGGCAGTCGTGTTCGACGACGACCAGGACGGTCGGCCACCGCTCGCTGAACCTGTCAGCGGCGCCGTCGGCGTCCCCGTCGCAGCGCCCGACGAACCAGCACCGCATGTCGGATTCCTCCGCACTGTTCTTCTCCGAACCAATCCTGATCATCGGCATCGGATTGTTACACTGCCCAGTTCTTCTCGCTGAATCAACCGCTAAGTCGGAGCATTTACCAGGTTACCTCGCTTCGCCACAGCACCGCGAGCTTTGGGAGAATGTCTTCCGGGTCTCGCGGCTGGGAATCGATGACTACACGCCAAACCGCATCAATGGCGAACGCGCCGGTTTCTCAAAAATAAAATAAAATAAATAAATAAATTGCGAACACGCCGGCGTTGAGCAGTGAGGAGGGAGCAAGCGAAGGTTGGGCTGGCCTCACATGGGTCCGGTCCGGGCCGGAGAAGCGCCATGAAGTGCTGCAGATCCTGCTGGCCCAGCAAGTAGGCCGCCGACACTAGCAGTTGTGCTGGTCCTTTGAACGCCCGCAGCGGCACCGCCGCCACGTACACTGCCGTGGACGTCATCGGTGAGGAGGGGGCCGGCGCTAAGCGCAACAGACAGCCGCCGGAAAGAAAACGCCGACAGCCGCCCCGCAACCTACGGTTGCAATGACTCCAGACTCCACAGTGGGTGAAGGATAGTGTCCATGCCGTTGGATACTGATCCGATGGCTCCTTGGTATTCTCACTCGGTTCCCATCTTTCTGCGAATTTTATTTATCTCAGGACATGGAACTGCGGTACGATTGTCTATTTCACATTAAATTCCAAATGTCCATGTCATATTTGAGACATACTATTACAATTTACAAGTCTCAGCACAGAATTAACATGTGGCTAATGGCTCTGATCTTAGGACAAGATGAAATCAGTGACGTCAATTCGTGCAGTCTGAATTCAAAGACAGGAAGCCAGGATAAAAATGACCTGAACAATGTACCAAGATGTAGCTACAGGCAGCACGCATAAGTGCCACTGGCGAGGTATCAAGCTGAACATTCATCCCCCAAAATACAGCCCAAAACAATAAAATTTCTACATAGAACGTGGTGGAAAGAATAGCTATCAGCAGCTCAACGTGAATTCTTGGAGCTCTACAGTGTTCATGCCCACAACTTCAAGGCTGCCCTCAGATCAGAAGAGACGCACATAGCACAAGCAGTGTGACAAGCATTGAAACATCAATACGCATTTTGAGGCCAGCGTGTGAAGGTGACTGAGATGCGGTTTTGCTGACTGGGGGTAGGGGTGGTTCTGCAACGTCGGACTGCGTCAAGACAGGCATTGGGGCTTCTGCTGGCGGCTGTAAAGATTTGTCAATTGTTGAAAGGAGGCCACCAGGTTGGGGAGGCTGCATAAAGATCGGTGTCTTCTTTCCCATACTCGAGCAGGAGTTCACTGCAGAAATAAAATTCACGACACAAGGTGAGCACCAGATTCATTAACCATCACATAAATTTAAAATTCTTAGCAAAGGAGTAAAGAAAGTAATGTATGAAAACGTAATCCAGAACACACATTTGTATCTGCGAGCAGTCTCAGGGAAATCAGTGATGATCCCATCCACCTTAGCACCTTGCACATATGCATTGATCTGTGTATTGGCATCTGAGAAGAAGTCATATGGCTGAGAAACGAACTCATTATTAAGCAGGTAGACATAAACTGGAAGACCAGCAGTCTGCAGGGACTGAACAAGATTATTGCTCTGGTTTGTCAAGAACAGTTTGGTCGTTGGGAAAACAGATGAGGTGCTAACAGAAACAGCACTAGCGAACTTCTTAATATCTGCAATGGAAGACGGTGCGGCATCTCTAACATCTTCATCGATCTTGTAGACAAGGTCGTACTTGGTTTCCTGCTTAAATTTCACTAGAACTGAGCTATTGGTTGACTGAATCATGACCTTCTGGGCAGTCTGTTTGCTGTAACCAGAGTCATCAAGTGCTTTGATCACTGCATCTACCACATCAAATCCAAGTTTCTCTGCCATGAATGCAGCATTCTGCCAAAAAAAATGAAAAGGGAAAAATGAGTGCGATTTGCTGTGAAAATTTGGAAGAACTCTGGCATACGTTACACTGTTAGGATAAAGCCAAGGAATGGTTTCGGTACACCTTTTGTAGACAAAGTTTATGGATCTTAAACCATGTCAAGAGCAATTAGCGGGGGGGGGCATGCCAAAGTTATTATTACTACTTAAAGATATGTGTTTGCTGTGTAGGTATTTACAACAAAACACACATTTAATGTATGATCGTTGCAATGCTGTAGGTCAAACTCATGAATAATGAGTAAATAGATATTTCTGAATCGATCATTTTCTCTTTAATTCCTACTTACTTAGCTGTGACAGGGTGGAACTTCATTTAGGAAGTGAGCATGGAAGGGTTTGGCCTGGTCAGTGTTTCATAACTGCAGAGAACTTCTCTGGTATAGAATTCAGAATAGAAGCGGTTTGAAATTTCTTTTTGCTCCATTGCTTTAGTATTTCATTAATGTAAACAAAAGCCCATTTCTAATTAATTGTATGCCTTTTCTAAAATTGGAGCAGTAAAAGCAACCTTCGAATGGCACTTCTCTTGGGAGTATTGCTATTTGCTAGTGGGATCAATCGAGAATATGGAACAGCAGAGCCATGAGTTAGCTCAATATCAATCAAATATGCGTTAACACCAAATATGATCCATTTCGATATCATCAACTTCTTACCTCCACAGTGACCATGATTCCTGATAGATCCTTGTCTTTTGCAAAGGCCAAAAAGTCTGACAATCTCATGAAATTGCCTGCATTCTTGTTTCTGGGGTTTCTGAATAGTCTATACTTGCTCTGTGGGTTTGATATCATGGCTGTAAATACAGAATGTTAGTGTTGAAACAAATGCACGATAATTGCAAGTCACAGGTGGCCACCAATTGCTTACTAATCAATCAGTTACTCAGTAACAAAATGACTTAGCACAAACAGTGCCTACAGTTATTTGCAAAAAATAAAAATTAAAAATTTTGGACCTAATTCCCCACCAAAAAAGAAGACTTACGCTTCAGGTTCTTTGTAATATCATCCCATGTAAGGTTGAAGGTAAAGACTCCAGGAACACCCTTAAGATCACTTATTGTGGCTGCTGGTGTAGCAAATTTGGATGTTGCGACTGTAGTAACATCCATTAGGTCAATGGAACCCATGCATATTGGTATGCCATCTTTAGTCACTTGAACAGAGCAGTCAATAACATCGGCACCATCAGCAACTGCCTTTTCATATGCTTTGTCAGTGCAGTCAGGGTAGTCACCACTGGCACCATTGTGAGAGATAAGTAGAGGTTTAGCTGCAGTGTCAATGTAAAAGCTTTTCAGTAACATTACTAAAAGGTAAAGTAAAGCATTTTGGACAATGGAAGCACATATACCATGATCTGTCTTGCTTTTGTCCAAGTTAGTAAAGCAACCTGCATAGATAAAAATGAAAATCAAGACCAGGAAGTAATAATCAGGTTGCTAAAGAATACTAATCTTCCAACTTGTTCAAATATTTTGCCAAAAGATGAAAACTGGTCCATTGTTCCACTAGAACAATTTTAAATAAATGATCGTGCTGACAATGATGCTAGCTTGAGTGCATGAGATGGCCATGAAGGAAGGATAGAAGGTAGACTTACCGATTGCCTCTGAAGGAGTAATAGGGAAATCACTCAATACACCATCAACAGCGAAAGCACCATTATCAACAAAGGAAAGGACTTCTGTCAATGGATCATAGCTGTAGTTGTAGCTCAACGCATTGTCATTTGCAAAATCAGCAGCATAAATTTCAAGCCCAGCTTTATGAGCATCAGTGACGACTGAAGTATATGGCTCGAGATAATTATCTGGTGTAACAGGCCATATGTAGGTTTTGGGGACAAGTATTCCCGAAGCAAAAGTCTTGACGAATGTTAGGTTTTTCAACATCGAGCCATATGTCTGGTTTGTAGATGGCTCAATGGAGCGTTCATCAAGAAAGCGGAACACAAGCTTAGTCCTCCTGCCAACTCTTCCTGATATGCTTGTGAGGAAGTTCACTTCAGGCGATGAGATGTAGTCAGCAACAAATTGTCTTGTTGCAGACAGTATATAGCTTCTCATGCTAAGATTAAACTGGTTGTAGAAACTATTGAGCTGAAATTTGCACAAACCAGATGTTCCAGTGAGAGGATGATTTCCCATTTGTAGTTCAATGCAAGTACATGAAGTTTTGGGCATACCGGAACATTTAACCAAACAGCAGGGGCCTTATACTGGGACATAACAGCCTCGACAGGAACTATTGGGAAGACACCCTCAAAGTAGCTGGGACGAGATAAGACTGCTTGCTTCACTGTAAAATATCAAACTACGTTAAGCCATGCTAAACAGGCACATTGATAATGTAATGGAAGATTAAATGCGGAGACATTTGAACATTTGCTTGGAAATAATGTATACAGAGAGTACAAGTAACATTAGAAGACGAAGAGCTAAGGACGTCAGTGAAGTAAAACTCTATGACTGCACTTACGAAACACTTTCTCCAGATCAGTGCTCTCAAAGTCCACAGAGAACCATCCTTTTGTAGATACACCGTTGACATTGTAGGTCTTCATCCCATTTGGAAAAACATCTTTGATGATGGTACAGTTATCCATGTTTATGTTTGGAAGGCAGATGCCGGCGCCATCCTTGGTTAACCAGACATTGCAGTACAGGGCAGTGTCGGGAGAGCTAGCAAACGAAACAAACTGATAAGCAATATCACTGGAATCCGGAAACAGGCCTGAGAACCCGCCTGTAGCGATGACTGCTGGAGCCTTGCCTGCAACCACGACATTAAGGTTAGTGTTAGGCTTGAGGAAGGCCGGCAGTATTGGACCCCCTAAAATTCATCGTTGTTGCAGTACTAAAATACTAAGCAAACGGACTGAAAGTATGCATGTAAATCAAGATAAGAAAATCATGGCCGAAAATTCGAAGCCATCGCACTAGTCTACTCGCTGTTTCTCCAATTCCCATGGGCCATTAGCATCCAATGCAGAGATTAAACGCCTACATGCAGTGACTGACGCTTATTTTGTCGCTAGGAAGTGATCACGCTCATTTAGCTTCGTTCTAGAGCATAGTACGCTAATAATCATCCAGATGTCACTCAACTGAAAGGCTAAGCAATTGCCATTCGGCTGAAAGGCTATCTTGCAAATGATTCTAGTAGAAAGGAAAAGGATATGTCGTGAGTCGTGACTCCCGATCAGCTCTAGTAAAAGCCAGCAAAAACTAGCTGGCGAGCAAAACAGGAGGCGCAAGCCGTCGTTCTCATCCTAAAGATCCAGCCTAAACAGCGAGATAAAAAACCAAGTCCCGCAATTCACCCCGCGAGAAAAAAAAAAAAGAACTAAACTTAAGCAGAGGAAGCTACGAAATCGACCAGACCAGATCAGATCGCGCGCGCGCACAACGCAACGGAACTTATTATCTAGCGACGACCAAAAGCGAGAACCGAGCCGAACCGAGCTTACCGCTGAGCGTCTTCCAGCTCGAGGCGTTCTGCGCGGCGGCGCAGCCGAGCGAGAGGAGCAACGGCAGGAGGAGCAGGAGCAGGGGCGAGCCGAGAGCGGAGCAGGCGCGGCCGCTCCTCCCCATTGCCGACAGCCCCCGGCAGCAGCAGCGGCGGCGGCGGCGACAGCGGAAGGTCGTTCCTGCAGAAACGGTGGCCCGGAGCCCGGCAGGGAACTCGCCGGGAAGCAACGGAGGGCGGGAGGCGCGGAGGCGGGGCAGGCGGAGCAATGCGCGTCCGCCGGCAGCGGTGGATTGGACTTTTTAAGACCGAGAGAGAGAGAGAGAGAGAGTGACGATGCTGCTGCTGAGCTGTGTGCGCGTGTGAGCCTGCGAGGGATGGAGGAGAATGTGGTGGCGCCAGGCGGCCAGGGTCAGTGCCACAGGGGACGGCGGGGAAGCTGGTGAGTAAAGAAAATGGCTGTCCACATGGCCTGTATTTCCGGGAGCATAAAAAGGGTTTATCATTCCGCTTGAACTTAGGATAGAGTAAAGAGTAAAGCTAAATCTGCGGTCCTTTTTTTTTTCGCGCAAGCATTCTAGAAGAAAGCATAACGATGGTTCATGTTGCTGCCAGGGCGCAATGAAAGCCGGCATGTGTTCGGACTCGGACATCTGATGAAAACCACGATGGGTCACGGGCTCATGGCTCATCATCATCATCCGCCATGGGATGGGACGGCAAGGAGAGGGAGACCGGGAAATGGAAGAACAGCGCCCACGTTGTGGGGCCCTCCTGGGCTCTATATGTGCGTGCAAGCCGCTACGTGGGCCCAGCCGGCCTCTTCCCTGCCCAGATGGATCCGGACGAGGGACCCACGAATCCGCATTGCGCCCCTTTCCCCTTCGTCGGTGCGGCGGTGTGGAGTTTTGTCGCCGGCCAACGACGGCAGGGAGGACCAGGCTCTCGTCGTGTCATCGTTGGTAATGGTTCGTGTCGTACTTTGCGCGCCCCATCATCATGCAGGCAACTCTGGTTAACAGCTTTTGAAGAGATCAAACCAAATGGTTGAATCAACGTAACCCAATTTTTTAAGAGCGACGATGGGGCGGCACCGATGATAATAAAACCAGGCCTTTTCTTCCCCCGAGTAAACCTGGAAAGTTTGACTCTGCAACACGGGACAAACACAACCTGGCGAATCCATCGAACAACCTGTTCGAATCAAATTCAAACGAGCGTCAAAAGAAAAATCAATCGATTATTATTGTTACAAAATATTCCTAAGTGTTGAGTCATTGGGCACCTTCTCCTCCTATATATATATATATATATATATATATATAACATTTATTAAAAATAAAAAATTAGATGACTCATTTGTCTTCCCAATTGTATTCTCTGATTGTCTCTGCTTCAACACGTTATCACCACTTCGCTCAACCACACGACACAGAGAAACCAGATGCTACTGTTCAAGCGCTACAGTAACAGCGCGAAAACGGTAACCGACTAGCCATCCTTCTTCATCCTCTGGAATCGATACAGCAGGCCACATTTCTTCCACAGCAAGAACAGAGAGGGAGAACTTCAACTAAGGTTAAAAAATGCCGATAACTGATACTTAAATTCAGTTGATGATCGCGGTACCTTCGAGGCGTTTTTCGAGAACGTCGTCATTCTCGTCGCCACTTACATTAGGATCCCGGACAGCGCGCCCACGCTAGGCTTGGCCCTCGCGGATACTGTCCAATTGCTCCTGGTTTCTCCCGCGTTTTTTTGTCGTCTCCGCATCTCCGGTGGCGATCAAGGCGCTGCACCCCCGGAATTACCGGCAACACCATTGGCGGAACCGGCACCACCGGAGAGGGTGTTGATGGTCTTCGGACTTCCGGGCATCTCATTTGTCCATCACGACACCGAAGACACCGTCGGATTTGGTCCTGCAGCAGGACCAGACTCTGTAGCTCTGCTTCCTCCACGCGGAGTCACGATGGCTGGCCGTTGAAATGCAGCACCGCACTTTCCGACGGCAACAGCGTCACCGTCGCCTCCCACTCAACCCCGTCGTACGCAATTGCGTATGCGAACTGGTGGCCGAGGAAGGCTGACGGGTCCATTGGCGTCGCACACGATAAAACCAACAGCACCGGCAGCGCCATCGGCCATATCGACACCTGTGAGGGTAGGAACGACGATGTCGATGTCATCGGCAGCAATGCCGTCGACGTCGACACCGGCAACTCTGTCATCATCGGTGACAACAGCAGCGGCGGCCGTTTCGGTGGTTCCAGAGAGAGAAGAGGCTGCGGCGGCTGGGCGTGGAGTTGGATTTTGGGTGATTGAACCCTAACTAGCTCTTATATACTCACGCTTAAATGGGCCACAATCTCTCGTGGACCGAACGAATTGTACAGGCCCACATTTCGCACTTTCCTTTAGAATTTGTGATTTTCGTCCAGTATTTTAGACACTTTAGTGTTTAAATTCAGTATTTGTAAAAATGCAGTTTAATTATTTTCTGAAGCGGTGTGTAATTTAGTAGTGTTGTAAATATTCCTATATTTCATGTTATAGAATTTCGAATGTGTCCGTTATGATTGTTTTTATCAACATTTCATGTGACATATTATTGTGTTTTCATCGTTCTACAATTGAGAATTATTATTTTCTTGTAGTTACGAAATAATTAATTCATCTTAATTAAGCATAGCTTGATACGAGCAGAATTAATTTTTAAAACACAACAACACTATAATTGCAATTGAAATTTAATTATCTTGCTCACATTTAATTTACTTTAGTAAATTAGATGACACACACTTTAATACTGAATTTACACAGTAATTGAGATTTCCATCTCTTGTATTAAACAATCGAGGTGGATTCCTCTTACTGTTCAGCTTGCAATTGAGATTGGAATTTCTTGCAAATTATATTTGCAATCGAGATCCCTATTTCTTGCAACACGCAATTGAGGTTTGATTATCTCTTGCCATCTATTGCAAGATCCTTACGATTATGCATTTGTTACAACAACACCGTGATGGTTTTTAATTAAATCTCTGGTTGTTCCTATGTAGGAATCATGACCCGTGAGTTCGAAGAACTTGCTCTAGATGGCCATGACTATCTTACATGGGCAATGGACGTCAAGATAATCTTGACATTCCAAGGGATACTGGTGGCACTGTCTCCTCCAGATGAGAGAGAGGTACCACTCACTGATCAATACAAGTACAATGCTTTATATATCATAAGGCATCACATCCATCCTGACCTCAAAGCTGAGTATGCGATGGAAGAAGAGCCAAGTGTTTTGTGGCTTTCCTTGAAAAACAAATATGAGCAGCAAAAGGCAGTCATTTTACCTGAGGCTAATCACGAATGGACTCACCTTCGTCTCCAGGATTTTAAATCCATTGGAGACTACAACCATGCTGTTCATAAAATCTGTGTTAAGTTGCGTTTTTGTGAGAAAGAGCCATCGGAGGTTGATAAGATAGAGAAAACTCTTCAAACAATGCTTCCGTCCGATCGGATCTTACAACACTAATACCGCGCTAGGAATTACCAAAGCTATTCTGACCTCATACATGATTTACTTCAAGCGTAAAAGCATGATGAACTCACTGTGAAGAATCATCGCCAACGTCCTGTTGGATCTGCTGCTCTGCCAGAAGTTCATCACAATGTCAAGGATAGCAAGTTCGATGGTTCTAAAAACCGTCATCAGAAAAACAAAGGTAAATCCAAGCGCAAGCGCAACAGGAACAAGGGAAAGTCCAATGCACCTGCTCCGGGGAAAGGCAATTACAAGGCTAAAAGCGACAAATGTCGCAAGTGTGGGTGCTTTAAGCAGTCTACAAAGAAATGCCGTACTCCCCGTCACTTGATTGATCTCTACCAGAAATCTCTTGGAAAAAGCCAACAGGCTAGAGGCTCAAATTGTGAGGCCCACTTCAATCTCCAAGCCAACAATGAAGCTGGAAGCTCGCAACAAGTTCCACTGGAGCCAATCAGCGACATCCCTTCTCTGACTGTCGAAGATTACATGGACACGGAGAACACCTTCGTCGAACTCAATTCGAACGATGTGTTTGGAGACCTTAACTAGGATCCTACATCTCCATGTTAGATATTAATATGTCTAGGTCCTTGTAACTATGTTGTAACTTTTATATGCTGTCTTCATATGTATTGCATCAGCACTTTGATACTTTATATTAATAAAGTTTGTATGTACTTCTATATGATTGAGTTGATTCAATTCTTGTATAGATCTTACGGGGGTCAATCTGAAGGAGGAAGAATTATGCCTTGTGGACAGTGGAACCACAAACTCTATACTTAGGGAACCGGAATATTTCCAAACTCTTATAAAGAGGTCAGGGAATGTTTTGACTATCGCTGGGCGCGATGCAACAATAGTTGGTTCTGGAAAAGCCGCTATTATGCTTCCCATGGGTACCACAGTACAAATTGAGGATGCTCTATTGTATCCCGATTCAACTCGTACCCTAATCAGTTTTAGAGATATCCGGAAAATTGGGTTTCATGTTGAGACTCATGAAGACAACAATGAGGAACTTCTCCACGTAACTAAAGATAAAGGATATGGCCGTACCATTCTGGAACGAATTCCTACCTTACCGTCTGGATTGTACTACACATACATTAAACCCGTACCACATGTTGCATACAAGGTAATTTTCCAGAATGTTAACGCATTCCAAACTTGGCATGATCGCCTCGGCCATCTCGGCATCGGGATGATGAGGAAAATTATTGGCAATTACATTGGTCACAATCTAAGCAACGCCAAATTCCCGCAATCTTCGGATTTTATTTGCACTGCATGTGCAACGGGAAAATTAATCTTGAGACCATCTGTTCTTAAGATCCATGCGGAGCCTCTGAAGTTTCTTGAACGCATTCAAGGTGACATTTGTGGCCCCATACAACCATTGTCTGGACCTTTCAGGTATTTCATGGTTCTCATAGACGCATCTACATGATGGTCTCGTGTGTGTCTTCTATCTACACGTAACCATGCATTTGCTAAATTAATTGCTCAAATTTTTAAATTGCGAGCAAGTTTTCCTGCAAGTCGAATTCAATCTATCCGATTGGATAATGCTGCAAAATTTTCCTCAAAAGCCTTCAATGATTATTGTATGGCACAAGAAATTCAAGTACAGCACTCTGTCCCATATGTTCATACACAAAATGGTTTTGCAGAATCTCTTATTAAGAGAATCAAGCTTATAGCAAGACCACTGCTCCATAATTGCAATTTACCAACTTCATGTTGGGGTCATGCAGTTTTACACGCTGCTGACTTAAGACAATTGCGTCCTACTGCATATCATAGCACTTCCCCACTACATCTTGTACGTGGCAATCCTCCAAGTATTTCTCATCTGCGAAAGTTCAGTTGCGCTGTATACGTACCGATCTCACTACCGCAGCGTACCGCTATGGGCCCTCACAGGAAATTGGGGATCTATGTGGGATTCATATCTCCATCGATCATTAAATACCTAGAACCCCTAACCGGGGATCTATTCACGGCCCGGTATGCTGACTCTATATTTAATGAGGATCATTTTCCGACATTAGGGGGAGAATTCAAGTACCACACAGAATGCCAGGAAATCAATTGGGATGATAAGACCATCTCAAATGCAGACCCACGTACACAAGAAACTGAGCTCCAAGTTCAAAAAATTTATTGATTTGCATAATACTGTAAACAATCTGTCAGATGCATTTACTGACTACAGAGGTGTCACAAAATCCTTGATTCCCGCTAGGAATGTGCTGGAAAGAGTGGAGGTACCAAATAAAATCATTCAACTTCCTACTCTGAGCAAGAGGGGGATAAGTATGGCCATACCGCAGGATAAAGCTTCTAGTAAGCGTCAAAAGAAATCAGCCCCAAAGCAAGATTCGCAATCTAGCAACGGCCGTAAAAGGTCAGTAATAGCTCCTCAACCCCATGTTGAGAGACATCGAGTGGATGTACCACATTCACAACCTAGCTCTCAAGTGCGCACTACAGATGAGGCTGGGCCATCGGAAGACCCTGACACTCATGAGGAGTCACAAGGGGTGAAAGAAATTTCCATACATTATACTAGTTCCAGAGAATCATACGATCGTAAAACTAGGATTGTTGATGCGTCATTCTCAGCTACGATTGCTGATAATCTTCTCAATGATCCAAATCCTAAGACCATGGCAGAGTGTAAACGATGCTCGGACAGGAATCAATGGAAAGATGTAATCCAGGCAGAGCTAGCTTCGCTCAAGAAAAGAGAGGTATTTTCATCAGTGATACCTACACCTCCAAGAATCTTTCCTGTTGGATTCAAATGGGTTTTCATCCGGAAACGGAATGAAAATAATGAGGTGGTGAGATACAAAGCGAGGCTGGTGGCACAAGGGTTTACGCAGAGACCCGGTATTGATTTCAATGAAACATATTCTCTGGTAATGAGTGGGATAACCTTCCGATACCTTATATCATTGGCAGTACAAAATCGTCTATCTTTGCAGTTGATGGATGTGGTGACCGCATATCTTTATGGATCACTTGATTCGGATATATACATGAAGGTTCCTGATGGAATCTCTGTATCGAATCTTGACGCAAACCGCAACATGTATTGTGTAAAACTATACAAGTCATTATATGGCTTCAAACAGCCAGGAAGGATGTGGTACAACCGACTGAAGGAGTTCTTTTTAAACAAAGGTTATTCCAACAGTGATGATTGCTCATGCGTTTTCACAAAGAAATCCTCCACAGGGTTCTGCATTATCTCAGTGTATGTTGATGATATTAACATCATCGGCAACGCACAAGATATAGATGAAGTGCGCAATCACCTAAAGACGGAGTTTGAGATGAAGGATTTGGGTAAAACCAAATTTTGCTTGGGCTTACAACTCGAGCATATTCCCACAGGAATTCTTATATACCAGTCTGCCTATGTCCAGAAAGTGTTGGAGAAATTCAACATGGATAAAGCATATCCGTCAAAAACCCCAATGGTTGTTCAAACCTTTGAAATGGACAAGGATCCGTTCCGACCTAGAAGGGATGGAGAAGAGATATTGGGCCCAGAGGTTCCATATCTCAGTGCCATTTGAGCGCTTATGTACCTTGCAAATAGCACCAGGCCTGATATCGCATTTGCAGTGAATCTACTAGCTAGACATAGCGCTGCTCCCACCAAACGCCATTGGAGTGGAGTCAAGAATATCTTTAGATATCTCTAAGGCACATAGGATTTAGGACTTTTCTACAGAAAAGACATTGATCCAAGCTTAATCGAATACACTGATGCTGGCTATCTTTCTGATCCCCATAATGCCAGATCACATACAGGTTTCGTGTTTCTACAAGCAAGAACGGCTATTTCATGGAAGTCTTCTAAACAGACTCTAGTAGCCACTTCCCCTAATCATTCTAAAATCATCTCACTATATGAAGCTTTACGTGAATGTGTATGGCTTCGCAGAATGATTAACCACATACAACAGTCATGTGGTATTGGTCCCATAGGATCACCTACCATTATCTATGAAGATAATGCTGCTTGTGTTGCACAGATGCAAACATGTTATATTAAGAGCAATGTCACTAAGCACATTACTCCTAAATTGTTTTATCCTCACGAGCTTCAAGAAAGCGGAGAGATAAATATTTTGCAAGTCAAAACATGTGATAATCTTGCAGATTTATTCACGAAGTCTCTGCCATATTCCACATTTCACAAATGTGTTCATGGAATTGGCATGCGAAGGCTTAAAGATTTGGAAAGTTTAGGGGGAGTTTCCTCTGAATAATTAACATGTTATCAAACAGCATATTGTATTATTTTCCTATATGAGTTTTACATATGATTTCTCATGTAGGTTTTTAATGAGGCAATATCTTCACAAGCATTCATGTCTATCTCTTGATTTTCCTTGCTAAAGTTTTTAACGGAGGTACCAAAGACATGAGTATACTGTACCATTTTCTCCTATTTCTCCCACTGGGTTTAAAAAGTTTTTCACAGTATATAGTAGACGTCTCCTCATATTTTTCCCACAGAGTTTTTAGAGGAGTTATTTCACAGAGTTACATACATGAAGTGCATTAATGGATGACTGCAAAGGGGGAGTGTTACAAATATTGCTAATTGTTCGGTCCATTGGGTGCCTCTTCTAAGAGGCACTTTCTCCTCTTCGATTGTCTCTACTTCAACAATTATCATGTTAGTGAGAAAGGAAACCGTTCCATTTGCAGCGCCGCTGTTCAGCAAGAACCCCATGTTAGTCGAACCTGCGTCTGCTTGTTGTGACCGATGATAATTTAACGCCCACCGGCTCCGAAACCGACAACAGCTCGCCCGCCGGACTCGACTGCTACAACGGTAGCGGCGGCGTGAAAATGAAAATGATTATTTGCTGTTCGATAGGTATGTGCCTGCATTTTCTCATGGGCCGATACGTATGGATGCCCAGGAACAGAAATACGAAAGCCCACTATCCATATTCGCAGAGAAAACCAGGAAAACATGATCCAATTTATCAAATCACATCATCTGGTGCCACAGCAGGACAGACATTTTTACATACAGGCATCAAGCCTCCTCAGAGCAATTCAAGCGCTTCAACACCGTCAACGGGCCAACAAAATCCGACTCGGTAAAAGCTAAGTCAGCCAGCACACGAGGGGACTCTAACGTCTCTCACTTTACATAAGGGGGACGCTTGCTTATTCGCCGGGCTGCAGCCTTGATATATACTTGTCGTACACCTTCGCCGCTCGCTCCAAATCGCCGAGCTCGGCATAGCAATCGGCTATGGCGCCATAAGCCTCGGTGCAGCCGGAATCCTCGCCCGTCTCCTTGGACAGCTCCAGAACTTTGGAGTAGTACCGCATTGCGTCTCTGTACTTTCCCAGCCTTTGTAGTGATACACCTAGTAAACCAAAAGCAAATGAGAAAATTTCAGGCACAGGTGGTGGTCACAATTAACAAGGTATAAACTCGTGTGCTCCTTTATAGAACACGTGCATGGGGTAGAAGTTTAAACCTCCAGCTTTTTTGCAATGCTATATGCAGCTTGAATAAGTTAGACATGTGTATGATAGGAGACTAGTCATCGTGAACTCCAAAGAGCACAAATTCAATTCATAACGATACACATATTTTTGCCACTTCCCTCAGAATGCAGTTCTTGAAATAATTTGTGGCAACATTCAGCAGTAATATATAAAGTAATGGCCATTATCAGAAAGAAAAATACGTCTTGTGTTTATCAGGAAGAGAAAGATATATAATTGTCAGTATATCAGTAAGAAATGTACCTAGTCCTCGTGCAGCTTTCTTCTCCTCAAAATGATCTCCAATGCTTTCAGCAAGATCTAGAGCCATCCTGAACTCCGTTACTGCCTTATCAAGATCCTGATTCCTCAGGTAATTCTTGCCATTTCTAATGTTTGTGGCCAATTGCTGCTTCCTTGGATCTACAATGACATCATTTTCTGTTGTTCGCCGCACTGGCGCATAAGTAAGGCCAGGAGCAAACGATTCAATCTGCGCCTGTCTTCTGAGTGCAGTATTAATCTGACGAAGTTGATTATTCAGCCGTTTTAACTCCTCCTTTCTTTGACGTGCCAGTAATCCTAGACATATGTAAAAAATTAGCACACTAATGAAGATCCCCTTTGTCATTCACAAGTAGTACACAATTATGCTTGTTAGCATGTCGAGAATCTTACCACCAACAGCAGCCCCTACAAGAGCCACAGCAATGAAAAGGGGCATATTTGTGAAAGAATTAGCAGGTTGGCATGTTGCCGCTGACACCTCAAGAGGCGCAGCAAGCATTGACATGGTTGAAAGTATAGCAGCTTTCAAAAGCTCCGGACATGCCATTTTCTGTAGGGACAAATTTCAAGAGCAGAGGAAAACCAGAGTTAATTGCTGCACCACAAGACAACGGGAAAAAAGAATCCTGACAAAGTGCAAAAAACAGAATCTGAACAAGAATATACTGCAGTGATGAAATGTATGTGTTCCCTCTCCAATGACTAAATGGAAATGCTCCCTCTAAGGTTAGTTAATGTAGTTCACCCCCCACCCACCCACCCAATCGCATTGTGCTCACTGCAACTCGAATAAGGCTACTAGAGTGAATGTAAAAAATAAGCATAAGTTCTTCATATGGGGCAAGTATTCAGTTCATCCAGATGCAACTATGTTAACCATGAGACTCGTGGTCAAGCGAGAGAAGTAATAAGGCATCAAATATTAGAATTGGAGCCACATCCACATGTTCTAAAACTGGACTGGTTTTAGCAACCGCATTTCAATTGGCCGCTCACAGAACAGTGCTTCATTTGGGCGTCAGTGTACTGAACTTTAACAATCATGTTGTAGGCGATTCATGGTCCGATCAATTCCCCTCTCATCGCCGCAACCAACATCATAAACGACTCATTTCTTTTATGTCGAATACAGTGCTAATATTCAGACCTGATGATCGGAAGGCTTTCGTCGAAGAGCCCGCGGCAGCTGAAATGACACACCGTCCGCCGTCTCTAGGGGCGCGAAACGGCCGCCGAAGCAGCAACCGACAAGCGCCCGCTGCTGTGGCAGTAATCCGACGCGAAGAGGTGCCCCGGACGCCACAGCCGCCGCACCATCTACACGGCACTCAGAATCAATCAACGCGTGGCAGCCTCAACGGCGGCTGGAGGAAAAAACCTAGGGGGAGGGGCGGGTGGAGCTTTGGGGAACTCACCGGAGAAAAGGCGGACGCGGACGGGAAGGAGGATGGCGCCCCGCCCCCACGAAGGCGATGGCCGTCCCGCGTTGGCGTGACCATGAGCGGCCGCCGGCTCGGGCATCGCTGCCGTCGGCGTCTCGTCTTGAAGACAGTATTCGGCCTCGGCGGGCTGGACGGGTTGGGTCGCTCCGGCTGACGGTGGCGTCACGTGGCGCGCACGGCGATGTGGGTCAGAATGCAACGGAGCGGGCTGCTGGTTTCTTTTAGGAATGTGGGCCTTGGCACACGGTTTCCCAGAAGACCATAGAAAAAGCGTGACTTCATGCATGTTTTCCCGGCAAGCCCACGGACAGGTCTGAGGCCACAAGGCAGCGAGTAGTACGCAATAATGCAGCGGATCCAAATGTTAAAGATAGTTGAGGTAGTTCGATCATTTTTTTCCGCAATAAAATAAATAATATTTTCATAAAACTTTTAAATAATATGAAAGAGAAAAAACACTAATTTTAACATGGAAGTAATACTTTTTTTTTGGCCATCGGAACGCGCACTGGCACGCTGCTAAAGCTCAGAAATTCCGAGGAAGTTCGTTTTGTGAAGGCTAGTTTTGGTTGCTTTTCAGAATTCAGGTTTCCTCGTGCCATTATACAAAGTAAACCAGGCTCTAATTTTGTTAGCATCTGCCTCTTACTCAGTACACGTAAGTTCAAATCATCGTAAAAGTTATGAAATTTTGTAGCATTCAGTCAATCCACTACAAGAAACCTTATATCCATGACAGATAAATTCCGTCAAAGATAACTGAAAAAAAAACACAAAGCAACATTAGTGACGTTTTTATATTTTTGCCATGTATAAAGCGTCACAAAATAACCTACTCCTATGCAATGTTTCTCCTAAACCATCTTGGATCAACTTAAGGACACAATGGAAGCGACTGTTGGTTCTAACTCCAAGGTAGTTAACGAGATCAGGGGTACACAAAACTAGCGATGCGATGCTGCATGGCGCCTACGTTCCTACCGAATCTCTCCCTCCTCTACGTCCATGTCTGCGCCACCACCCGGCGGCTGCTCCTGCTCCTGCTCCTCGCTGCCGCCGTCGGCTTTCAGGAAGAGTCCCAGGAACTGCATGACGGTGGGGCAGCCAGGCGTGGCGCGAAGGCCTTTCTCTCCGGGCCGCGCCGTGCGCGCCCCCTCAACGGTGCTCACGATGTGCTCGAACGCCGCGATGCCGAGCTGCTCCATGTCCAGCGGGTGTATGCGCTCGTCGGGCAACGCGGTTCTCTCCACCTCCAGAAGCACCCGCCGGGCCTCCTCTCTCGCGCGGTTCCTCTCCTCCTGCCGCCGCTGCCCTATCGCGTTCTGTGCCTTGGCGATCAGGTTGGTGAGCAGGTCATCGGGCACCAGCGCGGGCGCCGCGCTCGGGGCCTGGGGCTGCTCAGGGTCCGCGATCACAATGTGTTCCGCGTCCGCTGCTGCCGGCGGCTGCGCAGATGTGTCGTTCTGATTGTGATTGGGGAGAGCCACCGGCGCAGGTGGACTGCCGTTGATCGGGCGCTCCGTCGGCGCGGTCACCGCGGCGCGCTGGTCCTGGAGCTCCTCTGGATCCACATTGTGCACCGTCGCTGGTGGCTGAGCAGAGGTGCCATTCTCCTTGGGAAGAGCCAACGACGGTGCCGATGGGATGCTGATGATGGGTCGCACCGCCGGCACGGGCACCGTGCGCTGGCTCTGGGGCTCATCTGGTTTTGCGATCTGCATCACCTCTTGGGCCGAAGCTGGCGGCCAAGGAAAGATGTCACCCTCCCTGGATGGAACCAACAGCGGAGGTGGGCTGCTGGTCATTGGTCGCACCGTCGGCGTGGGCGTCGGCCACTGTTCCTCGAACTCCTCAACCTCTGCGATCTGCACCTTCTCCGGCGCCGGCTTCGGCGGCTGCGCTGCCTGCTCTGCAACGTAGTCCACCTTGCGAAAAACCGGCGGCGGAGTTGGGCTGCCAGCATTCACCTCCGCCGAGTCAAACTCACTCGAAGACGTATCGGAATCACTCGATGACGCACCAGAGTCACTGTCGCTCGAGCTTGGGCTGCTGCAAATTTCGACGTCCTTGGCAGCAGGAAACACGATAGGCGAGGCGTCGCCGCAGATATCAACGTACTCGTCGTGCTCCGCGAGATCGACGAGCTTCCGCGGCAACGGGGACAGGTGCAGAACTCCGATCGCACCGACGAGCTCGCCGTACTCCTCGGCGATGTCCCCGAGCTTTACTCGGCGGGAGGCGCCGCCGCAGACGCCGAGGGAACCTTCCTTTTCAACCGGACCGGTCGAACCACTGGCGTCTTGACGATGCTGCGACAGGCGGCTGACGCCGGAGGCACCCAGTGCGGCGCGCCCCTGATTGTTGGGCGTGCTCTCTGGCGCGAACTTGTCCAGCAACAACTTCAGGTGGAAGAGGGCGCCGCCTGTCATCATGGAGTTCGTGTCCATCTCCGTCCCGCTGCCGTCTCTTCGGTAATCTGCATCTCCAGCGCTCGCGTTCTGCAGGAACGCGACCACGTGATCCGGCAGCGCCGCCGCAAGCGAGGCCAGGCGCTCCGCCAGTGGCTTCCTCTCATCCGGCGTCGTCCGCTTCGGCTCCTCTGTTCGCAGCACCAAAGAAGATATCTTTATCCTCTTCGACTCGCTGGTACCGTCAACCTCCATCGGCGCCTCCGTCTGTGGTTTGGTGGCGATGAGCCGGCCATCCTGGCCGGGGCCAGCACCTCCGGCTCGCTGTCCAGGGAAAGTCTCCGCCTTCCTGATGAGATCGCGGACGGCGTCTAGCTCCGTCCGAAGCCGCTTGCGGAGGAGCCGCTGCACTGTGTCGGACATTGCCCCGACGGTAAAGACCACCCGTTTGACACCGAACGCGCCGCCGCTCAACTCAGCGCCGACGCCTTGGTCCGCCGGCTCCAATGTCATCTTGTATGTGCTGCTGCTACGTAAGTCCGGCCACCGCCCCCAGGAATGGGCGCGCGCGCTACGGCGCTGTGCACGAGTAGTTCTGGGAGTTGGACGTCAGGAAGTGGAAGTGGAAGCGGAGATGGACGGCCAAAGCCAGACTCGGCGTTGTGCACCGCGCTACCGCAAGGTGGATTCAGGTGGAACTAGTGTAGGCGCAAAGGCTGTCCTATTGGGCACAGAGTTTGAAAAACTGATCAAAATCAGTAATTTTTTTTGCGAAAACTGTGAAACCGATCGAGTCTATATTGGATTGCTAAGTTTCAGTAAAAAACATAGTTGAATACTGTAGAAAAACTGGCTAGTAGATTGTATATTTTTCTTCTGAAACTGCGAATCACTACTGTAGTACTTTCTCTCTCTCTCTCAATAGAAGTTTATTTTTAACTTTCGTTGACTTACGATTTTGACTAATGATCTAAATATATTTAACTAATTTTAATAATATAAATTATATATATTATAAATGTATTTTTTAATAAATTTAAAAATATAAATATTAGGTTTCTAAATTTAATCGAATCTATTTAAATTATTAGTCAAAACGCGAGTCAACAAAAACTAAAAATAATAGGTAGTATGCAGCAGTTTCTAAAACCTGATTGGGCACCAAGATATCTCAACTGTCAACTCGGCAGCCCATGTAGTCGTCTGCATCGCTGACGTGCACCAGACGTTGGTGAATGGTGGTAAAAAACAATGTTAAAAGTAAAAAAAAATGACAGCAATTATAAAACAGATTGATTATTTCTCACAGACTGGTACCTTTAGTTGTATTGTTGCCAGTTTTTATATATAATTACGACTTTATCAATATGATTGGCAACTATAAATAGCCACGATCTATAGTAATCTATTTAAGATCAAGGTTCACCAAGAGGTCAATCATATTGATAACCCCATATTTCCTCCAAGGATCAACACCAGTACCGTTTTTATATGAGAATTTGCCATTAGAGATGGAAGACAAATCTTTTCATGTTACTATGTGTCTGACTCTCTGACTTGCAATGAGTTGAGTTATTGACTCTCTCTTTGGCAAAGAGAGATGAGCAATCAAGAAAACATTCATGGAACTTTAGTAAATTTTCTGGAGGAAGCACGCTGTTTTCTGAACAGGAGCGGCGAAAATCTTGACGAATAAATGGTAGGAGTACCAACACCAACCATCATTCATGTCCTCCATCGACCATCATGGCATCATCTACTACGGTTCAGTTCTTTTGGTGCGGAGTGTGTGTTTCATCTCATCTGGTTGTCAAGCAATTCGAAGGCCCAAACAAGCGAGTTGGCCCAACACATAGGGGGACAAAACTTTACGAAGCCCGTTATAGGACCAACTACGGCCCACGTGAGCCCATCGCGAGACCTCCTAGTCGCTCAGCAGATCGGAGGTTTATGTCGGCTTCCGCCGGTCCGGAGCAGGTCGAGGCAGCAGCTCCCCGCAAAACCCTAGCTTTTTACCTCCGCTTCATCCTCTTCCACCGGACGCCTCCAAGATGAAGCTCGTCAGGTAAGCCAGCGAATCCCCGCTCTCCCTCTTTTCCCCTCTATTCGTTTCGGTTCGCTGACCTGTCTGTTCCCATTTCCGCCCGGATTCGTGCGGGTTTGGGCGGGGGATTGGCGCTTGAGCAGGTTCTTGATGAAGCTGAACAACGAGACGGTGACCATCGAGCTGAAGAACGGCACCTTCGTACACGGCACTATCACCGGTATGTCTCTCTGCAATCATTTAGTAGAAAAACAGACTTTTAAGGTTGGGGTCTTAGGGTGTGCGAGCATGAGAAAACCAGCGTAGTATCGTTCTCTGTGATGCGAATCCTACAATTAGAGTAACCTGTTGCTGTTTGGTCGAAATGGAGTGTGGATATAGACATTGAATCTGAACTTTAACGGGTCTATATCCTAATTTCAGTGGGTCATTTGATACAGTTGTTATTGTGCTCATAGCTGTGCTTAGCTAGGACAACCTTTGAGCTGGCTTCAGTCACAGTGTACGAATGGAGAAATGAAAGTCCTTATTGATGGCACAATTTTTAAAGTTTCTTCCTAGGCAGATGCATGTGATAATTGAGATGAAACAAAATATCTATTTTCCCTTTGGAGACCATGTGCATTTTTCTGACAGTCGTCTTCATTTGTTAAGCTTTACTTTCACCTGCCGCTGTCTTTACGAGTAATTGAATTCACCTATAATATACTTCTTATGTTGTGGATAAGAAGTTTTTATTTCCTTGCAATGTTGAATCGTTCTAAAAGCATAGCACACTGCTAGTTAGCAGGTATTATGATAGATTCTATGGTATGTGATAAAGATGCATACAAATGTCCTTAAAGTAATGCACCGACTTAGCATTCATAGTATAATTTTTTGCCTGTCAGTTGGCAACCTTTATGTTGGTGACCAACTTGCCAATCGATTGTGACTTATTCAGATATTTAATTTGCCATTTTTTTTAAAAAATACACTACCGAGTACCACAATTATTTGGTTTATAGTTCAAGATCCCCCGCCCCCTCCTCCCAAAAAAAAAATGGTAGCCATGCCATCGTTTCATTTGTAGGTTTTGCTTCATTCCTATCATTTGGTGACTGTATCTACATACCTAACATGAGGTAATCACTTGCAAGAATACAGAAAACCTCAATTAAGAATACAAGCTTTTGATGGTCTCTAGCAGCTGTGGAGTTCATTGTTTTCCATGTGGAACTTGTTATTGCCCTTTAGGTGCCCAATAATGCTTTAATACTGGATATTTCAATGGTGCTTTATTTAGAAATTTGAAGTGATATGTGATGTAATTTTCTCAGTAAACAACAGTGAATTGTAGTATTTCCTGTGGATCATCTTTGATACAGTATTGTTTCACCGTCCTATGAATGAAGTTATTCCCATTGCTCCCTCCTGTGACCATGAAATGAGTCAACAAGCTATTTAAATAATCTAGATTATTTCTGGTTTTTTGTTTTGAATTCATACCCATTTTTAGGCGTTGACATCAGCATGAATACCCATCTGAAGACTGTGAAGCTCACATTGAAGGGGAAAAATCCAGTTACCCTTGATCACCTCAGTGTGAGAGGCAACAACATTCGATATTATATCCTTCCTGACAGCTTAAACCTGGAGACTTTGCTGGTTGAGGATACCCCAAGGGTCAAGCCTAAGAAGCCAACTGCAGGTCAGAATTTAGTTTGCCTTTCAATCCGTTTTCATCTGCTTACTGCTGGCACTATTGGCTGATCTACATTCATCTGGAACCAGGGAAGCCTTTGGGGCGTGGGCGGGGCCGTGGTCGCGGGCGCGGTCGGGGTCGCGGGCGCTGAACTTATTCCCTGCGTTTGGAAAGTTTTACACTGCAGAGTGCTGTGTAAAATCTGCTTTTGTATCAACTCTATGGATTATTTCTTTAAACAGGGCAAAGACATTTGGTGACAGCAGTTATTATTTGTGTTGATGTTAGAAGTTACAATGTAGTTCCTATGCCCTTTCCCCAGAACACGTAAATTTCTCGAGGTGATCGATGTGGTTTTTTTCCCTATCTCTGGCTTTCTTTTCTTGTCGGTAGGGCAAGCTGCTGCTTGTATCAGATCATGCATCTCACGACTCACGAGCATCACACATTGAACGAATGAATTGCACAAAACCTTTCGATTCAGTCACAGATGCAAAAGGACAGAAATCATGATGTTTACCTATACAGAGAGATTGCATGGTGTAGACGACAGCTGCATGATGAAGCTCTGTCACTGATTGAAACACCGAGGGTCGAAAGAACGTATCATCCGATGCCTACTATTTCTATGGGCCGGCCCGGCCCGGCCTTTCAGTTACGGACGGCCCACGTTCCAATTGCTATTTGTCGGCCTTGCTGTTTTTCCAAACACACTTCATTCCGAACGAATTTGTTCAGAAACTTAAATTCCAAATGCATTGTAAAGGCATCCCGTATATATTGCTGTACTACGAGAAAAAAATTGTATATGCCGAAGTATGACTTAATCCCCGGCCAATGGACGTACTAACTTGCTTTGTTTCTACAGCTCTGGAAGCTTGCAGCTGCAGGTCTCATCTCTATGTACGAAACTAGCCGCATGACTCTGAAAAATTATTGCGCCACGTTGATAGCTTCACATCACGCCACATCATTCACGGTCTACCAAGCCTATGCGACACTCACGAGGTTTCCAGACTCTTCGGACCGCCCCTGCCCGCGGCCCCCGCCTCGGCCCCGGTCTGTCCCCCTCCGCCAGACGATGGCGCCCCACCCTACTCCCATCCCTGGCCGCCACCGGAGAAGACCCCCCGCTCCCACCCACCTCCGCCTCTAACCTCCACCGGAGGCTCGCCCTCCCCTTCCCCCAGCCCCCCTCGGCCCTCGCCCCGTCCCCGCGCCTCGGCCAACCCCCCGCCCCGCCTCGGCCACCCCCCATGGCGCCGGTGCAAGGGCCGCCTCCGCGACATTCGTCCGCCCCCTCAACTCAGCCGCCCCGGGTCAACACCCTCCCTTGTCGCCGCCCCTCGCCTCGCGCAACCGCCGCCTCAGCCGGCCCAGCCCCGCCCCTGCACCGCCTCCTCCCTACCTCGCCTCCTCCCTCAGATCCCTTTCCCAGATGCTCGCGCGACAAGTTCACGTATATCTGCATTCTCCAGGTTCTCTTCCTCCTCTACTTCTCATGCTTGTTTCATTCCTTTTGCTTTATCAACATCTGATGCAATAGGTTCTGCTCATGATAGGATATTTCAAATTATTTTAAAATCTTTAGAGCAGGTTATTATAGTTTCCGTAAATAAAGTCACTAATAGGTCCGGGGATGTTTTTTTTTTTTTGAGACTCTACTAAATCTTGAATCAATTTAACCTTCGCCGTTCACACTAATTACCATGCCACTTGTATCTTCCATCTATAAATACTCTTATGCTAATGGAGTACTACTCCTTTACGAGCTTGGAATAAACCCACTGCAAGTAAGAGGACCAAGGCACTGAGAAAATTGTAGTTTGTATATAAATAACATGTTCTCTAAGATTTGATTATACATTTGTATTTCCTCGTCACTATGTTTTCATAGAGACGATGAGCGAAAAGCGACTCTTGTTCCTGGGGGAATTTCTCAACCGGAACTAATGCGAGTCACATGTTCCTTTGCCACCAGTACAGACCAACAGAAGAGTTCAGCTCGGGTGACATATAAGTTGCTTAAGTCCCGGCAGCAATCAATGCTGCTGCTCCCAATCAGGTGCGTAACAAGTAATATGCTAAAAGAATTATGTTGCTTTAACATGAGGGGAAATAGTACCGAATAAGCAGATAAGAAAGGAATTTCATGAAAAGCTGTCATAAAAAATAGGATCAGATGAGAAAAGTGATGGTTAACTGGGACATCAATTGATCGTTACATACCGTAAAACCCTGAATCATGCTCAGGTAGATATTGTCTATCTCTGCAAGTATACTTGTAAATTTGTGCATTCATTTGCATATTTTAGGTATCTGATCTGTGTAAAGAATCTCCAGACAGTTCTGCACAAATTATATAGCAACTTAGAAAGGCTTAAGCGCGATAGTGATACTGGCTATATTTATATAATTACTATTGATGCAATCATTTCATCATAATCTTTTTATGTTTAGTAACTTTGCATTAGATCTTTTCGTTGTATCAAGTATAAATGGTTAGAGCATGATCATAGAAAATATTCTCCTCAAGTGAACTAGCCTATCCTTCTTGGATAGGGGACTATGATATTTTACATTTCTGAGATCAGTTACTAATGCATTCAGTAAGACAGCAGCATGAAACCTGCAATTGTGTCTCATTTACATTAAAAAAGAAATATCTCTGAATTCAGCATTAAGCCTAGCTGAAATAATTCTGCAAGGAGAACTACCTGCCAAAGCATCTGGAATAGCACCAACCATTTTAGAGGTCTCTATGACTCCGTAATAGTGTTTCTTCTACATATCTAGAAATGAAATACCATATAATATTTAAAAGTTGGTAATCGCAGACAGGGAAGTCATTTAGAACAAAAGGAGTGGAGGTGCTTGAACGTGTTGCAAAAGATAAAATGGAGTTTTGGAAGAAACTGATATGGAAGTTGATACTGCTGAAGGTGACCAGCAGATAGAAGAGGAATCGTTTGAAGAAGTCTCATTCAACAGGTGCTTCTATATTATGGAGGACCTTCTATTATGTGTTTGTTTATTAATCTGGTCCACTTTTTTCTTAGTTATAACTTTCTTTTTACTTATCCTAGGAACTGGAAGCGCAATCAAGCCACAATGCGTTGGTGTTTAATAGGAAAAAGGGAAAACTCAATGCCGATCATATGGTTTCTTTTTTTGTGATGATCCACGTTACGCTTTAATTATCTTGAGTTAAAAATTAATTATAACACTGTACCTCTCTACCGATCGGATTATAGTCTCTTTTCTATTACTTTTGGTATTTCTTTTATTCCATTAATCAAGGAAATATTTTCCCTTTGCAGATCTAACATATTTGCTGTCATGTTTGTCAAGAAATCCTTATTTATTTGCATATGAATGGTCTGATAAAATCCTCAAAAGCATCATTTTCTGAATTTTTTTTGTTTGATTGTTGTGCATGTTGCCCGTCACTATTTCTTGCATGTGCCAAATGATCATAAAAGTATGGTGTTTTCTTTCTTTTCTAATTTATTCTTTACACTGTTATCATTCATAGTTTTAATTCATGGGGCCTATAACCACCGGACTCTCAACTGCAGATAACCACTGGCGCGCTAACAGCGCGCCGTTTTTCTAGTTCAGCTCGAATGCTCGATTGGTACGCAGTGTCCGGTTGATCACATCCATACAGGCTGCTCATGTCGCACTTCCATTGGCCCAACATCTCACACCACTGTCACTCCTACCTAGGTCTTTGCTTCCTTGGAAGCTTGATCCATAGATAGGTGACGTCGTTGATTTAAATAATTGATGTCACTAGGATAACATAACTCTAATGGTAACAACTGTGATTCGTGTTTTAACTAGGATTTAGTAAATACTCCGTACATCAAATGTCAATATATATATATATATGCTGTACGTGGCCGGCACACATATTATATCTTTTCAAAAAAAAAAAGAGCGAAAAGGTTGACCTTGAGCAACATGGGTTAATTCGATTCTCCAACGGAAATGGCAAATTGAGCAGAGGGCGCGCGGCGCACATCACCGTATCGCTTCTCTGGAATAATTTCAAATGATAGGCTCCTACGACTCTCCGGCCTGTTTGGAAAACGTCAAGGGCTCGATCTCTGAACTAACTGTCGACGACCCGGGCAAAGTCCGTGACACCACCATGAAATGACAGTTCAAATTCCAAATCTTGCTCCAGCCAATGTCCACGTTACGTCTTCTTGGGTCCGTTTTAAAGCATTGTAGAGGAAGGAAATGTTCCAACAATGACGATGAAACGCCAGCTCACAATTCGAAACTAATCTTGCTGCAGCCAACAATATCCGTACGTATGGTCAGTCGATTCCTTATGTTCCATTCTGAAATAATTTGAACAATGGTTATTTGACTTGGAACGGCGACGGCTAGTTAGTTTTGAAGGGTCAGTGCAGTGCGTTTGTTGGATTCTTGGTTGGCACGCGAGATCGATCGATACGGGAGAAACTCATCCATCTGACCAATCAACACGCAATGGTAGGCCACACAAATTTGAACGGGTATATACACGGTTGTTGCGTCACGACGTATCTAGCGCCGCGAATAAGTACACCCCTTAGATTCTAAGCTTCCATATCCTTATGCAAAGTAGATATGAATGCTCATATACACGCAATGTGCGCAGATTAGTCTAGGATGAAGCAGCATCTGGCACACGGAAATTCAGTAGGGTGTCGGCTGGTTAATCTTTTGAATTAGTGTCGATCGATAACTAATTAAGGGAGTATATTCGAAGGGGTTTTGACTAGGACTTGCATTTGGATAAATAATCGACATCGACTTGTCTGGACGTTGACACGGGCTAAGTTGCGGGAAAAATTAGCCATCTACCGTCATGTGAAGATATGATGCATGTAGATAGATTTATGTCTATATCAAAAGATATCATTTTTCGGTCAATGTATCTCGTCTGAAGGAAGAAGATGATTCAAATTAATTCATGGCTATATGCATCATACACTGCATGTTTCATGTGCTCTTGTAATTAGTTTTGCATGTAACTGTAGGCACCACTTTTTTTTGGGAGGGATGTATCACTGTATAGAACTGAGTAATTGGTGCCTTCATTATAGCTCATCACTGCATTTGTATCGTCACTGTACCTATAGTATGTCGTCTACAATCGAGTACTCAAAGGAACAATACTTCATTGTGGCAATTTTTCTAAGTAGAGTTCCACTAAATACATTTCCTTTCATAAGAGATTATCATCAATATCACCAATACTCAATAATTTATGTTTTTTTAGCCGCCACCAGTAACATGTTACTGATTCTATTTGGCAATTCAGTTGGGTGTGGAATTCTCATTACCAAAATTCAATGGCTGATATTGATATTGCCTCCTACCATGCAAGAGAAAAGACATGGAACCAGTGTAAAAGAGTCCACTTTGTTTAGTACTACTACTACAACAATTCTTACATCACATGTTGAATATTCAGCTAAACAAAAGTAAATGTTGTTTTTCACTAGAGTTCTCATGAATGGGAAAATTTTAGTCCAATTGACGTATAAGGTTCTTATTAGTTGTAACAATGTCAATATTAGAGAAAACATAATAATAAGAAAATCAAAAGCTTGTTTTAAGGAAAATTGTGCTACTTAAAGAAAAAGGTGATTCTCAAAATATAGCTGGGTATATCGCATTCAGATAATATTGTGTGTGTACAGATTTGCCTTTGACTAAGTGGTTTTGACATGTTAATTCCGGGCATTGTGTAATGTAGTAAAAAGTAAGTGACTTGAACTTGAATTTTATGACTCGGTCTAAGGCAAATGATATTTGTTTGTTGACATGAATATGTGTGAGAGAGAAAACCTCTGCCAAGTGCCAACTGATAATGGTGTACACCCTCGTAGGATCATGTTGCGAGTATTTTTGAAAACAGGTATGTTTATCCTTTCATGAAAAGGTATATTTACCTTCTAAAAAGCATATACTCCATAGATGCAGACATACTGTTCCCTTTCCTCAGGGCCTCGTACTGTCAGAAGGATATGGTTGCCATCGGAATGCTAAGTCATAGATATGCTTGATATATTCTCCTGCACTTGTCTGGTAATTTTCACTAGTTTCTGTTCAGAGTTCCAATTTTATAACATGGATCCTGATTTACTGATTCCCAACTGAAAAATGTGCGATGGTCCAAACGGATCAGGGATTTGAAACTGAGTTTACAAGATGCACAAAATTCATATACTATTCAGTTTAAAAAGGACAGACGAGTAACCTTTCAGTCGACAATACGGTTGTTTGTCTTGTCGCTCGCTGATGGAGGCGACGTCAGGCAGCAGGTGATGCATGCGAGACCGGCCCACGTGAAAACCATTTTGATTTTAGAATTCGAGGACGTAAAGTCCCAGCCGTATGTATAACCACATGACAAAGGCGTTTACATCTCGTAAATAGTTTTTCCAATGTGTGGATATCCCTTCGAGACAAACTACGAAAGGAGCTGAAAAGCCAGAAGCTAGCTTCAGCCAATCATCAAGCTTGAGCGTGTTTCAGCTGCTCCAGCTCTTTGAAATCACCTTCTTCTTTATCCATTGCGTGATTCATCTCCAAGTGCTCTTCTTTCGCCTCTTAAGAGATAAGACATAAATTCAATCTTGATTTGAGTAGAAAATATAAGAGAATAACGTGTTCTTTATTACCGTCACGAACCAAAGCTCACTAATTACTTTTCAAATTGAGTGATACTGCAATTAAAGTAAAAGAACAATTTAAACATTGAGATTAATAGACAACAAATTTCTACCGCCTTTTACAAAGGCAACAAATTTCTACCGACTCAAAATTTGCGCCAATATTTCCATTAACTAGGAGTACTACATATCTCTGCAGTAGTGTACCTAGATCGATCATTTGTGCAGGGCGTGCACTACTGCTATGGAGTACTAGATCATGCAGGATTAGAAAATCTTCACTAGCTGTTGCAAAATCTTGGTGTGCCTTGGCACACTCGGACACTCTGTTGGGTCCACCACTTTATCTTGAGACCCCTCTTCCCTCGTCGTTTTAGCTGCCTGTATACTTTACACTCGAACAAAAAGGTGGGCACCTGTCTCTTTTTTAGAACATAACATAAATGTATCGATCATCCACTATTCTTTTTCTCTAAGCATGTGCATTATATCGAGTCAAATTTCTATATGAGATCAGCCACATGAAACACGAACATAATCCTACGTGGAATTTTGACAAACCACAGCCCGCGAGAGCGGGGACATTTTTTATAATTTTTTGTGAAGGCCCAAGATGGCCGGGAGCCCGACCCGCGCGTGTATAAATACGCAATCATAGGGCCTTCCATCGGCACCAATACAGCTCGCTCAGCTTCTTCTATCCATTCCAGCAGAAGTAAGCTAAGCTACGATCCAAAACCTCTTGCTCCCGAGCATGGGCGCCTGTGTAGAGCCAGCGCAGCTCGCCAGCCTTGTGCCGCCGGGCTCTTCGAAGCTGTTACTTCCGGTGGACCGACCTCTGCGCCGCGCTACCTCGCTTGTGTTCGGCAGCGGCTTCACCGCCCTCGCCGCGTCTCCCCGGAAGGAGGACGGCGACGCGTGGGACGACGACGACTACGAAGAAGAAGAAGAACGTCAGGACTGGCGCGAGCTCTACGGCGTGCGCCGCCTCCATGTCGGGGTGGAGCCGGCCGTGCACGACCCTCGCGACGAGGGCACGGCGGACGCGTGGATCAAGCGCAGCCCGTCGCTGATCCGGCTCACGGGGAAGCACCCGTTCAACGGCGAGCCGCCGATGCCGCTGCTGATGCGGCACGGCTTCATCACGCCGGGGCCGCTGCACTACGTGCGCAACCACGGCCCCGTGCCGCGCGCGGACTGGGCGACGTGGACCGTCGAGGTGACGGGGCTCGTCCGCCGCCCCGCGCGGTTCACCATGGACGAGCTGGTCCGTTTTTTCCTCGCGGTGGAGCTCCCCGTGACGCTGGTCTGCTCCAGCGGGCGGCGCAAGGAGCAGAACATGGTGCGGCAGACGTCGGGCTTCAACTGGGGCCCGGGCGCCGTGTCCACGTCCGTGTGGCGCGGCGCGAGGCTCCGCGACGTGCTAAGCCGGTGCGGCGTCTTGCCTCGGTCCGGCGCCGGCGCCCTCCACGTCTGCTTCGAGGGCGCCGACGCGCTCCCCGCCGGCGGCAAGGGGTCCACGTACGGCACCAGCATCCCGCGCGAGTGGGCCATGGACCCGACTCGAGACGTCATCCTCGCGTACATGCAGAACGGCGAGCCGCTGCTGCCGGACCACGGGTTCCCCGTGCGGGTGATCGTGCCCGGCTGCACGGCCGGACGCATGGTCAAGTGGCTCAAGCGCATCGTCGTCACCACCGCCGAGTCCGACAACTACTACCATTACCGGGACAACCGCTTGCTGCCGTCCCACGTGGACGCCGAGCTCGCCGACGCGGAAGGTAAGTACGGCGAATCATTTTCTTACTACTACTCCTATGTGCTTGGTGCCAGGGAGTATAACAAATCTATGTGCTTTGTTGCCTGCAGGGTGGTGGTACAAGCCGGAATACGTGATCAACGAGATGAACACGAACTCGGTGATCACGACGCCGGCGCACGACGAGATCCTGCCGATCAGCGCCATCACCACGCAGCGCACCTACACCGTCAGGGGATTCGCCTACTCCGGTGAGTAAGCCTCACTGTTAACAGTCAGCTGCTCCTCCGCTCAATTTGTTTTGGGTGTCAGCTGGTTAATGTTGGCGGAGTCCTATAGGATGCGTAAACAACAGGACTGCACATGTGGAATCACATGTGACCAGGGTTGGAAGATAAGCCGGCCTGACCATAATCATCCGCTGACGAAACCTCGACAAATGAGTCCATGGAATTAGAAAATCTGGTTACCGTACTATCTTATTGAAACAGAATCACACATAAGATTCTCTTGAATGGGTCATGCAGAGGCACAACCTACTCCTGGAATTTTTCATCCTTAAAAGCTACAGAATCATAATATATATTTAGCCCTGATGGATGAACCTTTTTTCGTAAAATCATGCAAGCGTGTCGTCACTATCTCATGAAGCTAGGAATCAGCAAGTCTAGAAAACGTACCTGAGTACTTGATTTAGTAGCAAGTTGTCCATTAGTTAAGCTTGAGCAACTGCTTAAGGATTGAGACCTGTAGAATGAACAAATTTCTTGAGAATGACTTCCCTGTGTGCTTACTTTTTTCGTACGTGCGAATCAGGTGGTGGCAAGAAGGTGATCCGAGTGGAGTTGACACTGGACGGCGGCAAGACATGGCTCCTCTGCGAGCTCAACCACCCGGAGAAGCCCAACAAGTACGGCCGGCACTGGTGCTGGTGCTTCTGGTCCGTCGACGTCGAGGTCGACGACCTCCTCGGCTCCAAGGAGATGGCCGTCCGCGCCTGGGACCAGACGCTTAACACCCAGCCCGAGAACATCACCTGGAACCTCATGGTGCGTAACCGGTACCGTCTTGATGTGTGATTCATATGTGCCGGTTCGCTCTTAACGATCACGGTTTATTTCGCAGGGGATGATGACCAACTGCTGGTTCAAGGTGAAGGTGAACGTGAGCCGGCCGCGCAAGGGGGAGGTCGGGCTGGCGTTCGAGCACCCGGTGCAGCCCGGCAACCAGTCAGGCGGGTGGATGGCGCGGCAGAAGCACCTCGAGATCGCGGATGCTGCCGCCACGCCACCCGCAGCGGGCGGTGGCACCAGTCGGAGCACGTCCGCGGCGACTGTCACGATCGCCACCAACACTAGCACGTTCACCAGGTCCGAGGTGCGCGAGCACGCGTCGCAGAACTCGGCGTGGATCGTCGTCCACGGCCACGTCTACGACTGCACCACGTACCTCAAGGACCACCCGGGCGGCGCGGACAGCATCCTCATCAACGCCGGCACCGACTGCACGGAGGAGTTCGACGCCATCCACTCCGACAAGGCCAAGACGCTCCTCGACGCGTACCACATCGGCGAGCTCGTGGCCGACGATGGCGTCGACGGCGGCCACAGCTCCTCCGGTGCTTCCGCGCACAGCGCGTCCGGCCTCCCGCACCTCGACCCCATCCGCGACGCGGTTGCCGTGGCCCCGGCCGTCGCTCTGTACGACCCGCGCGAGAAGGTCCCTTGCCGCCTCGTCGAGAGGAAGGAGCTGTCCCGCGACGTCCGCCTGTTCCGCTTCGCGCTGCCGTCGCCGGACCAGACGCTCGGCCTACCCGTCGGAAACCACGTCTTTGTGTGCGCCACAGTTGACGGGAAGCTGTGCATGCGAGCGTACACGCCGACGAGTGCGCCGGACGAGACCGGCCACTTCGACCTCCTCGTGAAGGTGTACTTCAGGAACGAGCACCCCGAGTTCCCCGACGGCGGACTCATGACCCAGTACCTGGACTCGCTCCCGCTCGGCTCCTACATCGACGTCAAGGGGCCGCGCGGCCACGTCGAGTACGCCGGCCGCGGGAGCTTCACTATCAACGGCAAGCCGCGCCGGGTCGCCCGTCTGGCTATGGTCGCCGGCGGCAGCGGGATCACGCCGATATACCAGGTGATCCAGGCGGTGCTCCGCGACCAGCCGGAGGACCACACGGAGATGCACCTGGTGTACGCCAACCGGACGGAGGACGACATCCTCCTGCGCGCCGAGCTCGACCGTTGGGCGGCCGAGTACCCCAACCGGCTCAAGGTGTGGTACGTGATCGGCCGGGTGAAGCGGCCGGAGGAGGGGTGGAAGTACAGCGTGGGGCACGTGACAGAGGCCATCCTGCAGGACCACCTTCCGGAGGGCGGCCGCGACGACTCCCTGGCGCTCGTCTGCGGGCCTCCGGCGATGATCCAGCTCGCCGTCTCGCCGAACCTTGAGAAGATGAAATACGACGTGTCCAGTTCCGTTATCGTCTTCTAAGTTTATATGAGCGTAGCGTCCCAATAAAGTTGTGCGTGTGTCATCTAAAAGAAGGAGATGCATGTATTGTTCAGTATGCAGGAGCCTTGGGGTGCCACCCGCGAGGTTCTGAGAGAATGTTTGTGAATTTGTAAGTAGATATACTATTGTACGTATCTCATTGTGAAGTCTGGAGTAAAATTTAAATTTAGAACGAGTGCAGCCACATTGTGTTCAGCTTAAATTTATTTTACAGAGTGTGCACATTATGAACGTGCAACATTGTGAATCATTTTGAATCACACCTTATAGATACTTGATTTGATTGACTCGTGGGATGTGTGCGCTTATGATTTTGGATTCCATGCATAGGCCAAATACTAAAAATTACTTTCATTGTCTCTGACACAGAAATAAGCCCATGAATCACTTAAATGTGCAAAGATATATCGTTTGTACTGCCTCTGACAACAAAGAAAGGCAAAATAAAAAATGTATATGGCCCATGCAGGTCTCGAACCTGCGACCTTCGCGTTATTAGCACGACGCTCTAACCAGCTGAGCTAATAGGCCGTTTGGGCCTCTCTTTTGAAGACACGTTATAGATTTCATTAAAACAGCCTATTGGCGTCAGCAGCTGCTGCTATGTTCCCTCTATGACAACTTTTTCCTGTCACTTACTTGCCTTTGCGAGCCGCATGAACATTTCAAGTTGCCAACCCCGATCGAGCCGGCGATTGGTTTGCAGCGGTGTCGTCGTGACGGAGGCTGCTACGACATTCGTCCGCAGCCGAGGCTTACACGCAGATGGCGCAGCGTTCTAGACGCGAGACGTGTCCTGCCAGGTCGGCTTACGTGTGATACCTACCTTGTACTCCGATGTTTATATTTACTCGGTAGGGCAGTAGCAAGATGAAAGGAATTTATACACGCCAGCTAGTACGCTATTTAGCTCTCCAGCCTTGTGCCCTCGGAGCTAGCCAAGCCGAGCCATCTGCGCTTAGGTTCTCAGGTGTGTTGCTACGTACGCGCGACAGAGCGAGGTGATCGCGCCAGGATGAGCCAGGCGCAGCCCGCCCGCACCGGCGACGTGTACCCGCAGTCCGCCGCCGACAAGGAGGAGGCGCGCCGCGAGCGTGACAGGGTCATAACGCAAGGCCAGAAGCAGAGCGACGGCGGGCTCCATGTCACCGAGACCGACGTCTCCGCCGGCAGGCGCATGGTCACGGCCAGCGCCGGTGGCCAGGTACATACGTCCTCCGCGCATGCTCTGCCTTGCCCGCTCCAGTGCTCCTGACGCTTACTGTGGTAACCCGTGAAATTACTCCGCTTCGCAGGTGATGGCGCAGTTCACCGTGCCCATCCCGGACAAGAAGGCCGCGGAGGCCACGGACGCGGCCACCGTCGGCGAGGCGCTCCAGGCAGCGGGGCAGACCACGGCGGGAGAGGAGCCGGTGGGCCTCGCCGACGCGTCCGCGGTGCAGGCCGCGGAGACGCGCGCCACGGGCCGGGGAGGGAACGTCCCGGGCGGCGTGGCG
>BCLF01000017.1:811679-829889 GCA_001602275.1 Zoysia japonica
TTTTATTATTACTTTGAATGAAATATAAAGTTAAAGAGTCCACCATATTATCAACTCGTCTAGCTTATCAATCATCATTAATCAACCATTATTTGTTTAGAGAACAAATGGTTAACCTGCACACCAATTTTAGATCTACAATGCCAACCAGTTGAACATGATTATAAAGATAGCTTGTGCCCTTTTTTTAGATTTCTGGTTAAAATGTATAAACATCTCCATTTTCCAGGATTCGTATTATAAAGATTAATGGCCAAAGTTCTTTTTACTGATATATAACCAATTTAAGCCTCTTTCAGCCATACATAACGCTCTTTTAATTATCAGGAAAATAATGATGAAGATGAAAGCCACAATGAACAAAAAAAAATTGAAAAAGCAATGTTCAGGAGGAGTATATAAATGTTAAGGTACGTTAAAAAATATTTACATTCATCATTAACATGATACCATGTACAATTCTAACACTACATATATTATTTCACTTTTTGTAGGTTATCCTATCGTGCTCTTTTGCTATGAAGATGACCCAGCAGTCTTTTAGTATAAATATGACCAAGAGAAAGTTAACTTCATGCCTTATATTTTGCTGTACATATGCCTGAGTTTAAACTCAGAATAAAGTTAACTTCATAATCTGCCTTTTGGTGATGCCTAATATTTTGCTATACATATGCCGAAGTTTAACCTCAGGATAAAGTTAACTCCATGCTCTGTCTTTTGGTGTAGCAATGACCCGTAGCAAACCCTATTGGTCATATTTTGGTTTGTACGTGGTCGTAAACATATGCACAATGGAAAACTTAATTCTATGGCTTATCATTTGCTATAAATATTTTTTAGTTTGACCTACATATTTTGTTACTTTTATTATTAGATATAAGACTATAAGCTTTTTTACAATGTATTAATCTCTTAAAGTAATGTATAATTGAATCAAATATGTGGTAGTGGATGAAACACTCTGTTTCTAGGAAAGTTTTAGAGGTCGATCGTGCCTGACAAATGGCGATCAAGCGCCGTACGCGAGTGCACGATTTCCCACTGAGCCAAACCGAAACGAAGAACGCCTGCTGCTCCGCTTGAACGGAAACGCGCTGTGTGGCGCGCGCTGTCGGCCGTTCTACGCACGCGCCGTGGAGACCGGTAGTCCGGTACTCGCGTCAGTCGTCTGCCAAGTCAAGTACTAGTCTCTTGCCATCGTCGACAGCTACGCTGCCGGTGCTGTCTTGCACCGACCCAATGAATCCAGATTATGGATTTTAGAATTTTAAAATTCGGATTTTATGATTATAAAATCTTTGACGTTTAGATTAAGAAATTTTATCAAGATTTTTAAATTTTTAAATTTAAATTTTAATATTTTAAAATCTCAAACATTTAGATTACGAGATTTTATTATTTTAGTTATGTTGATGTGCATTATAGTATAAAATATTAAATAATAGTTAGATTTATAAGATTCTATAAAATTTTATAATTTTTTAAAAAATTTCCCATTTAAATACTATTCGGATTTTTTTTTTAGATTTTCAAAATTTCTAAGGATTCAAACGGCACCCGAGTGATTGGGCTTCCACGCGATTACGCAGGTCATTTCAAAGCAAGTGACGAGGAGTCGTCTTTGTCCTCCGTGAATGCGGCAGGGCCGGCGGCGACGGGTTCCTCCTTCCCAGCGCTCCGTCGTTGCAGACCGGCCGAATCGCCATCACTGGACCATGATTCGGGGGCCCTACCTGATCCAACGAAGCCTAACCTTACGTCACAGCTCTTAGATAAGCACATCCTTTTTTCTTGCCTTAAACTCCTCGTGCTCTTTTCATTGGAAAATCGGGAAAAGGAGGGAGCAAGACGTGCCGACTAACTTTGGACTTCAGTGGGATGGAACACACGTCGCGATCCATCGAAGCAAAGCGGAGTGCCAAACGTTTTGAGCAGACGGTCACTCCATTTCGCTTTGATCCTCCCTAGATCGCTGCAACGAAGCAGTGCCGCTCAGAACCAGCTGCCCTCCGGTCCGTTCACCAATTCAGGAACTCCTACTTACAGCACAGTTTACGCATAATCAGTCACTATTATGTTGCTCCGAAACAGTCTCACTGTAGCACTGAATTTGGACTGTTGATTTTAGATCAAATGGTTAAAAGGAGCGTGCTTCCTGGCATGCGGCACCGAGACAGGCTTTTTGTGAACCAGAGATACAGGCAGACAGACGTTGCCACCAACCTCGGAAACTTCGGAAGACGCGAAAACAGAGCACACCCGTAACCTCTTACCGATCCAAGGAGACAAACATCCCTGGTTTTGTTTCCACGCTCAAGTCAACACGACATACTCAAAAAAATCGCAGCCAATTTGCCTCTGAACCACGCGCTCCTCAAATTCTTTGCTAGTACTGGTACAATTCGCGGCCAATCATTTCAGAGGTCATACCAGTCTAACAGAAGTATACCCATCAGGCCATCACTCCGTCAGGCTCGAAGTAGTGTTCTTGCTTGGTCGCCGAGTCCATCGGACAGCAACCCCGGCCCCAAGCGCATGCCAACTTTTGCTGACTGGTGGACTAGTGGTAGTGACACGTATTTACTGGTCGTGTGTGGGGCCATCGAACGCACGGTTTCAGTTCTCCCAGACATGTGCACGGGACGACCTGACCTGTCGCTCGGCCAAAGTCGTCGCCGCCGTGGCCAGAGCCAAGTCATAAACAAACGCTAATCTCCCGCTGTTATATAGCAGCTCAGGGTGTACGCTCTGCTCCCGCCACCAGCGAGGAGCTCGAATTTTGAAGTCTCTAGCTCCGTAACACCAAGAAACCAGCCATGATGAAGGTACGTACCACACGCACAGGGACTTCCCGACCATGTACTAAATACGGAGTACTTCGCTTCATCTTTCACCTGGTTTCTGAAAATTTGAATGAACGAACACGCAGCAAAAGATCGTGATCAAGGTGCCGATGCCCAGCGAAAAGTGCCGGTCCAAGGCGATGGCGGTGGTGGCCGCGACGGGCGGCGTCGAGTCCGTGGCGATCGCCGGCGACACCAAGGACCAGGTGGTGGTGGTGGGCGAAGGCGTCGACTCCATCAGGCTCACCAGCGCGCTGCGCAGGAAGGTGGGCAGCGCGCAGCTGATCGAGGTCTCCGACGCCACCAAGGAGAAGAAGAAGAAACCGGCCGACGAGTGCCCGACGGTGTGGTTCCCGCCGTACCCGCCGCTCGGCGTCCTCTACGACTACGATCAGGGGCCCGGCAACGCGTGCTCCATA
This sequence comes from Zoysia japonica, assembly GCA_001602275.1. Lineage (NCBI taxonomy): Eukaryota > Viridiplantae > Streptophyta > Magnoliopsida > Poales > Poaceae > Zoysia > Zoysia japonica. The sequence goes on from BCLF01000017.1 coordinate 814,945, forward strand.
CTGTAGACGGGGCAAATCGAAACGTGCATGCCGGTACGGTGGTACGTACGTACCGGCCGCGGACAACAGACGGACGGAACTGTATTGTACGTGTACAATGTTTTCTTTTTCCATCACTTTGCACCGATATACTAGGTGTGTACTGCTAGAGTGTTGTGCGGTGTACCAGTCTTTCCAGAAGCATATACAGTATATCACAAAGAATTTTGCAAGGATTTTATAAAGAAAAAGGGAATTTGCTGCTAGTTGTAGGTTACTCCCTCCATCTCAAAATAAGTGTTTTTTAATTTTCAAACATCTTTTTTTTACCATTCGTCTTATTCAAAAAATTTGGGAAAAAATTATTTATTTTATTGTGAAATGATTTATTATTAGAAGTACTTTAAACTTAACTGTTTATTTTTGCATTTTTGTAAATTTTTTTGAAAAAAATGAATAGTCAAATAATAATTTTAAAAAGTCAAAAATATTACTTGTTTTAGGACGGAGGGAATAACTTATATTGCTGTGAGATCACCAGGTTCAAAAATATCTGCGTGTGCATGCGCAGAAAAATATATAACCCCCCATCCACACACCCACCCACCTCATGACGGTGAAATATACTCTCTCCGTTCTTTAATTGATGTCATTGTTTACTTTTAAATTCAACTTTGACCATTTATCTTATTCAATTTTTTTGATAATTTTTATATATTTTGATATAATTTGATTTATCATTAGAGTTATTTGAAACACAACTTAAAATTTTACATATTTGAGCAAAATTTTTAAATAAGATAAATGATCAAAGTTGATAGTAAAAGTTAACAGCGACATCAATTTAAAAATGGGGAGTAAAAGATTGCATACACAAATGGAATTAGGACATTTTTTTTTCTACAGCACAGCCTAATGAAGATTTTCTTTTGCGAGAAGCGAAATGAAGATTTGTGGTAGTAGCACTAATCTCCGGCCACCCCTGGAGACCTTGACTGATCAGTCTAGACTCACTCACCGTCTTCTCTTCGTCTGAACAATCAACGGGGAGCCAGAGCTTGACTTCCAAATCAACGATTTGAACGGTTACTCTAAGTAAATTTTGCCTCCGTTTTTTCATTGCGTCCTCTCGTGGTTTAGATTTCACGCTGGGATCGTCTACTGTACTTCCGAGTTGCTGATAGACAAACTAGTACGGTGAGGGATTGCTTCCCCAGATTTCCCTGATCAACACTTGCCATGGCTACTCTCCGATCCTTGACGCCGGCCAGCGACTACGAGTAGCGCCGATGCACCGTATCCGTACTGCTTCCGTGTCTACTGGGCGAGACAAAAACCATGTGAACCGTCAAGCACGTTCAAGTTGGTTAAGGTGTACTGTCCTGTGGAAATGGTAGTGCGGCGCCCCACACATGTACGGCTTGCTGGCTTGCCCAGCACGAGCAAAATCAATCTTGCGTGGATATGGCAAGCGTCGCCATCATCGGGCCGTAAGGCATGGTTATAAACTGGACTAACAATAATTACAAACGTACCGTCACCAGGATCTGATGATCTGAAATGTATGGAGTATATTGGCCACCGGCAGCAGCTTAAGAACAAATTGCATTGCATCGTTTGCCTCCGAGTCACACATTTATTTATTTTTTAAAAAAATTACAAAGTTCTGCCCCGGTTTATAAGAAACTAAAACAGCCAAACGCTGGACCACACGTTGCCTAGAATTTTTATTCCTTGGCAGTTCCGGTTTGCAGTACTCCAGTAGAAGAAGCAATGCGGCTACGAGTAGTTTTTGTGTGTGTGTTTGCTATACGAGTACTCGCTAAGCACATGCTTACTCGTCGACTCGTCGTTGACTCGTTCATACGACGCGACTTAATCTCCGGGTCCAGACACGGTTTCGAGCGCGTTGAGCCAAAACTGTACTCGTACGGAGTATACTATACTATTTGTTCTTTAATTGACATCGATATTTACTTTTAAATTTAATTTTGACTATTCGTTTTATTTAAAAAATTTACTCAAATGTGTAAATTTTTAAGTTATGATTCAAATAACTTTAATGATAAATTAAATTATATCAAAATATATAAAATTTATCAAATTTTTTTTAATAAAACGAATGATTAAAGTTGCATTTAAAAATTAATAGCGACGTTAATTAAAGAACGGACCGGTCACCAGACCTGCAACTGCGAGCGAGGCCATCATAAACAAACGCTCCATTTGATTTCTCTCTCTAATCACATCCCTAATAGCTCCGGAGCAGACCCCCTTGACGTTGACTGCAGTGAGCAAAGCCTTCATCAAGCACTTCACACTCCCGTCACCAATCTTCCTATATATAGGGCTCTTCGTCGTGGGCTCCTTCTCCAACATCAACTTCAGCAAAGTGAGTGCGAGCTCCATCTGATCTGTCTCCGCTTCCTCTGCTTGCTTCGCACTGCACGTAGCGGTAGCGGCGAGCCTCGAAACTTGAGCTGGAATCCTTTCTGATTCTACATTGCGAGTCGGCCGCCACGCCACCGAGAAAATAATCAGCAATGGCGAAGGTACTTAAGCGACTGACTTCCGTCAGACCGTCCTCCTCCTCTGTTTTACTGAAACGCCGTCCTCCACCTCTCTGTTCTGTTCGCAGCAACGGATCGTGATCAGGGTGGAGATGAGCTGCGACAAGTGCCGGTCCAAAGCCATGGCGCTGGCGGCCGCGACGGTTGGCGTGGACTCGGTCGCGATCGCCGGCGACGCCAAGGACCAGTTGGTCGTCGTGGGTGACGGCGTCGACTCCGTCCGCCTCACCGGCGCGCTGCGCAGAAAGGTCGGGCCCGCGCAGCTGCTGCAGGTCGCCGACGCCGCTGACAAGAAGAAGGACGAGGAGAAGGCGAAGCGGGACGCCACCGCCGCCGCGGCGTCTGAGTACCAGCGGTGGTACTACCACTACCCGGCGCCGCAGCCGGCGACCGTCGTTTATGATGAGTACCCCGCCGTCGGGTACGCGGTCGGGTACCAGTGCCAGCCGGCCAGCAACTGCTCCATAATGTAGAGATCTGTATAACGATGCAGCAGTGCTTGGACGAATGGAAAAACTGGTTGCGTGGGAACTGCTAGTCGTAGTCCCATGTGCACATGGCAGTATCCTGCTGATCTTGGTTGGTCGATGGACTTGAGGAACTAAATCAGACTGGTGGAGCACGTGGTATCAGCCAAGTGAATAATACTCCTGACAATGCATGCAAAGAAAAAGCCAACTGCATAACATTAACAAGTTCACCGAGTCACCGTAGACCGTACAATACTGCTATACCACTGCGTAGTAATTTCTCATACTATACGATCGGTCTAAGAGCAAATACGAATCAGTCCGTGAAGTAAGTTACGGGCCTAATATTGTTTCTGTTTCTGCGACGGGCTCAGGTCCACACATTCTGGCCCATTTCCATCACAGGCTTTACTACAAGTCTACGACCGTACCACACTCTTCCACCAGAGCTTTTTTTTCCTCGACATTCCTTTTCTTCACAATCGTATCAAGAACATTCTTTTTCTTCTTTAAATAAAATTAAGAAAAGAACATCCCTTTTCTTCTTTAAAAAGAATTGAAGGAACCAATGAAGCACGACCAACAAATCACCTGGAATAACGTCGACCAAGTTCTTTTCTTCAGTGTCAGGTTTTCAGCCGCTGAAGTTGGTTCGAAGTTCGAACAGACGCGGGCCAACTCGGCAACCATTTCCCACCCGCCACCGGAATTTGATGAGCTGAATCAGCTGATCGTCCGTCCGGTCGTACCAGCGCCGTTGACTCGAACTGTCAGGTCTCCCTCCCGAATCAGCCCACCAAATGGCACCATCCGAGCCGTCCACGGAACCGACTCTCTGCGGTGGACGGCTCTGATTTCTCTAGAGCGATAGCTTGTGGCCCTCTCTTTGCAGGCATGTACTTGAAATTTAAATTTCGGAACTTTCCTGGTGGTATTCAAGCGTTGATGTCACTGTCGGAACAATCACGGCCCGGTTTTACCGCTGCTTCCTACTCGGAGGACGGTGCCCCGCTTCGACGCAACGAATCTGACGAAAGTGTTTCATACTGACAAGGTAATTTCCGTGAAAGCTTCTGTGTACCTTACGCCATCCTCGAGGCTTATAAAAGGCGACACGGCAGGCTTCTCTGGTCATCACTCTTTCGATCGATCTCTTCTTCCCCCGAAAACGATTGGCTCCTGCTGTCTTTTAACATTTTCTTCCTCGACGACGACAAACAAGCATGAAGGTACGTACTAGTCCACATCACAGACGCGTCTCGTGCGTCGTGATCAATCGAATTTTGTTTCACCTCAATCAAAGAGATTCATGTTTCGATCAACTGTTCGTCTTGTTGCTTCTTGACTTTGCAGACGCAGATGGTGATCAGGATGGAGCCGAGCTCCGAGAAGGGCCACTCCAAGGCGATGCGGATCGCGGCCGAGACCGACGGCGTGGAGTCCGTCACGCTGGCGGGGAAGGACAGGAGCCTGCTGGTGGTGGGCGGCGACGGCGTCGACTGCAACGACCTCACCACCAAGCTGCGCAGGAAGGTGGGCCGCGCCGACGTCGTCGAGCTGCGCACCCTGCACAACACCAGCGCCGGCTTCGGCTACGGTCACTACCGCACCGGCCCCGCGCGCGACGTAGGCTACGGGAACACCTACAGTGGTTACCCCGCGGGGGGCTACGCCTACGCGACGGCGCCGGCGTCGGAGTACTACGGTCACCGGCCGGCGTACGCGAACTACAGCTACAACCCGCCGCCGTACGCCGGCACCGTCGAGTATTACCCGGCCGGTGACCAGAACGGCTGCTGCATCATGTAGTTTGCTCCATCGATCGATCATGTTGAGTTACCTTAGGCATAGCGTAGATTGTATACGTTCTTTTGCTGATCGACCGGGGCTTGGTTTTTTTGTGTCCCCCGTTTTCGACTTTTCGTTCATTTTCTGTTGTAATAGTCTCTAGTCACACGCTTGTGTGATGCATGCCATGTAGATTGTGAAGCATGCTGTGTAAATTTGTCAAGCTGGTGAACCGTGAGATCTTGTTTGTTTTGTTGGATTTTTGGATCTCTGTATTTCACCGGTCGATGAACGCCGTCACCTGTTGCGTTACACTAGCACCGCCTCGCAACACACTTGAGAGTCAGACCGAGTTGTATTTTCAGGGAGGGAATCGAATCCGAAAAGAGAGTTTGAAAACACGAGCACGAATCGTTCGACAGCCGCACCCCCACCGGCCAAGCAACTGCGGCCCGACAGAGCATACGCCGACCCGCGCATCCCACGGCGACCGTGACGCGTCCGCCGCTTCTGCGCCCGCCACGCGAGATCACTGGGAGTCGCTTTCAGGCGACACGCCGTGCCGTTGCGTCCGCCACGCCGGCACAACCCGTCGCCGACCGACGCGCACCTGGCGCGCCAAGGCTGGTCACCGGCAAACAAATGGCACATATGCCCCAGTTTCAGTTATCCAATCAACCCAGATGACACCGCGCGGCTCGATCGGACCCTCGCGATGGTTCTCAACTATCAAATCACAAATTAAACCAAGGTGTCCGCGTGGCCGAGTTGTGCTTTGCCGCGCTTAAGCTGTGGGCATGGTCCGCATGGATGCAGAGCGCTTACGCCATCCGTTGATAACCATGGCTCTGTACAGCTAGCGGATAGCAGAGGCTGCAACAGTTGCACACTTGCACGTTGCACTGGTCATTTTGTATTGTACAACAGTACAAGTTGCACAATACAAGCAGTACAACTGCACAAGTGTCTGAACTCATGCCGACCGAGAACTCGTGCCCATCAATTTGCCCATATCCCTTATTCCCCTCTGCGCAATCGAATTACAATTTCTTATCCCTATATTTTATTTTACACACGTTAAATCATAATTAACGCATACTTGTCGTAATACGACATTTAATTCATAATTTGAATATGCAAAACTTTATTCCGCAAGATTGATATTTTGAAGTTTCATGACAATTTATGAAATTTTTACACGGTGCTTGGAGAAAAAAGAAACGGATGTTTCAGCATAGCGATTGCCCTTTTTCCTTTTTTGTAGATAACTGCGCACGAGATTTTTATGTCGGTTAAAAAAAAAACTACTCCCTCCGGTTTTAAATTATTGACACCGTTGATTTTTAATATCAACTTTTGACCATTCGTCTTATTCAAAAAATATGTTCAAATATGTAATTTTTTGTTATTATTTAATTTATCATTAGTGAAATTTAAATCACAACTAATAATTTTACGCATTAGAACATATTTTTTGAATAAAACGAATAGTCAAAGTTGATGTTACAAGTGAACAGTGTCAATAATTTAAAATCGGAGGGAGTATTCATTTACAGATACAGAAGCTAGGTGCGCATGCGGGAATTTTCTTGTTTTTGCATTTTTCTTGTAAAGTTGAATTGATTTTTGTGAAATTTCTGTAAAGAGGCCTTAATGCTTTTTGACGGGGAGAAAATCGAGCGCAATCCAAGATAACTTTGAACCGTCTAGCAAAGTCATCGTCAATGCATATGATCAATTAATGGATGCTGATGTTTGCAAACTAAACATACTACGGGAGCGACGGTGACCTTTGTGGTATTGTTCTGTAACTCTGTTAGTACTTAAGGTAACCGCACACGCTTCTCTCTTCTTCCAGCATCACCAGCTCCCGATCGCGGTTGGGCTTTGACCTGCTGTAGCCTTTGGAATTGTACTGAACGATGCTATCTGTACAATGAACTCTGAAATTACATCGTCCCAGTTTGTGATTCCTTCTATAATTGAAAACAGAATTCAGTCGAAACATCATTGTTCATTCGTCATCTGATAGTTATTGTGGTGCGGGCAGTTGCATATACCAACATACTACTCCGTTTTTTAACTGTTGTCACCGTTGACTTCTAACTTTAACTTTGATCATTCATCTTGTTCAAAAATTTTACTAAATATAATATTTTTTGTTATAATTTTATTTATTATTAGAGTTATTTAAATTACAATTTAAAATTTTACATATTTTAAACTAATTTTTTGAATAAGACGAATAGTCACCGTTAAACTAATTTAAAGTCAACGGCGACAACGATTAAAAAACGGAGGGTGCGATTAGGTTGTTTTGCATCATGCAGTTTTCTATTATCTTTTTGCTCCGTCGGGCACCAATTCATGCAAAAGTTGTTGCGTCTCTCGCTTTAGTTTATACGAATCTGAGATCATACTGATGAACTACTAGAATAAGTAGTATGTGCCTGTACTTTAAGTTTGGTCAAATGGCTGTGTCACAGGGCACAGTCTAGTGTGGTATCCTCTTCTGTCCCTATTGAAAGCGAACGGACGGTTTGAGCCAAGCGGCGGATACAGGTGACACTTTCAGAAATTTCATCTGACAATTGAAGGAAGCATTTCTAAAACATTTTCTTGTATATTTTCGTGGCAATATGGACACTATATATATCGCTAATCCTTTTCTCTCTCTTTGAACTCCAAATGGCAACAACTTAGTACTCCTATAGTACCAGGAATTTTCTTCCTAGAATGCCATTTGGAGTCTACATGAACCAAATCGGGTGAGGTCCTAGCCACCATCTTCATGTCTTTTTAGTACTCGTAGTGTCTTTTGAGTGCCGTTATATAATAAGACATGACAGATCATATAACCTGGCCTATACTAAACAAGCGTATCTAGTGGTATTTGACTTCTTGCCTGTCAGTACAACTGTATCCTCCAAGGGAAAACTGGATCTCATCTACTTCTCCTTTTCTTTTTAGTTTTGCACAATTAAGAGGGCTATATAAACCTGAAGAACACCCCCCCCCCCCCATGATTATAGAAACCTTGGAAAAATAAAGATATCGTTATAATGAAATGGCTTCCAGGGCTCCAGGCCCTTTCCACATCTTTCTGGTATCCGGTGCTCTATGTTGTGTCGCTATGCCTTCAGGAGAACAAATCACATGCATGCATATGGTCCTATTTACCTGACCAAGTTTGCTTTCTTTCAATTGCAGAAACTTCCTACTCCTAATCCCGTTGGTTGCACAGTGACATTGATCTGTAGGTGGGCACGTCCGGAACGGGAGTGATGCATCCTAGCGGCCTTCACAACACGTAAAAGGTAATGGCGATTGTGTATGACGATACGAATTGGAGCTTGTGTAATGGAAGTGCTAAAAGAGGTGATTAAATAAAGAAAATCATTTTATTTTTTTTTACCTCAAGGGTTCTTTTGATGTTAAAAGATACTACTACATCTATTTTTATTGAAGTGAGTTTTTATCTATCTTTAAGCATCTATCCATTTAACTTGCTTCTTGCATTGTACATGTTGAAATTAAGAGTTTCGAAAGCATATTTCAATAAAACGTGCAATGCTGAAATTCTTGACTATATCAGAGAAATCCTGTAAGTATTTCTCCCATGTTGGTCAATCAGTTTCGAATAGTAAAACACGCCCATGCATGCTCGTACAAAACAACCTGCAGTACGGGGTACTATTTTGCGTGCAAAATCCTCATCGAGTTGGATACGTTAACATTGATTCGTGCTGTCGGTTACTACATGAAGTCCTTTCTTCTCCACGTAAATAAAGATCATCCTGCCACCACGCTATAAAGTGCTCCTCTACATCAGAAGCAAAACCTCATGTATCTTCAGAAATTTAGAAAAAAATCTTTTCTGATTCTAGAAATCATTTTAATTTATTTTTCTCCTTCTAAAAATGCTGCGTCGGTTCTTGCGTTCGTAATAAATTTTGTGTCCGTAGAGGTCGTTTGGGATTAAGAGTACTTAAATGCACATTTGCTGTCTTCGGCAGTCGGTTTGGTTTTGCTGTGAACCCCCCAATATTCAATGCCTTCACTCCTTTGACTTGCTCCGTGTCTTTGTTCCATTTTCGATCGAAACCTCCTCATATAGCCTTATTGCCTCTAAGCTACTGCTCCCTCCGTTCGCTTTTACGGAATCGTTCTGGACAAAAATGAGAACGAAAAAATAGAGGACAGAGATTTATTAAAAAAAAGAAAGTGTATTAGAAAGAAATAAAAGTGTATTAAAAAGTGAGAATGACATATATTAATAAACAAATTTTGAATGTTAGAATGACTTATATTATATTTGTGAACAGAGGAAGTATTCTCTTCGGTTTTAAATTATTGACACCGTTGACTTTTAACTTTAATTTTGGTTATTCGCCTTATTCAATAATTTGTTCAAATATGTAAAATTTTATTATTATTTGATTCATCATTAATGAAATTTAAATTACACCTAATAATTTTACACATTGAAACATTTTTTTTAATAAAATGAATGATCAAAATTAATGTTAAAAGTCAACGATGTCAATAATTTAAAGCTAATATAGTCCCTCATTCTTTTCATTTGTGCAAAGTCTCCGGGGGTTTGTTCTAAATGTAAGGATCATTACCCCCAACTGTCAAGTGTTCTCAAGAACAGGGCACATTTCATTTTATTTCTTTGGATGTAACACGTAATTTGATTTGCATGCTATATTGCAAAATTGATATTTTTTTTTTAGTGAAAGTTCTTTATAATCCACTTGTTTTACTCCATTCGGTTTCTATATATATGCGTCAGCAATTTCAAACAAAAAAGTACTATTTTGAACAAAGCAAAACCTCACAGAGTTTAATAATGGGTTTGTGAGAGTGCCGAAGCATGAAATCAACAACTTCACGCACGCCACCAAATAGAGATTCAGTGGCAAACATTGTACCGTTACCACGAACTCGTACTCGGAGCGACCCAAGAACTTGTTGTGTGTTCCTGGACCTCGAGGGGTGTATTTGCAAATACAAATCGCGAGAGGTGTGAGAGAGAGAACAGGGAACGAGGGAGATGCTCACGACATTTATTGCGCAGCTCTGCACCTCACGCCTTTTATTTAAGAGCCCCTCCCTCTCCGTTTGGAATTCTTTTCTCCAGCTCCGAATTCTCCTCCTGCTCGTTGGGCACCCTTCCCTTCCCTGCGATCGATCGATCCCTCTCACACCTCGCTGGACTTCGCTTGCGGCGGCGTTGCCTTCGCCGTCGGAGGAGGAGAAGGAACGAGGGCAGAATTCCGGTGTTTACCCGAACAGAGGTGAGTGCGCTCGATCCTACTTTCGCTCCTCTCCTAGTTGCAGTTTCTTCGCCGTTTTTTATGGTTGTTTTCTTGATTCATATCTCGTGTGTGATTCATACCTCGATCCTACTTTCTCTCCTCTCCTAGTTTCGTATTCCGTGTTCACCGGAAAATCGAGTGTGATTTCCTCCAAAACCACATCTTTTCTGCCGCGAAAATATCCGCAACCACTCGCGGCCAAGTTCTTCCCTTCCCAGTTCTCTGCCTGCCTGTACGGGCTGTACCTGTAGTTGCTGCCTGCTGCGGGGGCAGATCACTGCGCGGTTGGGGTAGTAACTGATATGCAGTTACTCACAGACGCATGCAGATTGCAGCAGTTACACCATTGAAGTTTATCTCGTTGCGCCGGTCCTTCCAGGAACCCGACGCCGACGCCGACGCGGTGGAAGTGGAACCGGCGCGCGGCTCCTTCCGCGCGATGCGTTTGTTGCTGCTGTTCTACGTGAGCTTTCGTGCGGATTCAGGTAGCGGGGTGTTTTGCCGTACGCTCGCGACAACATCTGCTCCTATCCTCCTACTGCATTGATGATGTGGTCGAGCTTAAAATAGCCGAAGGTTTTAGGCATTGGATTATACTACTCCGTCGCATTTAATAGAAAATATTGGGCAGAAATAAGTTTGACTAAAACTAAATAAACATTTATTTTGAGACAGACTCTGTTTTCAATTAATTGTTATTTTAGAGTTCACAAATTTTTTTCTTTTATTTGTTATTTTTATTTTTTAATAATTTTTTTTCTATTTTTAATACATATTTATTTTTATTTTTCTCTTCTTTGTTTTCCACCTATTCCATCTTTTCACCTTCTTGAAACCCGTGCTCGTAAGTAAAAGGAGACGGAGTACTGTCTTGGCGATAGTTACTTCCCCATTTAGTATGTGTTCATATCGACGTATGGGTTAGGAGGAGGGGAATTTGATGTTTAATATGTTTATCGTGGTGGCTCTACTGTAGTTATCGTTCGGTAGAGAGAGTGCATATTGGGCATGGCACCTTGTAAAAAAAAAATAGTAGTAGTGGATATGCCTACTTGTTTCGGTACCAACTCTGTAGTGCTTTCTGTTGGAGTTTCAGTTAGTACTACTGTATCACGCAAAGATTGTGGTGTCCGTGGCCTTACCAGGACAGTTTACAATTCTGTTGAAGGCGGATTGTTGTTTATAGAAATAAAATAAGCTCTGCTGCTTCTAGTGCTCCATCTTTCTGCAAAATTTATGACACTTTTTTTCCTGCGCAAATATTTAATTGGAACTGAAATAAACTCAATGCGCGCATGCACAGGCTGGGATTTTTAACAATGTTGTTTGTTATGTCAAGTGAGGGCACAATATTTCTAGATGTAGCTGTTTTTTTTGTTTTGTCAACTGTTCCTGGACTCTACAGTAGTCAGGTGCAGTATGGTCATAGAAATATATCTGCTGGATGAAGAATAGACATAATGAGCTGGTGGTTGCTGGTTACCATCAGATATTGATGATAAACTCTAAACATTCTTACAGCACTGAGAACCACCATAAGAAATGTACTGTGTGAGCAAGTATATCCGAAGGTAACGGCATGTTCTGTTTCTTCAGCAGCTTGTATTATGCTGAAAATGATATGACCATTATAGTCTCAAGAGGTTTCCTTATGTATTCAGGTTGCAATCAGTCTTACATATCTGTCCCATCCAAATTGACTCCGCTTTAAAAATCTGAAAGCTACGCTCCTCATTCATGACAAGTGTGAAGGTTAACCGATTCTGATTGTGAGTTTTTATTCTTTGTTTTGGTTCTATGATGATCTTAGTTCAACCAATACTACCACTAGCCGCTTTGTTGAAACTACAGGAAGAACCGTCCCTATCAATGCCATCATGAATTTAGACAGATGTAGTTGGAATCACAACCAGAATTTTTAATGCTTGTACTTGATTAAAAGGATGGGGCAGCTGTATTGAAAGGAAAATCTGCAAATGGTATTTATTAAGTTGAGTTTACGTGTTTTTCTACATTAAGTTGAGTTTACATGTTCTTCTACATGGATTGCCCAATAAATCACTATTAACAATGTGTCGTTTGTTTGCCATGGATTGTATCATGATATAAATGTCCATCATAATACAATGCAACATTAGCTTTGTTGACCATATTTATTCATGCAAAGATAATGAAGAATGAAACATTATTTCTCGTCAACATTTGTCCAGGCCAACTATATTTGATCGCTGTGGAATCATATTGAAGAACTAGATGGCAAAATGGGACTGATTTTTGACAAAATGGTAGAAGACACAAGTCTGTCACAAGATATGGTAGAGATAAGTGGGAATGTGGCACATAAGATTGTTTCTTTTGACAAGGATGTCGTAGAGATAAAATTGGCAGATACTATTGATTCTGATAAGTATGGTGGCAATTTTGTCAAGGATGTTTGTATTGATGAAGGTACGCTTTTTCATCCAAAGATTTTGGAAGAAAAAACAATGGATAGAAGGCAATCTCCTAAAGTCAGTTTTCAAATGACTGAAGCAAACAGTGATATGACGTATTGGAAGAAAGATGATGCTAGAAAATCTGTAAACGAACTGAAACAAGAAGCTATTGTACCAGTTGAACTTGCTCCTAGTTGTACGAATGAGAAGCAATGCTCCACTGGCAAGGAGTATGATGATCATGATGGTAGTGCTACCGCTGACTGCATTACAGGCGATCCCAGTGAGAAGAAAATAATAAGTTTGCAAGAGTTACTTCTCCTTGAAAGTGCTGAAGAATCTCGACTTGCAAGCACTGTAAGCTGCGAGAGCAGTGCAAAGCAGCACCCTCCCAAAGATGAAGATGGACAGGTATAACAATACTCGACAGTTATTTCTGACAGATAGTCCTTTGTCTCATTACGTTCATTTTTTTCCCCTTATTACCTAAAATTCAGTGGTAAATTGCTCGTTTAAATTTGTAAATTTTATTGCATTTGTTCTAGAATGAGAAACAAATCTGTTACCCTTGCAGGCTTCCATTAATAGCAATCACGAAATTCAAGCTATTTTGCCTAAAACTAGTGACTATGTCAGTAATATTGTCTCAAGTACGATGTCTGACGACCAAAGAGAAGCATTAGATATGAAAAGGCCAAACCAAATTGATCGCCACAACCCTTTAGTTGACCATAGGTCACTGGTCGTAGAGGATATATTGGAACCTGCATGCTCTATACCATCAATCGCAGATGATGCTTCCACAGAACCTATGAGCACTGTTAGCAAGACTGATAGTTTCAGCAATGTGGTAAGTGGCTCCACAGAATTAACTGAAGTCAAAACAGGTGAATCTGGTTTGGATGCTGCGAGTTCAAGTAATCAGGATATTCAATTATCCGAGGGCAATGATGACAGTGAGACTCGTGCAAGCAAGGCAATCACTGAGGCAGTGGATGAAGTTGGAGTTGCTACAGCTTCACCATGTAACAATGGTGAGAATAAAAACAAATGTGATGCTAATAGTATCTCTGATGTGCATTGTACCAGTCAGATAGATGAAGAGAATGATATAGACAAGGACAATGCAGTGAGAAATGTTCTTGCAGAGTTTGATTATGCAGCCGCGCAAACTGCACCTGAAAGTTCAAGATCAACATCTCGTACTGGCAATGGTGATCCGTATGTATCGAACTTATTTGGTCCCAGTATCATGTCAGCCCCCTTGTCAGACTCTGGTCATATAGCATATTCTGGCAACATCTCTCTTCGGTCAGATAGCAGCGCAACTGGCTCCCGGTCCTTCGCATTTCCAGTGTAAGTCTTGCCTGTTTTCCCTTTTTGTCAGATTATTTATTTGTGAGAACAGTATCCTTCTTAGACTTGTTCTGAAACAATCATGCAAACCGTAAACAGTTGATCTTCTCTAACAGTTTTAAACAATAGAACACGCATTACTGGATTTTTTAAATAATTACATCATATGATATATTCCTTGACATTTATATATCCAAAATTATGGATCCTAGATAAATTTTGCTCCGGTTAATGTGCAGGTTGCAGAGGGAGTGGATGAGCAGTCCTGTGAGGATGGCAAAGGCGGAACACAGGCATGCTAGGATGCGCTTTGGCTGGAGGAAAGGGCTCATTTGCTGTAAATTCTGAGCCATTATATTGTTGAAGGGGGAAATATGATATGCGGCATGTTTGAATGGATGGTATTTCCTTGGAAAGTTTGGCATCGGAATTCAGATTTGAGCCACATGACAACGAAATACCACACATCCAAATATCCCTTTTTGTTTGTCATCTGCACGCGGTACCCTGCCTCCTATTGGTTCCGGAGGAGGGTAAAGCTTGGAGTAGTGTGAAATGAAGGTACATAAAGCTGTAGCGTAGGGATGCTGCTTGGTTTGGTAGAGGTGCTTTAGATGATGTACATGCTTGGTGGATTAAATAGTTCTTTCCTGTTTTGAGGTGATGGCGGATTTAAGTTGTTCAGTTATCTTTCTTGGTTTAAGATACGTGCTGTGTGGCATCCAACACGATCATGAGTTCGTGATATATGGCCCTCTGAATTCCCTTCTAAGGCCTCTTTTTGAAACGCAAAAAATCCATATGATGAACATGGAATTCAAGAAAAAATTCGTGCTATCAAAAAAGGGCCCAAACAAAGAAACCTGTATTCCAGTGCACCGGAACGATCATATTCTGATTAAACAAATTTCATCTTAACATTATTCGAGTTACTGCGAAATCTGATGTTGTAACATGATAAATCCTACTACTATGAAGCGTAGCCGAACAGAGCAATGTGCATGCACCCCCCCCCCCCCCCCC